>JALIGW010000020.1:3780000-3860000 GCA_023053685.1 Diadophis punctatus similis | reverse complement strand
AAAAGGGGGAGGGGTGCGCGCGCTAGCACGCGCACATATGCCCACACCCATTCCCTCCCCCCCACGCATGCGCACAACCCCCCCCATGCTGCCCCCTGCGCATATGCACACACACACACACACACATACACACACACACACACACGCAAAGGCCTTACCAAAGCCTGGGACGGTAAAAAATGACGAAACGGGCAAACCGGAAGTTTGGAAAAATGCACTTCCGGTTTGTCCGTTGGGGTGTTTTTTGCACTCCGGGGCTTCAGGAAGCTTCCCTGAACCCTCCAGAGTGCTAAAAACAGCCCAATGGCAAACCGGAAGTGCGTTTTCCGAACTTCCAGTTTGCCCGTTTCGTCATTTTTCGCATTCCGGGGCTTCAGGAAGCTTCCCTGAACCCTCCGGAGTGCTAAAAACAGCCCAATGGCAAAGCGGAAGTGCGTTTTCCGAACTTCCGGTTTGCCCGTTTCGTCGTTTTTCGCATTCCGGGGCTTCAGGAAGCTTCCCTGAACCCTCCGGAGTGAGAAAAACAGCACAACGGCAAACCGGAAGTGCGTTTTTCCGAACTTCCGGTTTGCCCGTGGAGCTGACAGGGCAACGCCTCGCGTGCCCTCCGATATGGCTCCGCGTGCCACCTGTGGCACGTGTCCCATAGGTTCGCCATCACTGCTATAGGGGTTTCCTGCTTGAGTAGGGGGTTGGACTAGGAAGACCTCCAAGGTCCTTTCCAGCTCCATTCTGATTGACTGAGGATCACCTGCCTGAGCAAGGGGTTGGACTAGAAGACCTCCAAAGTCCCTTCACGCTCTATTCTGATTCACTGCCTAAAATGCTAAGTGGGTGTATCTTAGGCAATCACGCCAGCGTTTGTGCATTTTCCCCATGGTTAGCTATTATTTATGAAGCAGGAGAATGAGGGCTGCGGGAAGGGCTTTCGCAATGATTAGTATGTCATATACTAATACCTGTATGTTATGGATGTGTTGTAAGGAAGAATTCTAAGCTCCTTTCAAGGCCCTGAAAAATAACAGAAAGACACAAATCCAAGTCCTCCCCTAAGCAACCCCGCCCTCTAAAAGACCAATTTTGCTTTAATTTGGGAGGACATGGTTGAAGAAAAAAAACACATTTCGGTTTTGATACAGAAAGCAATTGATTTGCTTTAGAGCAGAAGTAATATCAACAAGCCTGCATCGCAGGTAAGTGAAATAAAAAGTGTCACACACACACACACACACACATACACATGAACGCAAGCTATTAAAAATTAAAGTAATGCTTAATAGCCTTATAATGGCTTAGTTATAGCTTATATAAGCTCAGAGGAGACAAACCTTGAAAGGAACATTAACTAGACAATAAAGTAAGTTAAGTGTTTCAGACATGCCTCTGAGGGATGCTGGCAAAGCAGAGGTAAAATGGAAAAGCAGGTGGGGAGGGGTTTTGGGGGTGGGTGGGATACCAGAACTTGCAGCTCTTAAATGCTGTCAAAAGGAAATTAGCGTGAAGCTTCAAATATCTCAGGGGTTTGGCAGCCTGAATAGAGACTTTTATTTTCCTTTTTAACATACTTAAAGCAAGAAGATTAACTGGGTGGGTTTTTTTTTAACGTTGTTCGCTGCCGATTCAGGAGTTTAGTGTGTGAAGTGTGAATGCAGTCACAAAAAACCTCTTTGTAGATTGAGGATGTGAACTTTTCCTCTGTTTTAAAACTACGACTAGTTCCAGTTCTTAGAGGATGATACGGAGAGTCCTCGACTTATGACAGCAATTGGGAACAAGACTTTTTATTCCTAAGCATGGCAGATGTTAGACACCCAATTTTATGATATATATATTTTTGCCACAGTTGCTAAGCGAATCACTGCAGTTGTTAAATGAATCAGGAGGTCGTTAAGCGACGAGGCTTCCCCTACTGACTTTCCCTAATGGCTGGGAAGGTTGCAAATGACCCAGGGAGGATGCAGCTGTTGTAAATAATGCCAGTTGCTAAGTGCCCAGATATGGATCATGTGACCATGGGGAATGCCTTGGTGGTCATAAGTATGAGGACCGATTTTTCAGTGCCAGTGTACGGTTTTGAACGGTTGTTAACAAAGGGTTGTAAATTGAGGACTACCTATAGATTACACGACCAACGTAAATTTGGAAAATCCTGCCCAAGTGTGCTTTTACACTTATTCATTGTTGGAGCCCCGTTTTCTTTTTACCTCCATTTGAACCAACAAGTTTAGGACGTCTTTTAGTTTCATTGTCTAAAAATAAACACTGGGAACCAATATTTGTTGTTCTTCTTTGAATTGTTCGGCTGAACGGAAGGCATACAGAAAAGTAAAGGATCGATTTCTTTTTCTGTATGATATTGTTTCCTTGCTTCACCCCCTGCCTTACCTTTCCGCGTTACACTCTATCAAACATAGGCTTGCATTTATGAAGGCACGATTTAATGTGATCCCCTCAAATGTCCTCGACAGTAGGCTCTCGGGGGGAGTAAAATCCTCCTATTGTACATGTAATGGCCGATCCCCGGAATCTCTGCTCCACATTACATTCGTATGCCCCCACTATTGAGACATAAGATCAAGATTCATCTCCCCTATTTCCCAGAGATTCCCTGGTTCACCGGATCTGTTCAGCCTTTATTTCCTACTCCAGGATATAGACCCTAATATAACCTCAAAGGTGGCAAAAAAATTTGCTGCAGTCGTGGCTGAAAAACGGAGGAAAAGACGGGTAACCCCTACGGCAGAGGATCACTAGTATTGATGGTATAGATTGCAGTAGATGGTGCACTGTCACATGATCTATCTATCTTTGTAAAATTTACCCCCCTTTTTATGTGTATTTTAAATTGGTCTCTGACCGCAATAAAAGCTATCTATCTGTATGATTCTGATGAAGCTAATTTTTTGATTAACTTTAGTGGGATCAAAGACCGTGCAGCCAACAGGAATGAAAATGTCAAAGCTCCTCAGCCTCTATTTTGTTCCTCTATTTCAGAGCATTTCAGAATATACAGTACCCATGTTTCCCCAAAAATAAGATCTGGTCTTATATTTTTTCGGGATCCAAAATAAGCACTAGGGCTTATTTGGGGGGAAACACGATTTCAGGGTGATTAGCCCAGCTGGGCACTCCAACCCCCACTCCCCGGCATGCACACAGGGACCAACAGTATCCGGCAGCAGCTGCAGCCCATCGGTCCCTTGGTCGGCGCACTCCGGGGCTGTGCAGCCCACGTAGCGCAGGTGAGTTGATTCCTTGTACAAGCAGCAGATAGCAGCAGATGCATAGGGGGGGGGAGGCAGGCAAGCCGAGACATGTGAAGACGAGCCTCCTGCGGCTGCCTGCCTACCGACTCTCGGCTTTCTCACGGCCAATGCAGTGCGTCTTGTTCACCTACCTTTCCCCCCCCATGCATCTACCTCCGCCTGCTGCTTGGAGATGTAATCTTGCGCAGCTTCTTCTCTGGTAACATTGTACTCTTAACCAGAGCATACAAAACATTTGCTAGACCGATTCTTGAATACAGCTCATCAGTCTGGAACCCACACTACATATCAGACATTAACACAATTGAGAATGTCCAGCGATACTTCACAAGAAGAGTATTACATTCCTCTGTTCATAACAGAATTCCTTATGAAACCAGACTTGAAATTTTGGGACTTCAAAATTTAGAACTCTGCCGCCTTCGATCTGACCTAAGTGTAGCTCACAAAATTATCTGCCTCAATGTCCTACCTGTTAATGACTACTTCAGCTTCAACCGCAATAATACACGAGCTCACAATAGATACAAACTTAATGTAAACCGCTCCAGACTTGATTGCAAAAAATTCGACTTCAACAACAGAGTTGTCAACGCCTGGAACACTTTACCTGACTCAGTAGTTTCTTCCCCAAACCCCAAAAACTTCAACCTCAGATTATCTACCATCGACCTCACCCCATTCCTAAGAGGTCGGTAAGGGGTGTGCATAAGAGCACAATCGTGCCTACCGTTCCTGTTCTAATGTACACATATATTCTTACCTCTTTTACTCTTATTTATGCTTGTACCATTACATATATATTCAATCATGTCTTACTGTTTATACTTTGCTTATAATCATATATGCTTGACAAATAAATAAATAAATAAATAAATAAATAAATAAATAAATAAATAAATAAATAAATAAATAAATAAATAAATAAAGTAATCAACTCACCTGCACTGCAAGGGCTGCATGCACTCACCGCCTCCTATGCTGGCCACACCCACCCCCTTTACTGGGGCTTATTTTTTGGGTAGGGCTTATATTAGGCGCACGCTTTAAAATCAGGCTAGGTCTTATTTGGGGGGGTAGGTCTTATTTTCAGGGAAACACTAATATTTCAAGGAAAATACAATATTAACTCAAGGCGTCATCTGACCCTTTTCCAACTGGCAGGAGGACTTCTCTGAGATAATCCCACCGCACTCCACACCTAATAAAGCTCAGCGGTGCAAAAAGCCTTTTAACTGAATGCAGAAATCAAATCTGCAGCTGTAGATATGCAAAGCGCCACCAGCGGCATATGGTTCCTGCGTTAAGAGATGCCATAACTCAAGTCTACTTGAAACGCGAGGACACGTATAAGCAGCTATTTATTTCTTTACACCAGCATCCAATAAACCATTTATCAGTCTGTAAAGAGTAACAAGAAAGAGTCATCAAAGCCCTCTGCTACTCAAAGAACTTTCATTGAATATAAACAGAAGGCCCTTTTATTCTAAGGCCGGTATTAGTCCTACGAAGCCTGTTGTCTCCTCTTAAACCAATGGGAAATTTACAAAAGAAAATGTTCAGATGTTAGTTTGATTTTGAGACACCTTTCCCCCATGTATGCATGGTTTTGTATGTCTTTTTTAAACTCTTTTAAATTGTTTTTAATAATTTTATTGTTTAGTTGTTCCTTAAAATGTTGTACGCCGCCCTGAGTCCTCAGGGAGTAGGGCGGCATAGAAGAACACTAAATAAATAAATAAAATATTGTGTCTCATTTTCAAACACTAGGACTTCTGGTTGGGCATGCATTAGTCCACATTATGAAAGTAACTCTGGAATTGTTCAAAGTTTGGGAACATTGCGCCTGTATTTGCGTGTGCGTTTGTATGTGTGTTTAGGACCAAGTATAGGAAATCTACACAAAATCTGAATCCCTCCCTCTCTTCACACCCATCTACAGCTTCCATACAGGCAGGCCTCGACTTACAACCACAATTGAGTCCAAAATTCCTGTTGCTAAGCGAAACATTTGTTAAGTGAATTTTGTCCCACTTTACGATCCTTCTCGCCAGAGTTACTAAGTGAATTGCTGCAGCTGTTAAGTTAGTGACACAGCTGTTCAAGGAATCTGACTTCCCCATTGACTTTGCTTATAAGAAGTTCGCAACAACTATGGAGAAAAGAAACAGTTCCTACTAACCTAATGATTATAAACAAGATCCTAGAATGCGCTGAAATGAATAGACTAACTATGCAAATAAAGGATAAAGAGGAAACTGACTTTTATAAAATTTGGGGAAAATTTTATGATTGGTTGAATAGTAAAAACACAACGAAATAAGATGTTTTATATGTATACAAACAGAAAGAAATGTATTTAACTGAATTAGAGATAATAATTTAGAGTTAATGAATGTAACTAGGTTTTTTTGCCTTTTTAGTAAAACAATGAGAATAAATAGTAATATAGAAATTCAACGATATGTTAGACTGCTTAATGAAGAATAATCCTATTTTATGTGACATGTTGAGTTTTTGAGGTTTGTTAGGTTTGTTTTGTCCGTTTTAAAAGTTTTGTATTTATATTTATGTATATATGTATGTATATGTTTTTTGTTTCTGTGCATGTTTGTTATATGTGATAATTTTAAAATTACTTAATAAAAACTATTTTTAAAAAAAGAAGTTCGCAAAAGTTGATTTCGTGACCCTGGGACACTAGAACCGTCATAAATATGAGTCAGTAATCAAGCACCGGGATTTTGATCACATGACTATGGGGATGCCGAAATGGTCATAAGTCATTTTCAATGCCATTATAACTTTGAATGGTCACCAAATGAATTGCTTGGGGTGTTGTGCTGAAAAAGGAAGCCAGTATTGAAGTCATGGGTAAATGGCTCCAAACAGTACTTCTAATTTAGTGTCTGAAAAACACAAACTTTCATCTTCCTGGTTTGTAATGTCTCTACTTCAAAGCAACAAAACAAAACAAAAATTGTATATAGTTTTGATATTCTTTCCAGCTCGGCTGTGTCATCGTAATCCCAGATCTGGGTGAAAAAACCCTCAGAATCGTCTCTGCCGGATCAGATTAACAATCTATTAAGTGGAGCCAACAGCATCCTATTTTATTCACAGTACAGATGAAACTTAAAACCCTCAGCTCATCACCCTCTGCAGACAGGGTGATGATTGATATTCTGGGGTTGATTTTAACAGAATAACAGAGTTGGAAGGGGCTTGGAGCCCTTCCAAGGACCCAGATTGTTAGGGGCAATATGCTGACTCTGTAAACCGCTTAGAGAGGGCTGTAAAAAAAAAAGTGAAGCAATATATAAGTGCTACTGCTATTGTTATTCTAGTCCAAACTGCTCAAGTAGGAGACCCTATACCAGTGATGGCAAACCTTCTTTTCCTTGGGTGCCGAAAGTGCATGCGCACATGCTATTGCATATGCGCGAGTGCCCACGCCCATAATTCAATCCCTGGGGAGGGCGAAAACGGCCTCCCTTGCCCCTCTGGAGGTCCTCTGGAGGCCAGAAATGGCCCGTTTCCCAACTTCTGGAGGGCCCGGTAGGCCCATTTTTTGTCCTCCCCAGGCTCCAGAGGCTTCCCTAGAGCCTGGGGAGGGCTCCCCGGAGGCCCTCCATAAGCCGAAACGCCCGGAGCCGAAAATCAGTTGGCCAGTGCACATATGCGCGCTGGACCTGAGCTAGGCAACAGCTCGTGTGCAGGCAGATATGGCTCCGCGTGCCACCCGTGGCACGCATACCATAGGTTCGCCATCACTGCCCTATACCATTTCAGACAAATGGCTGTCCAGTCTCTTTTTAAAAGCCTCCAGTGATGGAGCCTCCACAACTTCTGAAGGCAAGCTGTTCCACTGGTTTCTCACTGTCAGGAAATGTCTCCTTAATTCTAGTTTGCGTCTCTCTTCAGCTAGTTGCTTCTTGTCTTGCCTTCTGGTGTTTTGGAAAATACCTGGAGCTTCATTTACAACCCTCTCTCTACCTCATATCACAGGTCAGTTTTTTGTCAGAGTGCAAGGGTTGCTTGATTCCATATTATCATCAGAGCCAGTTTCATCTAGTGGCTAAAACATCAGGCTAGAAAATGGGAGACTGGGAGTCCAATTCCCACCTTAGATGTGAAAGCCAGTTGGTATGACTTTGGGCTAGTCACTCTCAAGCTAACCCACCTGACAGGGATGTTGTTGTTTTTCTTGTGGGGAAAATGTGTTGGATACATTCACTGCCTTGAGTTATTTTGTAAAAATCATTTTAAAAATACAGGATACAAATAAATAAGTAAAAATTCATAATTCCCAATGAAGTCTTAAGGTGCAGGACACAGACGCTTAAGGATGCTGTCTAAGGAAACTTACTTGGCCTCCTCACACTGCCACAGGCAGGAGGCTGAGATGTACAATCCAACCCTTTGAGGAACCACAAAACAAGATGCGTGGACTTCGCTATTACTTGTTGAAGCCATAATATGCATTGTTTAGGATTGCAGCCACAATGGGAAACAGATGGCGAATGTTATAAGTAACAAACCCAACTTATGATGTTTCTTTGGCATGCTTTCTAGCTTAATATACTTTGCAGGCCCAATTGCAATCTACAGGCAGTCCTTGATTTATGACTGCTCACTCACCGACCATTCAAAATTATGATGGGCCTATCAGGCCTTACTTACAACTTGGATTTTAAGTTCCAACAGTCAGGTCCCCTGCAGTCACATGACTGAACTTTGGGCACATGGCAACCTTTTTAAATTTTGTTATGATGTTTTTTTTTTGTATTGATTCATATTTGTCCTGACTGTGAGCCGCCCAGAGTCCTCTGGGAATTGGGCGGCATACAAATGTGATCAGATTGATTAAATAAATAAATAAATAAATAAATAAATAAATAAATAAATAAATAAATAAATAAATAAATAAATAAATAAATAAATACATAAATACATAAATACATAAATACATAAATACATACATAAATAAATAAATAAATAAATAAATAAATAAATAAATAAATAAATAAATAAATAAATAAATAAATAAACCTGGTCGCCTTTATAGTTGTATGTATGCAGTGTCCCGTAATCATGTGACTGCATTATACGGTAGAACAAAACAAAAAACAAAAAACCCAATAGCAGTTACTTCTGATGTTCAGTAAATTCACTCCCATGGTGAACCACTGATCTGCTTAAACACCCTGGTGTTCACTTAACAACTGGACTGCTGCTTTACGACGGCCGCATTCACTTAACGATCACTGCAAAACAGGTCGCAAAATCGGGTCTGTCACATGACCAAACCCATTTTACAACCATCACAACCTATGACCATGATGGGCAGGCTCCATTATGGTCATGACATCGAGGACTATCTATATTTTAGTTCACCCTAGCACGCCTGAACCATGCGACTAAGTAAATTTGTACTTTAGATTTTTACCTCCAACTACTGATTCTGTAGATACTGTTTTACATTAATGATTTAGGTTCTGAACAGGTAGAGTGCTCCTTAGAATCTGAATCAGACTGATCCTCAGGATTTAGAGTAAAATAACATGGCCCGGGGAATAACATAGCACCGGCTTGCCATCCATATGCAACATAGTACAGTTACGTTTCAAAGTTTGTTATCCAAGAGAGCCACCTTGTGGAAATCACATCTTCCTTGTAGTCCAAGAAAACGCAAGAAGATCACAAGTGCTAGTGCAAATGTTCTCCTACACCGTGAGCGCCTGGGGAGAGCAGACTCGGCAGGTTAAGTGCCACCCGTTTGTTCTGATGATTTAAAAATGGCACGGAAAATCTGCGTCTGTCTTATGTTCTTGCCAGGGTTTAGGGTTCATCGGCCACAAGGACAGAAACGTTCACTCAAGGTGATCACTGTGAAATACAAAGCTTCCGGCACTCTTTCAAACACTAAACCAGTGATGGCGAACCTTTTTTCCCTCGGGTGCCGAAATAGTGCGCGCACATGCTATCGCACGCTCGTGCGTGCCCACACCCATAATTCAAAGCCCCCCACTTGCCCCACCCCCTTGTGCATGCATGCATGACCCCCCCACTCCCCCGTTTCCCGACTTCCAGTGGGCCCAGTAGGCCCGTTTTTTGCCCTCCCCAGGCTCCAGGGGCTTTCTTGGAACTTGGGGAGGGCGAAAACGCTCCCCCCGCCACCCCAGAGGCCCGCCAGAAGCCAAAATCGTCCTCCCAGAGCCTCCGCGCGAGCCAAAAATCAGCTGGCGTGCACGCACATGCGCGCTGGAGCTGAGCTAGGGCAACGGCTCGCGTGCCGGCAGATATGGCTCCGCGTGCCACCTGTGGCACCCGTGCCATAGGTTCGCCATCACTGCACTAAACCATCTAAAAGACATAGGTGAGACAAAGCAAGGTTGCCTGTTTGAATGATTCCATCCTAGAAGAAAAAAAAACCTTGAAAACCTTAGAAAGGTCCTCAACCCACGACACAAAATTTCACCTTGCCATGTTCTGTACAAATTAAAAAATAATAATAATTGACAGGATGAAAAGTGCTATTCAGTATCTTGGAGATGAACTCTGTTGCAGGCATGGCAAAGTCTAGCAGGACAGAGAAATTTGAGATATGCTGGCAGACACCAGAGCAGAATGTGCTGAGATGCAAGGGAGATATGATTTGATAAGGATATCATTCCCACTACAGTTGAGTGGAAAGCATCCCTTGACTCTGAATTTGAATCATACAAGTCTGAAACTACATTCCTCCTCTGTTGCCTTTACAGTACAAGAAACTAGGGAAGGGCCTTTTTTATTTATTTATTTATTTATTTATTTATTATTTATTTATTAGTGATATTTATATACCGCCTCACAGTGCAAGCACTTTCTAAGCCAGTGATGGCGAACCTTTTTTGGTTCGCGTGCCAAAAGGGGGGGGGAATGTGGGGGATCACGTGTGTGCGTGCCCACACTCATAATTCCATGCATCCCCGCACATGCACGCATGACCCCCCTGCTCCCAGCATGCAATGGCACGCCCATTTTTCGCTCTCCCCAGGCTCCAGAGCCTTCCTAGGAGCCTGGGGAGGGTGAAAACGGCCTTCCCCACCCCCTCTGGAGGCTGGAAACAGCCTGTTTCCCAACTCCCAGTGGGCCCAGAAGGCCCGAAAATCAGCCGGCTGGTGCACACATGCACGCCGGACCTGAGCTCGCGTGCCCACTGATATGGCTCCGCGTGCCACTTGTGGCACCCGTGCCATAGGTTCGCCATCACGGCTCTAAGCGGTTTACACCAGTAAGCAATGTAGATTTATATTGCCCCCAACAATCTGGGTCCTCATTTTACCTACCTCGGAAGGATGGAAGGCTGAGTCAACCTTGAGCCGGTGAGATTTGAACCGCTGACCTGCGGATCGCAGTCAGCTAAAGTGCCCTGCAGTACCCCACTCTAACCGCTGCGCCACCTCGGCTCTAAGAATACTTTTTGAGACACTTGCCATGCTCACATACCTGCTGTAGGCTCAGCTACTGCTTATTTGGCTGTTTCCTTGACTCAGGCTGTTTCCCCTGTCTCCCAAGATACAAAATGGGGTATACAAATAAAAGTCATGATTCCCAATGAAGTCTTAAGGTGCATGATCCAGACACTTAAGGATGCTACTTAAGGAAACTTACTTGACCTCCTCACATTGCAAGTGGCAGGATGTACAATCCAATTCTTTGAGGTACCACAAAACAAGATGCATAGACTTCACTAAGGGACAATTACTTGCTGAAGCCATAATGTGCATTGTTTAGGGTTATGGCCACAATGAGAAATGGATGGTGAATTTAGAAGTAGCAAACCCAACTTACGATGTTTCTTTGGCATGCTTTATTGCTTAACACACTTTGCAGGCCCAATTGCAGTCAATTTATGACAGCTCACATAGCGACCATTCAAAGTTATGATGGACCATCATAAGAGCATTTCTACAACCATTACAGAAAGGCTCTGAGAGACACCAAAAGGGGCTGATGGGTCACATATGGCTTATGGGGCAGCTTCACGCGGATATCAACCAAGCTTCCTTTGACGGCCACTCACCATTTAATTCTGGAGGAAGGAAGAGGCGGTAAGTGCTATAGATGTCATTGGACATCTGGAGCTGAAGCCCAGTGTGCTTCTTTAGGAGTTCAGTGATGTTCTCTTCCTGGAAGGGAATCTTCTCAAGGATCACAACAGCATCTGTCTTATCCCCAGAAGCACTATTCACCTAAAGAAATAAGAACATAAATAGTTCTCTGCTACACCAAAGTCATTCCCTGATGCCAGCAACCAACAACAGATGTAGCTTGGAAGCACACAAGCAAGATGCAAAAGGTCAAAGACCAATTTCTGATATATATATAGATAGATAGATAAAGAAGCGATAGCCATCACGATCTCTGGAACGTTAAAATTTTATTTAAAACTACTATTAAAATTGCTAAGAGATGCTTGCTTTTATAGAATGCCTATCAATTTATGTAATGCCTATCAATTTAGACTTTCCATGGGGATTTTACACTCTGACGAAGTCAACAGGGGTTGACGAAAGCTTAGCAATTTTAATAGTAGTTTTAAATAAAATTTTAACGTTTTATATTTATCTGTAAATATGCCTGGAACTCGCATTTTTAGAACAATTATATATATATATATATGTATGTATGTATGTATGTATGTATGTATGTATGTATGTATGTATGTATGTATGTATATAGCAGCAGCCAGTTCTGATTAGCACATTGAATAGTTGGCTGTAAATATGTATGCATGTGTGTTATAATTTATTCCAGTATCTCTTACTTTTTCAATCATTACCATCCATGATCATGAATAGTTGATCCTTAAGCCACAAGTTTAAAAAGTGGGATAGTTTTTGATACATTGGTACAGATAATCGCATATGGAACGCAGACCTCAAGCATCTGTTGAGATGGTCATCAGTCAAGCTCAAACGCTAAAACCTTGAAAGTGAACACACTGGTCTGTGTAGATGTAAATTGGCAAACCATGCACAAGTAATGAAATATGTAAATTAAACATTTATCAAACATACTAGCTTACAAGTATCAGATTGACAGAACATTTAGATATTAAGGGGACAGGAGAAGAAACTCAGGGTAATAAGATACAGGAGGAGGATTTGAGTCTGCACAAGGCACTAATAAGAATTTACTGTACTTTATCATAGCCAGTCGCCTGGTAAGATGATTAGTGTAGAAAAAATGTATGCCATGATTAACCTTGTGATAGACTGAACTGGGATGAGGGATGATGGAACAATTCATCTGTATCTACTGTACTAAATCTGACCTTGGCTGTTCCACCAGGAAGCATATTACCTGCTTTTGGTGGTGCTTTGTAACTCTACTTTATCGATCCTTCCTCCCTTTAATAGCTTTACTCACCCGCACTTTGAATTTGACCTTGAATCTAATCCACCTTCCTTTAAAAAAAAATCACTCCTCTAGAATTTAGACTTTTTTTAAAAACGATAGAGATGCGAGCAATTTCCTGACACTTCACTGCATGCCTTGGTTATCTCCGGGTGGATTTACAGAAGACAATAAAAGTATTAATCCAGCTGTATCCCCTACACTCTGGAGAATCTGCCTTTGAAACACAATATAGTTGTAAATGGCGAATTAAAAGAGTACTTGCAATTTTCCGGTTCTTATAGGCCCTGAGTGACAAGTCTATCCATCTTATTTACAGCATTCAAGTTAACTGCTTAGTTTGCAATTCAATTTCGCTTTAAACACTAAACATGAAAAACTGATCTCCTGGCCAAAAGCAATAGATATGCTAATAAGAAAAATAATCTAAATCTGGAGATACGTAGGTAATGCTTTTGTTAGGTGAAATAATAGCAATCTGGGCACTTGGCTACACAATTTCATTCAACTGCATGACCGCTCTACTCCCTGTTTATTTCTCATTGTCAAACCTGTAGACTAGGTCTCCTGTAGGACATCTCCATTGCTAAAACCCACTGTATTTTATTTGTTTTTGGCTCAGCACACAATCCACTGTAGCTTCTTAAGCTTTATTCAACCAACAATGGTTGAATAGGTTACTGTGTGATATAAACCCATGTATTCTCCTAAGGATCGAACAATAACTTTAGAAACAGTAGAGAATGTATTCCCAGGTCATTATCAGTGGGTTCTTCCCAATATATAGCCTGAATATTCTGGAATATATTTTGTCAAAACATTTTTCTGCTTTGTAGTTGGAATCTGTATAGCACAAAGGCTTGAGGGTGGGGAGGAGACAAAGGGAAAAAAACTATAGGTAAATAAATGATGCTAACCCATCAGCTGAGGTTAGAGTACAAAATATTTTCTTTCTTTCCACATGTTACCGCAAATGGCAGCCTCTAGGTGACCTTGGCTGATCTTGAAAAAGTTCAGCAGGGTCGGATCTGGCCAGTGCTGGCATGGAAGACCACAAAAAAATCCCACCAGATTATATGCTAGATTGGATCGCTTAGAAAAACAACAGAATGTAATGCATTTCTGTATTGCTGCCAAGAAAATGGAAAGACCATGTCCATATCATTACAAGATGAGCTTGAGGGAGCTTTTACTATAACTAACCCAAATTATTTCCCATCTTCGCCTGGTACCTCTCAATCTCGTCCATCTTTACTCATTGGCAGTGTTTCGCAACCTTAGCAATTTTAAGGCTTGTGGACTTCAACTTCTAGAATTCCTTAGCCAGAATGGGGAATTCTGGAAGCTGCTGAAGTTGCCAAGTTTAAGGCACATGAGTGTACACACTCAGGTTGCCCAAAAAAGCCCCACTGTGGCTAAAACATTGCTCCAAGCAAAAATCAGTCTCCTTTGTGCCTCTTTTAAGCTGCATATTTCTGAGTTGTGCATTTATATAGTGTATTGAATTGAATTGTATTATATATTATACAATAATATATGCATTATATATTATACAATAATCATATTATATATTATATATCATATTTGTTGAGAGATGAGAATAAATCTCATAGAGGCGATTTGGATCTTTACTTGGAATTCAGACAGTTAGAAATAAAGCCGAGATTAAAAGTCTAATAGAAATATTTATTTCGGTACAAAAACAATAAATCCTGAATAATTACATTTTTGCTAAGAAAACGTGACCGTTCAGGTCAGAGTCAAGTCAAAAAGTGATTAATGGTGGATCAGGAATGTGTACATGCGTACAAGATCATATCAAGTGTTCTGCTTGTATTGGAATATACCATAATATTAGAATAGGGGTGCATCACCCTGCATAAACATACAACTGACAATATTCACACCGTGACAATATTATACCGGTATCATATTATATATTCTTATGAATATGACAAATCAATGAAAAATATAAAATATATAAATTATTTGTATATTTTTGATAAATTAAAACACTGCAAAAAGCCCAAAGATCAGACATTCGGGGGTGCTATTCACCAGGAGTCTGTTCTGAAGTCTATGCACATTTTTATTTTGTGCAGTCTTCCCACATCAGCCCAATTTGGGAGAAGAAACACCTCCTGCTGCTTCTTTCACACACCTCAGCAAACAAATGGGGAATCCTCAAAATTTGGGAAGCCCCCAAACCCCCCCCACACACGACTCTTAAAACCTCTTCTCAACTGTCTTCATTGGTTATCCTCATTACTCGAGTCCATCTTTCTGCAGCCACAGCAAGCAATCCGATCCCTCCATTCCTTCCCCCTAAGAAGAAAGGCTTTGAGATGCCTTGGACTGCAAATCCCATCACCCCTCCCCATCCACTACACGGCCTATTGAGGGGGTGATGGGAACTGTAGTTCTGGAACACCTTGCAACAGGAGCGACACGCAGGAAGGACAGGTGTGCGATGACGTCACACGCTCTCCGCCCGTCATCGCTATGCAAATCTTGACGTTCCCTTCTCAAGGGGCGGCGAGTGAGGCGCCGCCGGCTAGCCCCGCCCCTGTTCTCTTATTGGCCGCCAGCTAACAATTCCAAAACCCGAGAACCAATAATTCCCCTACCCGCCCGTGGAGGAAGATCGCCTTCTCCCGCGCAGATTCCCTCAGCACTTTCATCACAGAGAGCTCGGCCAAAGGGAAGTTGCCGGGGGCCGGCCCTTCATTTTGGGACGCGGCGGATCCGTTCTCTCCCTCTTTCTCCTCACGTTTTCTCTTCAGAGCGGGAGACTCGGCCATCTCTGGAACATAAAAGCTAGCGCGCAGGCGCGTCTGGATTAGAGCCAAGCGCGCGCCAGTGAAGTTTCGGCGGCTCCCTCTACCGGTCGGAGGACGCTATTACTTAGGAGCTGTTTGGAGAAACTATCCCAAGAACCTTTGCGCCTGCGTACACTCGCAAATCTTAGCTCTGAATATAGACTCAGGAAATGTAGAGTAGTCGCGCAATAGTTTTAGACTACGACTTCATGGTTCCCTCAAAGTCCTGCATAGACCTCTGTATACTATAGAAGATGACGCCCCAAAGCAGAGAAATAATTAAAATTAGCATGGTTATGCACTACCTTCTATATAGAGAGTTTCAAAACTGTTCCAAATGCTTTACTCAATATATACCTACCTTTCTATACAAAAGGATATTACATTAATTAATGGACACATAAGAGGCATTTAAAAAGGAGGTCTATAACAAACATGGTGTATTTGTCAAAAAGAGACACCTAAATAAAAATGTGATAGAAAAAAAAATGAATCCAGCCTCCCTTTGCAGGGAGTTCCAAAGTTTATTGAAGCAGCAAATACCTCTTTCATCTTATAATCATATGCTTTCTACTGGCCATTTGTCCTCTGATACAAACACAAGAGTTTATTCCAAGTTGCATGGGCCATTGTAAGTCATAACTAGTATTCCAAACATTGCAGGTAAACCCAACTACATTCCAAATGCAATTCAGCATTGGGATTTACATCATGGGAAATGCACCCGCAATTTAGTATGAAATCTCAGATATTCCTTTTATTTCAAATTACACAAACCATTCCTTAGAACAGTGGTTCCCAACCTGTGATACGTGTACCACTAGTGGTACGCGAGGGCCTTCCAGGTGGTACGTGAACACTTTCGGGGTCATGAACAATTTTTAGTTAGTTATTTTTTACTTCACAAAAATGTTTACTGCCTAACACAAGATAATCTGGCAACGATTTGCAACTGTTGCCACACGCCACCCACCTGGTCCCAGTGGCCCGAGAATCCAGTTGCTGGATGCGCGGGGCCAAAAAAGGAATGGTACAATTATGGAAATAAAGTGATATCTGATCGAATTTAGTTTCTCTGGAACCAGGTGGTACGCGGCGACTGTACGGGACCTCCAAGTGGTACTCGATCACAAAAAGGTTGGGAACCATTGCCTTAGAAGGATCATTGGCTAACATTGTATTTTCAGTGACAGTTCAAGGTAATACTAACCCTGGATGACACAGGATTAAATTAAACTCCCACCGTATAAACACAGACTGAACTTTTAAATCCGAGGTTAGTTCATCTTTGCTGAACAAGCTACATAGTTAGCAGGCTTTGCACAAAACAAAAGAAGGCTGGATTCACACCTTTAAACCAAAACTAACAAGTATTTCAGTTTAGCACAATATGCAAATTTACCCACATACATTTTCCGTAAATCGTACAAATGTGGAAACAAAAGCTCACAGCAGCCTTGTCACTCAACAGGCAGCTCACTGGGGTGTAAATGGTGGGATCTGAATTCTCTCAAATTAATAATTTTGTACTGCCAAGAAAGATAAAGCCAATCATGGCTGCAAACTCAAGGCTCAGTATGATGCTGTTTTTGTTTTTTTAAAACATGGTAATACTGCCATGTTATTAAAGCTGGAAGTCCTCAACTTACAACCACAATTTAGCCCAAAATTTATGTTGCCAAGCGAGACATTTGTTAAATGAGTTTTGCCCCATTTTACAACCTATCTTACTACAGTTGTTAAGTGAATCACTGCAGTTGTTAAATCAGTAACAGTTCTTAAGTGAATCTGGTTTTCCCACTGACTTTGCTTGTCAGAAAGTCGCAAAAGGTGATCACAGCAACCATCATAAAAATGAACCAGTTGCCAACTGTCTGTCCCTAAATGAACTGTTATAAGTCGAGGATTACCTGCATTTGGAAATAATTCGGACACCTATGTATAGTCCTAGATGTTGCAGAAAACCTTTGTAGCATGGGCATTCTGTAAGTGTAGCATTCACTTACCTTCCCTACCGGTTCGCAAATGTGAGCGCACGCATGCGCTCACGTCGCTCGCATGCGCCTCATCCGCGCATGCGCAAAGCATCAAAAACGCGACATGCTTACGTCTGGGCGGGTGGGCGGGGCCACCTGCAGTCAGCGCTATCTGTTCGCCCGATCCGGATAGAACTGGCTGAATACCACCACTGCTTTGTAGCCTTCATCCCTCCAATACAATGATGCTCAAAGGGTCTACAATTCACTGTGCCTGATGTTCAGGAGGAACTTTATACAACCACAATTTGGACTAGGATTTCCGTTGCTAAGCGGGGTGGTTATTAAGCGAGTCACAGCCAATTGTATCACCTTTTTTGCTGTGGTTAAGGAAATCACTGCAGCTGTTAACTGAATCATGCAGTCCTCAAGCGAATCCAGCTTCCCCCACCCGCAACTGACTTTGCTTGTTGGAAACCTGCTGGGAGAGTCACAAATGGCGATCACATGACCTTGGGATGCTACAATCCTTGTAAATACATGCCGGTTTGCCAAGCCTCCGAATTTTGCTTATGTGACCATAATCATCATCGTAACTGCAGGGGTGAAATCCTCCCGGTTCGCTCTTACTTGTCAGTCGCCGCAGAACCTTTGGAACTGGTGACGTTCGCGGCGCGGGGCTGCCCCCGCCCGCCTGGACGCCGCCATTTGAGTTCTTTTGCCCTCTGCGCATGCGCAAAGCGTTCTGCATGCGCAGAGGGCAAAAGAATGCAAATGACGTCCAGGCGGGCGGGGGAAGCGGGCGGGGGCAGCCCCGCGCCGCGAATGCCACCACTTCCAAAGGCTCTGTGGTGACCGACAGGTAAGAGCGAACCGGGAGGATTTCACCCCTGATCGTAAGCATGACCATGAGGATGCTACGATGGCCATAAGTGCAAGGACTGGTCATAAGTCACTTTTTCAGTGCAGTTGTAACTTTGAACAGTCAATAAACAAATGGTTGTAAGTTGAGGACTATCAGCAGCAGGTTTGGAGGAACCAAATACAAAAAAAGGGGGGGGTAGGGAAACTCTATGGCAGTGGTGGGTTGCTACTGGTTGCTACGTTTCGCTCTGCGAAATGGTTCCTCAGTTCCGGGAAAGTAAAAATTATGAAACTCAAAACAGTCCCTCCTTGACCTAAATCTTGTTGTGTCCTTAAAAGGGGGCATTTTGGAAGGATTTTAACTGTCTTCCATAATCGTTGCATTCCTGGAATCCGTGCAGTGCTTGTTTCTTGACCGGGTCTATTTCCAGGGGCAAACAAGATGATTAAAGCAACACGCATCTCCAAAATAAAGCTAATCAGTCAATTACGGAGAGTGAAATCTCAGCATCAAATGAAATCTGCCTTCAAATCAAGTCAACCTCAGTGAGAGAGGATACCTTCACCATAAAGGCTTATTCTCCAAGTCCCATATATCGAAAGGCTTTCCTTTGACCTTACGTTTCCTGTAACCAAGTATCTTTTTTTCATCCAAAAGACCAGTTAGTCTTTGCTTCTTGCGTTTTGACAAAACTCCAGAAGATCTAAAGGGGAAAAAAAGAAAGCCGTCAGGAGCTTTGAATCCAATGAAGAGGCTCACTAATTATAAGCCATGGTTCCTTCGGCTGCTATTTATTTAATAAATTACAACTGAGTTTGCACAATTTGCTCAGCCAAAACCAATCTGGTTTTTATGCGAGGTGCGAACCCATCTTCCCAATCCCTTGGTGACTGGCAGCATCTCTCTAACTTTCAAATGTATTTTCTATATCCTGTTGTAAGCCACCCAGATTCCTTCGGGAGTTGGGTGGCATAGAAATATAATAAATTAAATTAAGTTTCAGGTTTCCCAAACAGTCCCAAATTGACCCATTATGCACTCTGAGCTTGTTTGTTGATTCAAGCAGAGTTGTAAGCGGAAGAGTAGCAATAGCTATAGCACTTAGATTTATATACCGCTTTACAGTGCTTTACAGCCCTCTCTAAGCGGCTTACAGAGTTAGCATATTGCCACCCAACAATCTGGGTCCTCATTTTACCCACGTCGGAAGGATGGAAGGCTGAGTCAACCTTGAGCCTGGTGTGGAATTTGAACTGCCAAATTTGCAGGCAGCCGGCAGTAAGCAGAAGTAGCTTGCAGTACTGCACTCTAACCACTGTGCCACCATGGCTCATACCTGTACCTTGAAGGTGATTGCTCATACCTGTACCTTGAAGGTGATTGCTACTTTTTTTTTCCATGCATGCCTACACACCTTCACAGGTTCTCATGTGGCCCTTTGGGAAAATGAATTGCCCACCCCTGTTCTAAAGACAAGTCTCTCACTTACAACGCAGTATCGTCTCTTTGATCTGTCGGAAACTGTTCTCTTGGAGCACCACGCTGATGTAGTAAATGCATCGGAGTTCCCTGGGGTAGTCGGTGCGGTCTATATCCTTCAGCACAGGGATGGTACGCCCGTTCGCCATGGGTGCCTCGGTCAAGGCATGGTGCATTTGGTAGCAACACCAAGGATCCTTAAGGAAGTTGGGTGTGATCAACAGCACCCAACAGTGGCTGTTCTGGACGGCATTGCACAGCTCCGTCACAACAGCCCCACCTGGAACAGAGTCCCGCAGCTGAAGAAAGCAACGGAAACGTTCCGGCTGCTTCTCTAAGTAGGCCACCAGCTCTTCCACAAACTCAAGGTCCCCCTCGCTGTGGCAAATGCAGACGTCGTATAACTTGCTCCATCGGGCACTATCGGAATTGCTTACAATCCGGGCGATGGAGCACCCCAGCTTGGGGCTGCTGGTCAAGCAACGAGGAAGTGAACTAGGACTTTTCTGCACGGGAGGGGAAGGGGAGGAAGGAGAACACCCAGGGGTACCATTTGAGACGTCCGGCCGCTTCCTGGGTTTCTGCAGCAATGTCTTGAACCAGCCTGCACAAATCAGAAATAGGCGGGTTTTGAGGAAGTCAGCTCCTGAAGCTTTAACCCAGGGGTGTCAAACTCAAGGCCCGGGGACCGGATCCAGACTGTGGGATGCTTAGATCTGGCCCATGGGGCCGCCCGGGAAACAGCAAAGGACCGGCCCACGGTGCTTCTGCCAGCAAAAACGGAGCTCGCGCGGGCTAGAGGCAGCCCTCCGGAGCTCCGTTTTTGCTGGCAGAGGGTCGCAGGAGGCCATTGCAGGCGAAACAGAGCTCAGGAACCCGTTTTCGCTGGCAGAGTGCTCAGGCCCCCACAGGCGCCCCCAGCATAAGTGACGTTGAGCTGGCCATACCCACCGTGGCCTCGCTCACCCCGGCCCCAGTAGTGGGTTTCACTTACCTTTGCTACTGGTTTGGGAACGGGCGCATGCGGGCATGCGCGCTTTGCGCACGCACAATCCTTCTGAGCATTCACAGAGCATTTTTAATGACATCTGGGTGGGTGGGCGGAGCCTGCCACCGCCGCTACCGGTTCACCGAACCGTTGCGAACCGGTAGCAACCCACCACTGCCCGGCCCCTTGAGGTCAAACACAACCGTGATGCGGCCCTCAATGAAATCGAGTTTGACACCCCTGCTTTAACCAAAGGTACCATATTTTTTTACAATTTTTTAAATACAAAACAATATTTAACCTTAAAAAGGAAACTTATGAAAAAAATTAAACTGGCAAGCTAAAAATGCAAACTAAGAAGAAAAAGAAGAAAAAAGCTACTTATATTTTATTCTTATCAATAGTCACTGGTTCAACAATGGATTGACTACTGTAACACAAACAGTATAAGATATCATTGAAAGTTATGAAAGAATCTCTACCGTACAGGTAGACCCCCAACTTACAATCATTCGACAATTGTGATTCTTCGGAACAGGGTCCAATCAGAAACATATGTCTTTGGTTAATTATCAGGTGTCTATCTGCACTGAGTTCCATTCGTTGTAATTTAGCATATTTCCACTTTTCCACGCAAAAGAGGTATTTTACAAGAAGAGTACTCAACTCCTCTACTCGCAATAAAATTCCTTATTCCAGTAGACTTGAAATTGTAGGCCTGGATAACCTTGAACTACGCCCTCTACGTTCCGACCTAAGCTTAGTTCCCCAGATCATCTACCTTAACGTCCTATCTGTTAACAACTACTTTAATTTCAACCGCAATAACACTAGGGCTATCAATAGATACAAACTAAATGTATTCCGCTCTAATCTTGGTTGCATAAAATACGACTTCTGCAATAGAGTAGTAAATGTCTGGAACACTTTACCTGATCCTGTTGTTAGTTTCTCTAACCACCATACCTTTTACCTTAAACTGTCTACCGTCGACCTTACAGTTTCCTAAGAGGTCCCTAAGGGGGCGTGCATAAGCGCACCAGCGTGCCTACTGTCCCCTGTCCTACTGTACCCATTCGTATGTACTCATTTTATGTGTTTATGGCTATGTTTTGCTTCTTTATATCCATTTATTTGTGCCATTTTTTTCATGTGTGCTGTTTCCTTGCATTTGTTGATAAATAATATAATATAATATAATATAATATAATATAATATAATATAATATAATATAATATAATATAATATAATATAATATAATATAATATAATATAATATAATATAATATAATCAGTAGTGGGTTCCTACCGGTGCACTCTCCGCCGTTCTTCGCCGCCGAGCCGAAGACGCTGGCGGCGTTTGCGGCGCGGGGCTTCCCCCGCCCGCTTTCCCGGGACGCCGGGATGCCGCCATTTGCGTTCTTCTGCACTCTGCGCAAGCATTATTATATTATATTATATTAATTATATTATATTAATTATATTATATTATATTATATTATATTATATTATATTATATTATATTATATTATATTATATTATATTATATTATATTATATTATATTATATTATATTATATTATAATATTATATTATATTATATTATATTATATTATATTATATTATATTATAATAAAAGCTAAAATTTCAAAAGTACAGCAGACTGACATGAGTGATTGTGGATGGATGATTGGTTGTTTCTTATTGATAATGTTTTAATTTTACTGTTTTAACCTTTAATCTGATTTTATTGTTTCTTTTGTATTGCTGTTAGCCGCTCTGAGTCCTTATCGGATTGAGCGGCCTATAAATGCAATAAAATAAATAAATAAATAAAATAAATAATAGTCTCTCAATGCAGGTAGTTCTCAACTTCATTTAGTGATCGCTCAAAGTTACAACTGCACTGAAAAAGTAACTTATGACCATTTTTCACACTTATGACCGTTGCAGCATCCCCGTGGTCACATGATCAAAATTCCGACGCTTGGCAACGGACTCATATTTATGACGGTTGCAGTGTCCTGGGGTCACGGGATCCCCTTTAGCGACCTTCTGACAAGCAAAGTCAACGGGGAAGCCAGATCCACTTAACCACCGTGTCCCTAACTTAACAACTGTCCTGATTCACTTAACAACTGTGGCCAAAAAAAGGGTCATAAAATGGGGCGAAACTCACTTAACAAATGTCTCACTTTGCAGCAGCAATTTGGGGCTCAATTGTGGTTGTAAGTTGAGGACTATACATGTACTGTTTTCCTGAACCTTCCTTCTGCTCCTTTCATGATCAGTCGCCCTTTTTAAGTTTATATATTGCTCAATAATTGCTCAGCTAGTTCACGCTTGGTATTTTGTAGATAAATCAAGATGCCAAACAAACTCCACTCTTCCACAAAAGAGGCAGTGGCTGGATGAACATTGTTAAGTGGCTGCCCAAGACATCTTGAAAGTTGATCAGTAGCAGAACACTGATCAAGTTTCTTTTAGTTTAGCGCAGTGCTTCTCAATTATTTTCTGTTACGCCCTCCCTAGGAAGAAGTAAACATTTCGCGCCCCCCCAACTCTCCGCCGGGACGATTGTTTGCAATATTCGGCACGTTTTCGCTGAAAAAACTCAAGCGGCTTATCAGCGTTGATTGGGGTGTAATGTGTTTAAGAGACGCCTTAATTTATTTGGCTTCATTCTGTCCGCTGCCAACATTTTTAGACACAGTAAACATACCGGTCTTTCCTCGTCTCCCACCGTAGTCACAGTGAAGCCAAGCGCTACGTACGCTTCGTCATATTTCCTCGTCTTAGCTTTCAGGAGACTTACGTTTGTCTCATTATCTCCGTCTCTCTCCTCCTTTCTTTTCATCCCTGTTAAATATTTTTCCATGGTGTCTCTTAAGGGTTTGTTATCTGCACTTCATATTTCCTGCTCTGTACTGTGTGCTATTGTTCGGTGCAAAAAACCCCTACACTCTGCGGCAAAAAAAAGCATGTTCCCTGGGGTCACGCGCCCCCCTGGCATTGCTCCATGCCCCCCCAGGGGGCCCCGCCCCACTAATTGAGAAGCACTGGTTTAGCGGAACATAAAACTTGCCTGCTTTCACACATTCCTGCAATGGAGTATGTGAAAGGAAGAGTTAGGGTAAGGTGACCAGATTTTATTTTTTGTAAAGCGGGACACCATTGATGGGGGGGGGATTCAAGGGGAGCAAGATGGGAGGGGTCTGTCTCTCTTATCCTGCAGCTTTGTGCACCCCCCCCCAAATACCCCCCCTTCATCGCAGCCAGGGGTGGGTTCCTACTGGCGCAGGCTTACCTGTTCGTCGCTGCAGAGCCGAAGAAGCTGGTGGTGTTCGCAGCGAGGGGCTTCCCCCGCCCGCTTTCCCCGGCCGCCAGGATGCCGCCATTTGCATTCTTTTGCCCTCTGCGCATGCACAAAGCGTTCTGCTTGCACAGAGGGCAAAAGAACGCAAATGGGGGCGTCCCGGCGGCTGGGGAAAGCGGGTGGGGGAAGCCCCGTGCCGCGAACACCACCAGCTTCTTCGGCTCTGCAGCAACAAACAGGCAAGACCACCGCTGCCCCTCTCACTGCCCTCCCTCCCCGCCTGGCAGGAGGAGGCAGGCGAGGCAGGAGGCAGAGGGATGTGCAGGGCAAATTCAAATTTAAAAAGCAGGACTTTTTTGAAACGCCACGGGACGCAGGACAAATTATTAAAAAGCGGGACTGTCCCACCAAAAGCGGGACGTCTGTTCACCTTAAGTTAGGGTGAAGAAGTGTGGGAAGAAGACTGAACACACATGCACACTCACTGACACTTCCTTACCTGCCATAGCCATCAGCAAGTCTCAACTGTGAATTATCAACATCTGGAGAAGATCGCCAGGGCTGGGCTGGTCACACATCACAATGGAACCCAACTCAGCTCTGCTCTGCTCCTGCCCCTGGCTCCTTTTCATCTACTTTGCCTTTTAACAGAAAAGAGCAAAACAGGATTATCTCATCGGAGTTAACTAGAAGCCACCCAGAAGGCGAAGAGTACTGCAAAGAGAGGCGGAGAGACCCCCTAAAAACCATATTTCAAAAGCTGCTTTCCTCGCATTAGAGAAAATGGAGGAGGGGAGAATGAAAACGGAAGAACTTGCAGAAATGGCCAAGTCGACTTGGTTCGATTAGAGGCAAAACAGTAAGTAGTGTTTTTTTTTTGCTTTTGCTTTTTTAAATAAAGGATGAAAAACTTTCTTCGCTGAAAAATGGACAAAAACGAACCACCTCTCGATCTCTCGATTCAAAAGGCTCCATATGAGAAGGAAAGTATAAGAATATCGTTCTAAAAGGGGGAAGGCAAAGTTTTAAAAAATTTGCAACTTAAAAGAGCGGAAGCCGCTTCTGTTTCTTACATTTTTGCCCCTTCTAGCTCTTTCTACTTTCCTTTTCTATTCTTCTTCATTTATCTTTGGATCAGATAAACTTTCACCTAAAAAAAAAAAGAAAGCTTCCCGGAACCAGGGAAACCCGAGCCAAGCAAGGCGCGGCGCGCAAAGGAAACCTCGGACAAGCGCGCCCCGAGGCGCCCCGGGCACCCTCACCCACCTGCTCCCCGGCGCCAGGACTAACCGCTGGAGCACGCTTTCCTTTCTTCCGCGACCAAGACCCGAGCGGGAGGGCGGCCGAGCCATCCCTGCCCTCCGAAGAAACCGAACCGCTCGCCAACTTCCCCCTTGGCTTCTCCGCCGAGGGCGCGACGAGTCCTCCTCTCCACGCCCAGCGCACAGCCAGAGCTGCGCCAGGGATTCCGGGGAGGGGGGCAGGTTCTTGCCCAGCCCGCCTGCCGGGGACCTCCCTCCCCTCCGCCCTTGAGCGGTTCCCGCAGTCGCTGCCCTTCCACCCGCTTCGCCTTCGCTGGCCGATCCTCTGCAAAGCAGCCAGCGATCACCCGGCCGCCTTCGCGCAACGCCAGCCTTCCTTGAACCGCCGAGCGCTTTCCCCGAGGGCGCCCGAGTTTCTAAGAGTCGCGCACTGGGCTTCAACCGGGATTGGTCCAGTCGGGGCTGCTGGGTGGCTAGATTCGGTCATCCCCCTTTGGGTACCCGGGTTATTAGGATAGTAGTAATTTGTATAAACATAAGTAAAAAGTAACGATAAAAGAGGACAGTAGGACAGGGACGGTAGGCACGCTGGTGCGCTTATGCACGCCCCTTACAGACCTCTTAGAAACGAGGAGAGGTCGACTGTAGACAGTCTAAGGTTAACGTTTTTGGGGTTTGGGGAAGAAACCACAGAGGCAGGTAGTGCATTCCAGGCATTGATCACTCTGTTGCTGAAGTCGTATTTTCTGCAGTCGAGTTTGGAGCGGTTTACATTAAGTTTGAATCTATTACGTGCTCGTGTATTGTTGCGGTTGAAGCTGAAGTAGTCATTAACAGGAAGGACATTTTGGTATATGATTTTATTAACTACATTTAGATCAGATCGGAGGCGACGTAGTTGTAAATTGTCTAATCCCAGTATTTCAAGTCTGGTGGAATAAGGTATTTTGTTGTGAGAGGAGGAGTGAAGGATTCTTCTTGTGAAATATTTCTGGACTCTCTCGATTGTATTTATGTCTGATATGCAGTGCGGGTTCCAGACAGGTGAGCTGTATTCCAGAATTGGTCTAACAAATGTTATTGTTATTGGCTGAATGCAACGCGCTGCACCCCAAGGCAACCTCTTTCGTTTAGGGTTGCGCGAAGGGGCGGCAGCTGCACCCACGCGGAGAAAATTCCCCCTTCTCCGATTTCAGGGTGTTGGGGGTTTTTTTGCGTTTAACATTTTTATTGAGTTATAGAGTATTATAAAATTCAAAAGTAAATAGAAGATCAGGGAGGAGGGAGGGGGAAGAGAAGTGAGGAGAGATAGGGAAAAGAAAGAAAAAGAAGCATTGATTTCCAACTCTCTGTTACAGCAAAATAAGGCATTAACATCAAATCACAGCCTTTTGCTTTTCCATAGTAATATGAACAAGCCATTTCTATAAAGATCTATCAGTCCAATCGGTAAAACCCAAAGTCAGACTTTCATTCTTTCCCACATCAAGCAGGAAGTTCAGAAGTGGTTTCCATGTAGAAACAAAGGTACTTATGTTCTTTTCTTTAATCAAAGTGGTCAATTTTGCCATTTCAGCCAACTCCAGCCACTTCTGCAACCATTCGTCCATGGTAGGAATCAAAGTGTCCTTCCATGTTTGTGCATACAAGTACATACATGTTGCTGCTGTCAACATAGAACAAAAAATAAAAAAATGGAACTTTGTTATGCCAACCAATTTCAGTTTCAATTTCAATGCCCAAAAGATGAGGAAGGTTTTCCCCAAGGCGCCTTTCATTGCTATTGAAGCCAATTTTGGAGAATGAATTGCTCGCTTCCATGGGTTTAATTCTCAACAGATGACCCAAAAGCCTAGGCATGAACACTGCTTTTTGAAAATAACCCGAGCAGAGGAGTTAGGATCCTTCTGAAGGAAGAGGAATTTGTGCCCAATAACTGCATTTGGGAGACTGTTGCCTTCTGCAAAGACCATTTTCATTGACGACAGGATGGTGGGAGCTGTTGAGTTGGCTGATGGGTGGGCAGCTTTCACAGATGGTACTCAATCGATTTAACAAATCTAATTGACTGGATCTCTGTAATGAACTAAGCAAAAACCCCATGGATTTGTAGTGCACAAGACTACAGATATTGAATATTTATGGAAATATCAAATTACTTTGTTCATTCATGTCCTGGAGAACATCTATATGTGGTGGCTGAGTTGAGAGTGACTTGATGCCCGATTGTGTTGTAATTTAGCTCCTATTTCAGAAGCGAAGAGGGACCGGCCTTGGTTATTATTTGGAGTCGTATTACCTAGGACAGTGATGGCGAACCTATGGCACGCGTGCCACAGGTGGCACGCGTAGCCATATCGGAGGGCACGCGAGGCGTTGCCCTGTCAGCTCCACGGGCAAACCGGAAGTTCGGAAAAACGCACTTCCGGTTTGCCGTTGTGCTGTTTTTCGCACTCCGGAGGGTTCAGGGAAGCTTCCTGAAGCCCCGGAATGCAAAAAACGACAAAACGGGCAAACCGGAAGTTCGGAAAAACGCACTTCCGGTTTGCCGTTGTACTGTTTTTCGCGCTCCAGAGGGTTTGGGGAAGCTTCCTGAAGCCCTGGAATGCAAAAAACGACAAAACGGGAAAACCGGAAGTTTGGAAAACGCACTTCCGGTTTGCCATTGGGCTGTTTTTAGCACTCCGGAGGGTTCAGAGAAGCTTCCTGAAGACCCGGAGTGCAAAAAACACCCCAACAGACAAACCGGAAGTGCGTTTTCCGAACTTCCGGTTTGCCCGTTTCGTCGTTTTTTACCGTCTCAGGCTTCGGTAAGGCCTTTGCGTGTGTGTGTGTGTGTGTGTGTGCACATGCGCAGGGGGCAGCATGGGGGGGTTGTGCGCATGCATGGGGGGGAGGGAATGGGTGTGGGTATGTGCGCGCGCGCTAGCGCACGCCCCCCCCCCTTTTTGGCACGCGAACCAAAAAAGGTTCGCCATCACTGACCTAAGAATTCCAGGGTTGTTGGCTGCACTGGTCAGCTGGAAAACAGTGGCAACCCATTTCTACAATTTAGCTAAAAAACAGTCATCCAGGAGTTAACGTTGAGTAAGATGTCTTAGCTTCTTTGCTAATGGCACATGCTTCCAAAATGAAGTCTTGGCAAGAACTCTCACAAGAACTGGGAATGTGTTTTTTTTAATAGGAGGCGGAAGAGTGTCTCGAAAATTATATCATGCCAAGTACGGCAAAGGAAACTTAAGAGTGTGTAGGTTGAGGACATATTCAGTGAGAAACCTGTTAGATAGAAAGGAATAATTCAGATTCTCTGTTCCAAGAATTCCACTGTGCCTCAACGTCTATGCCAGGGGTCAGCAACCTGCAGCTCTAGAGCCGCATGTGGCTCTTTCATTCCTCTGCTGCGGCTCCCTGTCGCCAGTCAACTCCACAATTGATAGGGCTTTCAGTTAGGATAGGTAGAGGAAAAAGGATGCCATGCTAGGAGGAGACTCTATGATGGGGGAAACCGGATTTCCAGTCTGCTCCAGAATTGAACAGGGGGCTTCCGGTTTGGACCTCTGTGGCTCTTTGAGTGTTTAAGGTTGCCGACCCCTGGTCTATGCAGAGATTGCAGAATGAATCGGGAAGAAGTAAGAGTCTTCAATGCAGGAAGGCAAATTAATTTCTTAAACATTGATCCTTTGGCACCTCTCTGAAAAGAGAAAAATAGCTCTGTGAGATCAGTAAGCTTATCTCAGCAGGCAGGAGAGGGAAAGGATTAATTATTTGGGATGAATCCTCCTCAGACAAAAAACTGGCAGTCTTTCTTCAGGGCCCATAGAGGTAGTTATCAGTTCAGTACAGGGCAAAAAAAAACAAACCCCAGCTTGAAAAGTTATAAAAGAATTACTGACCCCAGTTCGCTTTGGGGTTTTTTTTTCTTTTTAAGAATAGAATTCTTTATTGGCCAAGTGTGATTGGACACACATGGAATTTGTCTTTGGTGCATACACTCTCAGTGTACATAAAGAAAAATAAAATACATTCATCAAGAATCATAAGATACAACACTTAGTGATAGTCATAGGATACTAAATAAACAATCAAATCATACTAGGAAACTAAACAAAATATAAATCGTAAAGATACAAGCAACAAGGTTATAGTCAAGTGGGAGGAGATAGGTAATAGGAAGGATGAGAAGAATAATAGTGATACAGTCTTAGTAAATAGTTTGACAGTGGTGTGGGAATTAGTTGCTTAGAGAGGTGCTTACAGAGCCGAGGTGGCGCAGTGGTTAAAGTGCAGCACTGCAGGCTACTTCAGCTGACTGCTACTTCAGCAGTTCAACTGTTCAAATCTCACCAGGCTCAAGGTTGACTCAGCCTTCCATCCTTCCGAGGTGGGTAAAATGAGGACCCAGATTGTTGGGGGCAATATGCTGAACTCTGTAAACCGCTTAGAGAGGGCTGTAAAGCACTATGAAGCGGTATATAAGTCTAAGTGCTATTGCTATTGCTTAGCAGAGTGATGGCATTCGGGGGGAAACTGTCCTTGTGTCTAGTTGTTCTGGTGTGCAGTGCTCTATAGCGTCGTTTTGAGGGTAGAAGCTGAAACAATTTATGTCCAGGATGCGAGGGGTCTGTAGATATTTTCACAGCCCTCGTGCAGTATACAGGTCCTCAATGGAAGGCAGGTTGGTAGCAATTGGTTTTTTGTTGGTTGTGCTATCTACTGTATCATCTAAGTATGCCAAAATATTATTTATACAATAAATGTTACAAAATAATTGTATGTTCTGCAAGGTATGCATTTGGAAATAATTTGTTTTATTGGCTTACACGGTCAACGTTGTTAACAATTATTTGCACTGTGATGCACTAAACTCAGTACATCACTATTCTATTCTGTAGAGTTAAGGTTCCCGAGTCTGTCTAAAATCAATATGTTTTACAGTACATGATCCACGTATGTTGGAAGAGAATGCTGAGGGCACCTTCTCTGCACCTCACACTGTATTTATGTCCCAGTTGTGGCCCTCTTCCAAAACTCGATAAAAAAAATCAAATTAGGAACTTGGTAAGGGGATAGAAGTAGATATCTTAGGAGTAACTTTCAGTTGGAAAAACAAATTAAGATTTCCTATAGATTCGGTATACTTCTGCATATCAGGTACTGGGGATAAACTAAAGAAGGGAGAACTCCTTAGAGTAGTTTTTCTCAAACCTGGAAAGTAATAAAATGGGTAGACTTCAACTCTTCTGGCTGGGAAATTTTGGGAATTGTTCCACCCTTCTTAAAATTTCCAGGTTTAAGAAACACTGTCTAAAACAGGGGTCCCCAAACTTGGCAACTTTAAGACTTGTGGACTTCAACTTTATGGGAGTTGAAGTCCACAAGTCTTAAAGTTGCCAAGTTTGAAGACCTCTGGTCTAGAAGAACTTAGCTGATGAATGGCTGCAGGTAAAGCTTTAGCCTCAGTAAACTTCTATTTCAGTCCAGGACATCCTATTCTTGATCTAAAGCAGCGGTTCTCAACCTGGGGGTCGCAACCCCTTTGGGGGGTCAAACAACCCTTTCACAGGGGTCGGGAGACTTTGCCTGGACGCCGCCATTTGGGCTCTTTTACCCTCTGCACATGCGCAGAACGCTTTGCGCATGCGCAGAGGGTAAAAGAACTGAAATGGCGGCGGCGGGGCAGGGGTCGCAGCGGCGGGGTGGGGCACGGTGGGGGCGCAGCATTAGGAAGGTTAAGAACCACTGATCTAAAGTTTTACTTGAAGGAGGGAGAAGGGAGAGGTTTTTAAAAAGCAGCCTGGTTCAGCCGTTTCCTTTTGTCTCCCTTTAGCCACAATCCGACAAATGATCTGGAATAAACCGCTGACTTCCTCTTTCTCTTAAGGCTGACCTAAGCAGACACCAGAGTCCTACTAGGCCAAATGGGGGAGGAAGAAGTAAAAAGGCACAGTAGATCTTTTGTCATCTCCTTCCTCTTTCTCGAAATCCCTCTGCTGAAAGAGAAGCTTAAGTTCTAATGCAGGGGTCTCCAACCTTGGCAACTTTTAAGACTTGTGGACTTCAACTCCCAGAGTTCCTCAGTCCACAAGTCTTAAAGTTGCCAAGGTTGGAGACCAGTGCTCTAATGCAGGGGCCTCCAACCTTGGCAACTTTAAGACTTGTGGACTTCAACTCCCAGAGTTCCTCAGCCAGCAAAGCTGGCTGAGGAATTCTGGGAGTTGAAGTCCACAAGTCTTAAAGTTGCCAAGGTTGGAGGCCCCTGCTCTAATGCACAGGAGAAATGACAGAGGAGAGCAGAAGAGCTATAGCTGGGGAGGGAAAAACCCCTCTCCTCCACCAGCGTCCTCTTCAGTTTCAGGTTCCGCGAGCTTTGATCACAGCAGCATCAGACACAACTCTTCAGTTACTCTTTTGAGTTATTCTGCGCAAAATAGACCCATTCAAATGAACCACAGCTGTCAGAGCAACTTCCTTGTGCTGCCACCTGAGCATGTAATGACTAGGCCCGAGGATGAAAAGGAGGGGGGAGAATAAACGAATAAAACTCACTCTTCAAATGAATCCCAACTTGGGTGGCTTTAGACTATATTTCTCTCAAGAAGCTTCTCGTCTCTGATAAGCCGATTGAAGGAGAATCTCTCAAGGTTGATGGTCTTATATTTAAGGTCCAGAATGAGCTCGGCTACGGCTTGTCCCACTGCTGGGGCGTGCTGTAACCCATGTCCGCTGAAGCCTGAAGCAAAGTAGAGGTTTGACACTTGTGGGTGCCTGCCAATCACAGGATTCTGATCAAACGTATTGTAGTCATAGTAACCGGCCCAGGAACTTTTTACCTGCCAGAAATAGGGATCAATTTCCCGTTAGTCCTGGGCATGATGTACAATGGATTGAGAGACAAGTCTGAAGGACAAAGAATATAGAAGCCACTCTTCCACCACCACCCCAAAAATTGGAAAGCTGGTTTCTTAAGCAATTGGTTAGGAATTCAGTCCTAACTAGCTGCTCCGAACCGAAAACAAGCTTAAATAGGAGACACAAATGGAGGAGAAAAATTAACAGATTAACAGAGTTGGAAGGGACCTTGTAGGTCATCTAGTCCAACCCCCCGCCCAAGCAGTAGACCCTACATCATTTCTGACAAATGGCAGTCCAATCTCTTCTTGAAAGCCTCCAGTGATGAAGCTCCTACAACTTCTGAAGGCAACTTCTGTTCCATTGGTTGATTGCTCTCACTGTCAGAAAATTTCTCCTTATTTCCAGGTTAAATATCTCCTTGTTCAGTTTCCATCCATTATTCCTTGTCTGGCCTTCGGGTGCTTTGGAAAATAGCTTGACCCCCTCCTCTCTGTGGCAGCCTCTCAAATATTGGAACACTGCTATCATGTCTCCCCTGGTCCTTCTCTTCGCTAGACTATCCATGCCCAGTTCCTGCAACCGTTCTTCATATGTTTTAGTCTCCAGTCCCCTAATCATCCTAGTTGCTCTTCTCTGCACTTTTTCTAGAGTCTCAACAACCTTTTTATAGTGTGGTGACCAAAATTACGAGGTGAGTCAAAAAGTAAATCCATTTTCTTTATTTCAGGTGAAGTTTTTGATAAAAATACCTGAATTTTTTCCCAGTTATAAATGATTATATCATTTACGTTCTGAAATATTTTGTTTCTTACTTTTCAGGTTTGTAGACTCACAAGGAAAATTCAAAATGGCTGCCCCCTTAGAGTTGCGTCAAAAACAAAGAGCAGTGATTGAATTCCTTGTTGCTGAGGGGGAAACCCCTGTGAACATTCACAGACGATTACAAAATGTGTTTGAAGACAATACTTTAGATTATAGAGGGTTTGAAAGAGGGCTTGAGAGGCAAACATTATTCCAGTGACGAGGAAGTGAAAACTGCAGTGAAGAAGTGGCTCAAAGAACAGTCAACAGAATTTTACGAGGCAGGGATACATGCTCTCATTCGAAGGTGGAGCATTGCTATTGAGAGAAACGGTGACTATGTTGAGAAGTAGGGATGTGATCCACAGAGGACCAGCTTCATTTTGATGTATGCTACATGTTCTTGTGCTGGTAATTATACCTGTCCTAAAGAAAATGGAATTACTTTTTGACTCATCCTTGTATTTGCAGTATTTTAGGTGTGGTCTTACTAAGGCTTATTGAGTATGTTTCCAAACACTGCAATCCAAGGGATGAGATGTCTGGATGATTCTGTAAGAACCACTGAATTCAAGTTCTTGAATCTTGACTTTAGATGATATAACCAGCGGATAAGTCTTGAGCTGTGGTAGATAATCTAGAAGATATATTGCTAAGTAATCTTATATACAGTTCCAGGGGTTGGCTGCTGGGGGTTCGCAGGGGTTCGGGAGAACCTCTAGTTAAGATTCTGTACAGTTTGGAGAACCCCCAAATCCCACTCCTGGCTGGCCCCACCCACCCTGCCCCTCCCAGGAGTCTCCACGCGGCCTGTTTTGGATGGCACTGTGTGCTTGGGTTAACTGTTGTAAGGAAATTTAAGCTGAGGTGTTAAATTTTCAGGGAGTTTTTTTTTCACTACTTAATCAATATCTTACCTTCAAAGATTCAAAGCATGGCACTCGGTGGGCAAGCTTAGGCCAGACTTTTTCCTGGAAGAACTCCGGGTCGACTTCCAAATTTTCGATATCTGGCTCTTCTTTCTGAAAAGTAAATGCAGACATTATAACTCTATCAGCAAGATAGATACCCGCAAAGATTAAGAGTATTCGATCTGATTTGTACAATAGTGCCCGCCTTACGACCGCAATTGGGAATAGAATGTCTGTCACTAAGCAAGGTGGACGTTAAGTAAGTCTCACCTAATTTTACAACCTTTTTTGCTGCAGTTGTTAAGCAAATCTGACTCCCCCTATTGATTTTGCCAGCTGGAAAGGACTCCAAGATGCTGCAACCATCATGTATTGTCACGATGTGAATTTTGATTGTCAGCTGTGCTCAGATGCTACACTCTATGGCAGTGGTTCCCAAACTTTTTCAGTCCACCGCCCCCTTGGTGTTACAAACTCATCCTCACCGCCCCCCACCCCACCCCCTCAGGTGGGCGTGGCTTAGTGGTCAGGTGACCGGGTGGGCATGGCCAACTTGTAAAATGTGGTGAAACTCACTTAACAATGCTCTTGCTTAGCAACCAAAATGTTATGCTCAATTGTGGTCATAATTCTTTCTTTCTTTCTTTCTTTCTTTCTTTCTTTCTTTCTTTCTTTCTTTCTTTCTTTTTCTCTTTTTCTCTTTTTCTCTTTCTTTCTTCCTTTCTTTTTCTCTTTCTTTCTTTCTTTCCTCCCTTCCCCTTCTTTCTTTCTTTTTCTGTCTTCCTTCCTTCCTACCATCGTTTTCTTTCTTCCTTCCTTCCATCTCTCTTTCTTTCCTTTCTTCTTTCTTTCTTTCGTTCTTCTTTCTTTCTGTCTTCCTTCCTTCCTTCCTCCCTGCCTCCCTCCATCTTTCTTTCCTTTTTCTTTCCTTCATCCCTCCCTTCCCTTCCCTCTTTTCTTTTTGACTGTCTTCCTTCCTTCCTACCATCTTTTTCTTTCTTTCTGTCTACATTCCTACCTACCATCTTTCTTTCTTTCTTTCTTTTCTTTCTTTCCTTTTTCTTTGCTACATCCCTCCCTTCCCTTCCCTTCCCTCCCTCCTTTCTTTTTCTGTCTGTCTTCCTTCCTTCCTACCATCTTTTTCTTTCTTTCTGTCTTCCTTCCTACCTACCTACCATCTTTCTTTTCTTTCTTTCTTTCTTTCTTTCTTTCTTTCTTTCTTTCTTTCTTTCTTTCTTTCTTTCTTTCTTTCTTTCTTTCTTTCTTTTTCTTTCTTTCTCTCTCTTTCTCTCTTTCTTTCTTTCTTCCTTCCTTCCTTCCTTCCTTTTTCTTTCCTTATTTTCTCTCTCTCTCTCTCTCTATGTGTGTGTGTGTGTGTGTGTGTGTGTGTGTGTATCGCACACACCGCGGGACTACATTGCCTCCTCTGGGCTCTGCCTATGGCAATTTAAAATGTGCTTCTGTCTGCGAGGAAGAGGGGCATGTTTGAAAAGAGGGGCTGGAGGTGGGTGGGAAATCTATCCCACATTGAGCCACTGGGTGTGTGTGAGTGTGTGTGTACGTGCGTGGCCGAAAACGTCCAGGTTTGGGAAACTGAGAGGTTTTGAAACCGGTTCCCCCAAACATGGTTTGTATTTGGTTGCAAAAACAAACAAACAAACACACAAGCCATTTTGGTTCCTCGCCAAGGCTGGCTCAACTGGATGACCAAACAGAGCCTGGAAAGGAAAGAAAACTGCAGAAGTGGTCAATGGAGGGGGTGGGTGGGACAGATGCACATGAGGGAGGGTCTTCTCCCCCTCCCCCCACACTGGCACATTCAAGGGGCTTCCTGGAAATACACCCCCTCCTCCGTGGGAAGCGCTGGCACCCTCTGAATAGCCTTCCTTGGCACAGAGGCTGGGTGGAGGGGGGGACTCCTGTACCCAGCAGGCACAGCTAGAAAGCCCCCTCCTCACCTGGTGGTATGTCGTGCCTGCCTAAATTGCTATCCATCCGGGGGCAGGGGAAGATGGCATCGCAGGGACGAACGAGAACAGTGTGTTAGGTGGGCAGAGGAGGTGAGGCCGAAGGCCACATCGTGAGACGGGCATGCGGAGAGGTTGCGGGGGGGGGGGGGCGCAGGAGGCTGGGCACCTGGGATCATCAGTGGGATGGAGAAGGGGATGGTATTGGGTGTTTGGGGTGGGGTGGGGAGTTATGATTTTTAGAAGATGAGATACACATGTACGCACAATGGCCAAGGGGAGGATTTAACTTGGGGTTGTTTGGGAGAGAAAAATAGAGGGAGGAGGGAAGAAAGGAAGGAAAAGAAAGGAAAGGAAAGAGAAAGAAAAGGAAGGAATGAGAGGGAAGGAAATGGAAGGAGGAAGGGAGGGAAGGAGGGAGGGAGGGAGGAAAGAAAGTAGGAAGGAAAGAGGGAGGGAAATTAAAGGTGAAAAGGAGAGGGAGGAAGAAAAAGGAAGGGAAGGAGGAAGGAAGGGAAGGGAAGTAGGAAGGAAAAAGGGGGGAAGGAAAGGGAAGGAAGGAAAGTAGGAAGGAAAAGGAGGGGGAAGGAAAGGGAAGGAGGGAAGGAAGGGAAAGAGACAGAAGGAAGGAAGGGAAGGGAAGGGAAGGAACGGAGGAAGGAAAAAGAGGGAAGGGAAGGGAAGTAGGAAGGAAAAGGGAAGGAAAGGGAGGAAGGAAGGAAAGGAAAGGAAAGGAAAGGAAAGGAAAGGAAAGGAAAGGAAAGGGAGGCAGGCGAAGGCGGCAGAAACTCTGGCGGGCAACTGTTCCCAATCTCCCCCACCATTGCTGCCCTCTTTCTGGACCGACTTTCCGGCCGCGGTGCCTCTTGGCCGAAGGAGCAGAAAAGAGGCAGCTGCGATTTCCTCACAAGGTCTCCCTCCTCCTCCTCCTCCTCCTCCTCCTCCCGCCCCCCCAACCCAACCCCCCAACCCAGCCCCTGCCCGCACCCCCCCCAATCCCGTGTCTTACAGGTTTAACAGCTCCGTGTTTCTGTCGGCTAGTCTCTAGGGAAAAAAGCTTGCAAAATACAGAAACTCTTCTCGCTGCGAGTTGTTAATTGCTCACCCTCGCGAGAAGAGTTTCTGTATTTTGCAAGCTTTCCAGGGGTCTCCAACCTTGGCAACTTTAAGACTTGTGGACTTCAACTCCCAGAATTCCTCAGCCAGCTTTGCTGGGAGTTGAAGTCCACAAGTCTTAAAGTTGCCAAGGTTGGAAACCAGTGCAAAGAGACCAGATGACAGATACACGGAGCTGTTAAAAGTCCAGTAAGATGCCCGTCTCGCGGCCCGCCCAGTCCCTGCCTGGAAAAGAGTGGCGGGAAAAGCGGCAGCGGGCGATTGGGTGGACATGGGTGGCGGCACGGGGACAGGACCGGCGAACCACCTACCGCCCCCCTGGACCCTCTCACCGTCCCCCTGTCGCCACCCTTACCTCTCACCGCCCCCCTAAGGGTTCCCACCGCCCCCTGGGGGGCGGTACCGCCCCCTTTGGGAACCACTGCTCTATGGTATTCAAACATTCCTAGCAAAGCAGACACGTGATAGGTGATCTGCGCATGTACAACATTCCATTGCATTCTTGCCTCCCTTCTGCTGTAGTCCTCTGAAGAGAGAGGACGTGTCTTTAGATTGCAGAAATGTAGCTATTAGGATTATATTGTTTTTATATTCTTTTCTACTGAAATAAATATTTTATTACTTAGACTTTATTATTGCGTTTTATTTGTTAAGGATTAGTTTCTAAGGAAAAAGATCTTATCACCTCTAGCCGTAATTCTTATCCCAACATGTATACATGCCAGTTACCAAGCCAAGTGAATTTTCTTCACATAACCACAGGGATGGTCGTAAGTTATTCTTTTCAGCAGTATCATAACTTTGAACAGTCACTACACAAGGGGTTGTAAGTGGAGGAGTACCTGAATCTCGAATTTCTCCTAGAAAAGCAATCCTTTTAAGATAGGTCATCCCAAAAGGATAAAAATGAACTTAAGAAGCCGCGGTGGCGCAGTGGTTAGAATGCAGTACTGCAAGCTACGTCTGCTGACTGCTAGCTGCCTACAATTTGGCAGTTCGATTCTGACCGGCTCAAGGTTGACTCAGCCTTCCATCTTTCCAAGTTCGATACAATGAAGAGCAAGACTGTTGGGGGCAATATGCTGAACTCTGTAAACCGCTTAGAGAGGGCTGTAAAGCACTGTGAAGCGGTATATAACTCTAAGTGCTACTGCTATTGCTAAGAAACAATAGTGAAGCCTGAATCAGTGGCATGAAGTTTCAATGGGTTTTGAGTATACTGAAAATTGAAAACAAAATCCAGGTTGCTCAAGAATGGTACTTACACTATGAGGTGAAATTCAGAGCTTAGATTTAAATTCCTGCTGAAACACAATAGTTCCTGCCTGGTTTTCTGGCATTCGCTTGGTACCTAGTGTTAGAATTGCTATTATCATGAAACTATTTATTATAAAATTGGGACACTGGGTGGAAATCCGAGAACTTAAGAAGATGAAGGGCTTTAGAGAAGTCTTGATTCTTACTAGAACCAGACTAGATACACCCCTGGTACTTTGACCCTAAAGAATCTTTACAAACCTGGTAGAAGACTGTCCCAAAGCCCTGATAAACTTACTTCTGTTGGGCTTAAGCCTCCAAGATAGTTGCCACTCAAACCTTCTCTTCGGAAATACGCTCCAGTAGTGTCAATGAAGAATGGGCACTCCAAGCCAGGTCCCTCAGGGCAGTGCCAGACATAGACATACCTAGGAGCGAAGGGATAAAGAGATGCTTTTACGATATTTCATGTCAACATATTTGCTTATGAGTTGGAAGGAGAGCAAGAATTGAAGCGAACAGATGCAAAAGAGGTAACAATATCACCAGATACAAGAGTTCATACCTTGTTAGTTTCACACGCTAAGGGAAACACTTGAGTATCATTTGACTTGTTGCTAATATATGAACTTGCCTTGAGCCAACAGTTTTGCCTTTGTCTATTCTGGTACGGTTTATTCTGCTCGCTCGTCTATCAAAGACTACTTTCCTGGCATTGCATCCTTAGATATTTTCCATTTCAAAGGCCAAGGATTAAACTTGGCAAAAGAGAGGCATGAAAAAAATCAGTAGATACTGTAAAATGAGTTGTATGCAAGTCATCTATTTTAGGCACGATCCACAGCATATTTAGGGGAGGGCAGGACAAAGATAAGCTATTTCGCTAAAGGAGGAGGAAATTAAAACGTATCCTGAGCAGCAGCTGAGAAATGTAGTAGAAACTGCAATCCTTAAACTCCAATTGGAAACATACGGATCTCCACACCTTGCCAAATGCAGGCCACCTTAACTGGATGGCTGGAGTCACACAATTTAGAAACCCCAATTTAGAAACCTCAATAGCTCAGTTCAAACAATATAATAAACCAAGTTTTGCTCTTTGGGTCAAAAAAATACATGTTGCACAGGTAGCAATAGCAATAGCACTTAGACTTATATACCGCTTCATAGTGCTTTACAGCCCTCTCTAAGCGTACAGAGTAACAGAGTTCAGCATATTGCCCCCAACAATCTGGGTCCTCATTTTACCGACCTCGGAAGGATGGAAGGCTGAGTCAACCTTGAGCCGGTGAGATTTGAACAGCTGAACTGCTGAACTGCAGTGCTGCATTTTAACCACTGTGCCACCTCGGCTCTGTAATCTTAACCTCACCTTTTCTTGGGTTCTACTGGAAGCTTGATCCCTGATAGGATGTTTTCGGATGGAACCCCGATGCCAGCCATCTCGGCCACCCTGCCTGACCAGGCTCCTGCCGCATTTATCACTATACAACAATCTACCTTGGCACGTTCAAAACTTTCGGGCAACTGGACCTAGAAGGTTAAGGACAACAAAAGAGCAGGTAAGTTTATACCAAGCAGTTAATATGGTCCACTAACAAACTGATACACTCTCCCAACAGAAACGGGAAAGCAAAAAGGGAAGAACAAATGAAGCATTTGCTCTACAGCTAATAAAAAGTTGATGCCTCTTGTTGGATTTCCCTTGCAGCCTTCCCTCCTCCCTTTCCTGTCCCAAGAGGATTCAAAATAAATCTCAGTAAATTTTAAGGACCACTCTCCAGAAACTGTCCCCCAAATGAACTTCCTAGGTCTTCCCCCATGCATTGGACATAATTAAAGAATAGATACTGTCCCTCCCCCTTGTGTCACAGGTCACGTTAGCCGACCAAACAGTTGATGAACTTCTTGGCACTCCCTCCCGCCGTTGCTAGGGCATGTTGACCCCCCTCATAGGCCCACAGACTGTGCGATTGAGATCCTTCCAGGGGCAAAACTACCCAAGCCCAAGATGTACTCCATGACCCCCAAGGAGATGAAGGAACTGAGGGAGTACATCGACAGCAACCTAGCCAGGGGCTTCATCCAGCCGGCTAAATCCCGAGTAGCGGCCCCAGTCCTGTTTAAGGAGAAGGATGGGACGATGAGATTATATAGCAATAGCACTTAGACTTATATACCGCTTCATAGTGCTTTACAGCCCTCTCTAAGCGGTTTACAGAGTTCAGCATATTGCCCCCAACAATCTGGGTCCTCATTTTACCCACCTCAGAAGGATGGAAGGCTGAGTCAACCTTGAGCCGGTGAGATTTGAACAGCTGAACTGCTGAACTAGCAGTAGCCTGCAGTGCTGCATTTAACCACTGCACCATCTTGGCTCTGCACCATCTCGGCTCGAGATTATGGGTAGAATTTAGGGGGATCAATGGGGTGTGCATGGAGAGCATGTACCACTCCCCACCATAAGTATGGCAAGTAAGAAACAAAGCAAGAAAAATGTGGCTTCAGCTAGAGTCGTTTCGAGAGTTGACACCGGGTGTTTGTTATTGTAGTCTCATCTGTGGATAGCTGTAGCTTTAGCCGTCTTATCTACTGTACATCCACATATACACACACACACAGAAACATATACAGGTAGTCTTGACTCACAACAGTTCATTCAATGATTGCTCAAAGTTACAACGGCACTGAAAAATGTGACTTATGAACATTTTTCAATTGCAAACTTTGCAGCACCCCCATGATCATGTGATCAAAATTCAGACGCTTGGCAAGGGGTTCATATTTATGACCGTTGCTATGTCCCAAGGTCATGTGATCCCCTTTTGCGACCTTCCAACATGCAAAGTCAACGGGGAAGCCAGATTCACTTAAACTGGGTTACTCACTTATCAACTGCAGGGATTCACTTAACAACTGTGGCAAGAAAGGTTGTAAAATGGGACAAAACAGATGTTTCACGTAACAACAGAAATTCTGAGCTCAATTGTGGTCGTAAGTTGAGGACTACCTATATGCACTGGTTTAATAATGTAAGTTGCTCAGGGTATATATTATGAGTGGGGTGGCCTTCCAATTTCCATAAGTCAATCAATGATGATACAAATTGAACTAATGTTGGTGTCGCATCAGTGAGCCTTAATTATAATTTTATAAGAGCCGAGGTGGCGCAGTGGTTAGAGGCAGTACTGCAGGCCACTTTAGCTGACTGTGATCCGCAGGTCAGCGGTTCAAATCTCACCGGCTCAAGGTTGACTCAGCCTTCCAAGGTAGGTAAAATGAGGACCCAGATTGTTGGGGGCAATATAAATATACATTGCTTACTGGTGTAAACCGCTTAGAGAGTGCTTGCACTGTGAGGCAGTATATAAATCTCACAAAATAAAATAAATAAATAAATAATTTTATCAGCAGCAATAAAGATTACAGGATTACTGGATAGTCCACAATTAAGCCCAAAATTTATGTTGCTAAGCAACAGAGTGAGGTGAGTTTTGCCCCATTTTACAACCTTTCTTGCCACGGTTGCTAAGTGAATCACTGCAGCTATTAAGTTAGTAACCCAGTTGTTCGGTGAATCTGACTTCCCCATTGGTTTGTCAGAAGGTCGCAAAAGGGGATCACATGACCCTGGACATTGCAACTGTCATAAATATGAACCAGTTGCCAAGCATCCAAATTCTGATCATGTGACCATGGGGATGCTGCAATGGTTGGAAGTGAAAACCGGTCCTAAGTCATTTTTATTCAGTGCCATTATAACTTCAAACGGTCACTAAATGAATGGTTGTAGATCAAGGACTACCTGCACTGATTCGTTACGGTGTTCAACAGGCATATTGTCTTGTCTTTTAAAATGCTTTGTGTCTTATTCCCTTGAGCCATTGATGAAGAAAGCATCCAAGAGGAAAGCAAGTTAGGTAGGCAGAAAATATATCATCCTCTTTTAACGACCCCCATAATCCCTTGCTGGGTGGAGCCTGGGCAACTGAATGGAGCGGAGTGTTTACTGGCCGCATGCCCTTCCTGTCCCCAATGCGGAGTTTTATTCAGCAGATATATTCTCAGTGTGCCCAGGGAGAGAAACATCTGCCTCTACCTAGGATCGAACTCACATAGGCTTTCCTAAACCATGAAGCAGACTTCTCGCCCCGATAAAACCTCTTTTATTTAAATGTACAGTGAATTCCTTTCCAGCAAAGTCTTTCCTCTCCCACAGTCTTTCAAGATAGTTCACAATTACCGACCTTTATCAGGCTTGGAGAGTGACCAGGCTGATATACCGTATTTTTCGGAGTATAAGTAAAAACCTTAGTTTTTGGGGAGGAAAATAGCGAAAAACAATCTGCCTACCAGGTATTCATCTGGCTAGCATCCTTAGTCTGGTCAGCTTCAGCACATTATTTTATCCCCTGGTTAGGACTTAAAAAAACCTTCTTCTGAGAGAGTAACAATGAAAGAGCCTGCAAGCCGGTAAGAGCTGGGAAGATCGTTAGCACCTGGTTAGGGCTAGAAAAAACCTTCTTTGGAGCAAGTAGAGCAATGAAAAAAAAAACCTGCAAAGACTTAGGGCTGGAAAAACATTCTTCTGAGAGAGTAACAATGAAAAAGCCTGCAAGGTAAGAGCTGGGAAGATCTGTTAGCACCTAGTTAGGGCTGGAAAAAAAAAGCTACATTCGAAGTATAAGACGCACCCAAATTTTCAGCCACTTTTAGGGAGGAAAAAGGTGCGTCTTATACTCAGAAAAATACGTTATTTCAGACGCCTCAATACTTGGCAAGAATGCAGGAATGAACTAATTATCTCCTGCAAATACCCCTCCCCTTTCACTCCTTTTTTATTCCCTATGGGAGGGGCCATACCATTCATCATCCACCTGTGGCCTTACTCCCAAGTCGACCCTTATTCTTTAGCTATTCCCTTCGTCTGGCAACTCTGCGCATGAGAACACTAAGAACAGGCTCCAGCTGTTTGTCTGCCTCACTGATGCCTGACTCCAAAGGCAGCTGACAACTGTCAGACGGCCCTGGCCCCATCTCTGCCTCTGACACAGAGCACTTGTCAGAGCCTTCCCCAGACTCCAGGACTGGCCCATGTTCCTCCCCAACCTCCTCACTGTCCGAATCTGCTGCCAGCTCCGCTGGGGCCACAACACTCACAGCCTCCTGATTGTGAGGCGAGAGCTCCACCTCTAGGCCACCGCACCACTCGTAGGCAGAAAATATATGGTTTTATGTAATTCATGAGAGGCATAATCGAGCCCTAAAATAATGACTCACATTTACAGATTGAATACACGAGACTTTAAAATTCTGATCGTTACGCTTCACTTCATAAAAAGCCGAGTTCAAAGCTGTAGGAGAAGGGAAAGAGATGGAGGAGACGGTAAAGCAACTGTCGTTCATTCATTCCTGAAATATAAAGATTTTTTAAAAAAACTTCCTTGCTATTTATAATGTATTTATTTAAAACATATAACCCATTCTATCAGATTACCGTGTTTTATAGCATGAACCGAACCCTAACTGTAAAATGTTCCTCTTACAAATGTTATTTAAAATAATAATATTTTTTTCCCAAATCAATCAATCAATCAATCAATCAATCAAATCAATCAATCAATCAATCAAGGCTACTGAAATGCCTAGATAAAGTTTTTAAAATGGAATGGGGTTGGAGGGTGGAAGTTAGGGCAAATTATAATAGTGCCAACTACTAAATGTGGGTCTTAGGATATTTTGAAGTTTCTCTCCTTCCTAACTAAATGGCTGAAATTTGGCAAAGTGCCTTAGCAAATCTTAATTATCTTTTTTCGCATACTAATTATCTCCAGATATGTTCAGGTTAAAACTCCAATATTGGTGCCAGGCTGAAAAAAAAATCTTCTATTGTAAGACACAGAATAATCATGCTTTCACAGAGCTGCTCAAATGTTACCTGATACCTGGAATCATAGAAAGTATGAAATTCTTCTCCTTTCCTCCCATTGGTAAAATGCTGCCTGATAGCATGGAGGAAGGAAGGATAAAGGACTCCTAATACAGGTAAGTCCTCAATTTACAACCATTCATTTAGTGACTGCTCTAAGCTACAACAGGACTGAAAAAAAGCAACTTACAAACATTTTTCACGCTCGCAACTGGGGCAGCAGCTTCCTGGTCATGTGATCAAAATTCGGACGCCTGTCAATTGACGCATGTCTTTATGATGGCTGCAGTGTCGTGGGGTCATGTGATCACCTTCTCACAAGCCAAGCCAATGGGGAAGCCAAGTTCACTTAACTACTTTAAGGCAGTGTTACTACCTTAACAGCTGCAGTGATTCCCTTAACAGCTGTGGCAAGAAAGGTTGTAAAATGGGGCAAAACTCCAAAACTGATTCTGATGATTTTTTCCCCACAGTAATGAGAAGAGAAGAGAAGAGAAGCTGGAAGGGAGCTTGGAGGTCTTCTAGTCCAGCCCCCTGCTCAAGCAGGAGAACCTATACCATCTCAGACAAATGACTGTCCAGTCTCTTCTTAAAAACGTCCAGTGATGGAGCGCCCATGATTTCTGGTGGCAAGCTGTTTCACTGGTTAATTGTTCTTACTGTTAGGAAGTTTCTCCTTCATTGCAGGTTGCTTCTATCTGACTCCAAGTATCGAGAACACTGTTTTGATTCAACCCATTAGACTGTCACCAATTCGGTTCCAGGTATTGTACCTTAGAAAATACTTCCGTTGGCAATAAAGCTACTGTACGTACTGGCTACCGCAGGAAACGCAAAGAAAAACCGCTTACATGTCACTTCTCCGTTATACTGGAGCGTGCCCAGAGAGACGGCTTTTTTCTTGAAAGCATTGAGAAGAGTCCAGGGATCAAACCAGCCCTCATTTTCCAAGCCTGAAGGAGAAGTCAGGAGAGGATACAAGAAAAATACTAGGAATGCAAGCCTTGGCATTTAAACGTAACAGCAAATTAGACAAAGGCCAACTTCACAAGAATTCTAAGCTGCAATATAATATAACTGGTGGGAATTAGACTGACCATAAGCACTAAAATATGTAATTGATGGCTTAGTGCATGAATCCAGTCTACTGTGCTTTGCTCAATAACCACGTTTGAGATAATCCTATGAGTTATTAGCAGGTACCAAATATTAATTTGGTCGGCCCCGGGCATCATTTTACAGAAGTAGAAGTTTTGATCTTTTTTGCTAGATGCGTGACATAAAAAACAAAGTCCTGTTCTGTCCCCACGGGTATGCCCCCCCAAATAAGATGCACGGGAAGGAATTGGGAACAATACTCTTTTACTTCCAATAAAGTCTTAGCAAGAGTTGAATGTTTTCAAAAGAATATCAGGTAATTAAGGAGTTATTTACAAAGTCTTCTCAGTAGATGGCTAGAGTCTCAGAAAGCAGTTAGCGTTATCTCAACTCACGCAGGTTTGGGGGAAATCCAAATCTCATTAACACAGGAAAAATGTTCACTTTTTATAATCTGAGCCGCAGACACAAGAGCAAAATGCTGGAACCACAGAACGGGGTTGTTCTCTGCAATAAAGCCCCTCGTGACAGACCCTTAAAAACCCTCAGGGCGTGGTCAAGCCCTGCAGTACTACTCACGAGGAAGCCTCTTCCTGATTAGCCACTCATGTCTCTTTGAGAATCTGCATGCTCTGGCATCAAGAAGAGGCTCCTCCTCTTCTCCTGAGTCACTAATCTCAGGAGATGCATCAGGCTCTAATTGTTCGCCAGCCTCTGACCCCATGTCCTCTTCACTCTCCGTCTCTGGTGCCAGGAACACCGGTTTTCTGTACTGCACCCTCCGAATCCTCGGGATCAGCTGCTAATTGCACTGGACTTGTCCTGGCCACAACAAGTCCTTTGATGACTCATTGATAAATATAGTAAAAATCCTTGTCCCAAAAGTTCTCATCTGCAGGTTTTGAATGCTTGTGCTTGATCACACATTGAAATATGGGTGAATTAATGAATAATTGGACTATGCAGCCTTGGCTAGGTAGTTTTAAGAGAAATAATTAGCAGACGGCGTGACACCAGAGGCCTGGGCTCAATATATAACACCAAGACTTTCATTCCTCAAAGAACAAAGAACACCAAGACTTTCATTCCTCAAATCCCAGTTGCAAATTCAACAGAGGGAAGTTTGTGTAAAGAAGAATTTGCTCTATTAACTAGTAAGGATTTGGGAGGAGTGAAAGCCACAAAAGCCTCAGAATGGTAATTGCTTCAGTTGAACTGGGAACTGAAAAACCAGGTGACTGAACTACTATCTGCAGGAAGACTGCAAGTAGGAAAACAACATCGGCTTTCCGGTTTTGGATCCCAAGTGATTTTTCAGCCTACCAAAAAGGATCAATGTCTTTGGCCTGCAATTGTGTAGTCAAAATAGTGATGCTGCCATTTTGCTTTAGGAGAGATACAAAATTAGCAGTTGGTACCATAAGAAGCCAGTGCTACGCCATCAGTGTTCAACCATGGAAATTTCTTTTTCAGTTGTGCCGGTGAAAGCAGAGAGACAGCTACTCCTTCCTTTCTAATAAAGGATAAAATAAAAAATTAGATAACTTTCATTACAACCTTTAGGAACTCATACTACTACTAAAAATATTAATTTTTAATCAATGAGATCAATTTTAAAAAAGGCCCAAATCGGAAGTTCTACTGAAAATCTACAAGGCGGAAAAGATATGTCTCCAAAATGGACAATTTGGCAGAGAAAAGCTCCATCAGTTCTACTTGTGAAGCCAGCCATGCAATCCAGGGGCAGGTTGCTCTTACCTCGCTACCGGTGTGCTGCGTGCGCATTGCCATGTTTCACGCGCGCCCCCTCACGCAATTTTGCTTCTGCGCATGTCCCCTCATGAGATTTTGCTTCCACACATGCGCAGGAAGCAAAAAAAAGCTGAAAAATTCCAGAAAAAAGATGGCGGCGTGCGATGGACCGGCAAAGGCGGCACCGAAGCCGTCGCGCGCAAATTGGGCAATTGGCGGGTCCCTACCGGAACGGCGCACTGGACCGCACCGGTAGGAGCCCACCTCTGATGCAATCTCATTAAATCATGGTGGACTAACAAGAGCGGCTGCCAAACTTTTGGGTACCTGGGACCGGTTCCATAGAGAGGTTTTTCCGCGGACCGGTTTCTGGCATGCTGCGGCCCAGAGCCAGTATATGAACTGGAGGTTGGGGATGCCTGGACAAAGTCTGGCAAGTCAAGAATCTAGGAACTCATTTGGACCTCCTGATGCCACTTTTTCCCCACAAGATGCTGCTTTCCTGCTTCCTTATTTTATGAGGCCTGATAGCCCACTGCTGCATTCCTAATAATTTTCTCCCCAGGGAGAAGGATGAGTTTGGTTGAAAAAGATGCTACTTGTGAAGAGTTTAAGACCAATCTTTTCCTTTAGAATTTATTCAAAATGCATATGAGAAACAATAAATGGTGAGGACAAATTATGGTTTGCCTAACCATCACTTCGCTCATAAATCGAAACAAGCCACTTTAGGGCCTTTCATACATGAATCAAGACAACACACAGAATTTGAACCCGAAGTATCATCATCCTTAATCAATGGTTATTTTGGGATATGTGTGTGTGTGTGTGTGTGATTTTTTGCTAATAAATGAAAATAAAGGGAGACTATTATAGATCTATTTCAAGCTTATTTTGCTCTCGTCAGATAGCCATACCCCTTACTGGGATTTGAACCCGGGCCGGCTGCCTTGCAGGGCAACAACTTAACCACTAGGCCATAGGCTCTGTTCCCAATCAGCTCTTTCACCAGGAAAGGGTTATATATGTTTTTCTGTCGTGTTAATATGTGTGTGTGTGTGTGTGTGTGTGTGTGTATACACATACATATATGTGTGTGTGTGTGTGTGTGTGTGTGTGTGTGTGTGTGTGTGTGTGTGTCTATGTACAAGGTTCTAGACATAATTTTTTTGTTATATTATTTTGTTTCCCCTTTTTATTATTGTTTTGTCCTTTTTCTCTTTGTTCTGTTTTATTTATTTAAGCACCAAATATGGTAACATACACTTTTCTTGGATTACAGCAAATGAATAGAAAATGTGTATTAATATAAAAAAGGTAATCTGAGTAATCTAAGGAGACAACCACTGTGCCTGTAGAGCAAAATGTGGTAAGAAGAAGAAATTATTCATGCCCTGTGTTAGCACCTTTCTCCAATCAATCAGAAACTCAAAAGATCCCAACCTTTGAAGGTTAACATTCTCCTCCAAAATAGCAGCTTCATTCTCCGAAGCGAGAAAGAGATAACCTGAGTGATTAAGTTGAATATCAATGGGTGGTTCTCCAACAATACCAAGATGATCCTAGAATGAACACAGGGATAGAATGAAAATTAATAAAAGTGTGCCCTTTCATGCACCCTATATATTACACAAGGCAAATAGCAGTTTATGCTTAAAAACTAAATTTTGCTTGGAGCTCAAAATGGGGGCGGGGGGAAATCAGAAATTACATACTTATCTATACTACTTTTCTTAGGTTTCTTTATTTTGGGTTTTTTTAAAAAAGTATTTATAAATATTAGGTATTTTGGGCCCCAAGCTCAAAGATTTATACTTCTTTTTCGTATCAAAAAGACAATGCAATGTACTTTGGTGTGGTTTGCATTTTCTGGTTATATTAAGCATTAATTATGTAACTTCAGTAATTGTTTCCACTTGCTGATATTATGTCTTTTGCAACCTTTGTTTTAAACAAACGTTTTTTTAAAAAAATAAAGAGAAATATAGCTTATAGATTCTGGAGAATCGAGATGATTTCACAATGATTGATAAAGTCCTACAAATTCATATAAGAGACCCCAAGAGGAGCTCCCCATGAGGTAGAGAGAAATCATGGATTTACTAAGGCTATTTCACAAGTTCTGTCACGTAGTGAATATTGTCAGTTGTATGTCTATGCAGGGTGATGCACCCCTATCCTAATATTATGGTACATTCCAATACAAGCAGAACACGTGATATGAGTTGTACGCATGTGTGCATTCCTAAACCACCATTATTCTCTTTGACTTGGCTCTTGACCAGGACGGTCGCATTTTCTTAGCAAACTGTAATTATTCAGGATTTATTGTTTTTGTACCGAAATAAATATTTTCTATTAGACTTTTAATCTCGGCTTTATTTCTAACTGTCTGAATTCCAAGCAAAGATCCAAATCGTTTCTATGAGATTTATTCTCACCTTAACAAGTTCACATCATGCATTTGATAACAGTGAATACAGCTAACAAACACTTGATGGAAATGCTTGCAGGTATAATACAGAGTTGGATTCATATAACATCTAACCAAGCCTTATCTCTTAGCAATATAACTTATCAGGAAGCAATATTTATTACTTCTCCCTGAGAGATTCAGTCATATTATTCTTGATATCCAAGGAGCTGCCTAATTCCTTCACTCATTTTTCTCTTTTAAGATTACCTGCGTACTCCACCAAAGGATGCAATGGGGAGACGAGGTGGGAAGGCAGAGAGAAGGAGGAGGAGAAAATGTTAGCCACAGGACCAAAAATCCAGAATGCATAACATACATTGATTAAACGCAAGAAGTTTGCTGAGAAAGAGCTCATCCAGATATTTTCTTTCACTGAAAACTGCTGCCGTATCCCTCCGGCAGAAAGAATGGTGGATGCTTTGGAATACTGCAGGGAAATAAGAGAAGTAGTGAGGAGTTACTTAGCTATGTTTAAATCTTCCCTTCCAAAGTATTTCAGTCATACAAATAGTAGCAAAAAGACGAGGAATAACATTGGTAGGACAAAACACTGAATTTGCACATATCGCCATTTTGCAATTTAATGTATTATTTATTCCAATTAATTATTCCAATAATTTATTATTTATTCCAATAATTAATATATTGTTTATTCCAATTAATCGAGTGGCACTTTACCCCTTATTTACTATATTACATTTTTATCCTATCTTTTCCCGATAAAGTCTCTCCCAAGTCTTCCACTCCTCTGTTCGCAACAGAATACCTTATGCCACCAGACTTGAAATTTTGGGCTTAGACAATTTAGAACTACGCCACCTTCGATCTGACCTAAGTGTAGCACATAAAATTATCTGCTACAACATCCTGTCAATGACTACTTCAGCTTCAACTGCAACAATACATGAGCACACAATAGATACAAACTTAATGTAAACTGCTCCAAACTCGATTGCAGAAAATACGACTTCAGCAACAGAGTGGTCAGTGCCTGGAATACATTACCTGACTGTGGTTTCTTCCCCAAACCCCCAAAACTTTAACCTTAGACTGTCTACCGTTGACTTCACGGTCTTCACCCCATTCCTAAGAGGTCTATAAGGGGCGCGCATAAGCGCACCAACGTGCCTACCGTCCCTGTCCTAATGTTCCCATGTACTCAAAACCGTCTCATGTATACATGTATACTGTAATCTTATATATGCTTGACAAAATAAATAAAAATAAATAAATATTCAACAACACTGAGATAACAAGCTGAGAAATAGTATCGATCTAAAATGACCCACTAGGTTAAACTAAACCTTGATGCCAGAGTCTCACAAATGCACCCTGGAACTCACAGCCAAAGTGCAGAACCTCTTCTACATTTAGTTAAGCTACAACTTAACCCAAGAATTTCTTCAACTGGCCAGGCTGGCTGATCCTACAGGGATTTTTCAACAGCCACTAAAGTACTGCTGCTCTAATTACTCTCCAACAGTAAACCTTTAGGAATAAATCTGAATATCCAGGGAAGAGAAATGAAGACAGCACTTCATCGTTAGCTAACCCTCAATCTCATGTTTCTTTTTGTTTAAGAGGAACTGAGATAAGAACTCACAGTATTGTCTCTCTCAATTACCAACACTCGCATGGCATTTCTGCGTGTTTCTTTGACTTTCAGCCAGTAGGCAATGGACCAGCCTATTATCCCACCGCCAATGATCACCACATCGGAATGCTCAGGAGGGAGATCTCTTTTTGGAAAGAAGCCATCAAAGTCTGTCCTGAAGTTGTGGAGATTGGTCAGTTTCTTAAATTCTGAGAAAGGGAGAAAATTAAGCCAGGACAGCCATGTTACATAGTGCTTTGTGCATTCTAACAGCCGTTCATGTCCTTATGTTCTTATAAATTATTATATAACCTCAGGTTCACAAAGTTGAGGCTCACTAATTGGACATCACATAATAGAAAGCCGAGGTGGCGCAGTGGTTAAAGTGCAGCACTGCAGGCTACTTCAGCTGACTGCTAGTTCAGCAGTTCAGCTGTTCAGATCTCACCGGCTCAAGGTTGACTCAGCCTTCCATCCTTCTGAGGTTGGTAAAATGAGGACCCAGATTGTTGGGGGCAATATGCTGAACTCTGTAAACCGCTTAGAGAGGGCTGTAAAGCACTCTGAAGCGGTATATAAGTCTAAGTGCTATTGCTATTGCTATAAATCAGGCACAGCGGCATGGTGGCCTAGAGATGAAGACGCTCGCCTCACAATCAGGAGGCTGAGAGTTCAATCCTAGGCAGCGACAAAAAGAAAATATCTGCTGTTGACTCTGTATAGGCATCAGGAAGGGCATCCGGACAGTAAATTCTCAGTTCCATTCAGTTGCCCCCGACTCCACCTCAATAAAAGGGATTACAGGTAGTCCTCGACTTACAATTGAGCCCAAAATTTATGTTAAGTGAGAAATTTGTTAAGTGAGTTTTGCCCGATTTTACGACTTTACTTGCCACATTTAAGTGAATCACTGCAGCTGTTAAATTAGTAGCACGGTTGTTTAGTGAATCTGGTTTCCTCACTGGCTTTATTTCTCAGGTCACAAAAAGCGATCACATGACTCCAGGACACTGCAACCGTCATAAATATGAGTCAGTTGTCAAGCATCCGAACGTAAATCGTGTGATGCTGCAACGGTCGTAAGCATGAAAAACGGTCATAAGTCCCTTTTTTTCACTGATGATGTAACTTCAAACGGTCACTAAATGAACTGTTGTAAGTCGAAGACTACCTGTACAGGGTTGTTAAAAGAAAAAAAAAATCAATAAATCAGTCTGTCAACTTAGATCTGCTGATTCCAAAACCCTGTGTGTGTGTTTGTGTGTGTGTGTGTGTGTGTGTGTGTGTGTGTGTGTGTGTGTGTGTGTGTGTGTTTCTAAATAGGATAACTGAGGATGAGCTTCTATAAGGGGGGACCCTGAGAGCATCCCCGTCCCCAGAGAAGCGCTGGGTGGGCAGCAATAGCAATAGCAACTTAGACTTATATACCGCTTCATAGTGCTTTACAGCCCTCTCTAAGCGGTTTACAGAGTTCAGCATATTGCCCCCAACAATCTGGGTCCTCATTTTACCCACCTCAGAAGGATGGAAGGCTGAGTCAACCTTGAGCCTAGTGAGATTTGAACAGCTGAACTGCTGAACTAGCAGTCAGCTGAAGTAGCCTGCAGTGCTGCACTTTAACCACTGCGCCACCTCGGCTCTTTATTATGTGCTGTCCAATTAGTTGTCCAATTAGCACGGCAGAGCCCAGCTTGGGGTCTCAGCTGCCCCACCAAGGACCCCCACCAGGCAAAACGCTATTCAACGAATTCCACGGTGTTCTTCTCAGCCTCTCCCGTTCTTGTCCTCATAACACCCCGGACAGGTAGGACAGGCTGCAGGGCGGCCGTCTTTTCCTCCGCCGCGGGCTCACCTCGGAAGAAATCCCTGCCGCGGACGCTGCTGAGACTAAGCGGCCTCCGAGGCTCCTCCGGGTTGGCGAAGAGCCGCCGTCGCGCCGCCAGCAAGGGCCGCAGACCGGCCAGCGGGCTCCCTCGGTAGAGCATGGCGGTGCCCGTGCCCGCCTTCCCCCCCCCACCCCCGACGGCTCGGCTTGACAGGCGCCTCTCTGACGTCAGAAGAAAAAAAATCACGTTTAAAACCACCGCCCCCTTCATCCTCCCCGCTCAAGGACCAATCGGCGCCCACCCCGCAACCCCTCCCCCGAGAGATCCATTCCACGTCGCTCCTCGCTCTGACGTGTCCAGGCAACTCCCCGAGCCCCGCCCCACTCTCTACGTCTCGCGCGGCCTTCGGGAAAATAGACCAATCCGAATCTTCTTTTCCTTCTATCTCAATATTAGCCCCGCCTCTTCCTCTACCGTGGAGGCCACTTTAAGCCGGCCGTGTCCAACCCCGCCTCCCCCGTTTCCGTTTCCAACCTATGAATCCTTTTTCGCTCTCTCTATTTCTATCTCTATAATTCAAGAGGGAAGCCCGGCATATTTTAAGCATGTTTCCTTCCTGGAGTAAGCATCCTGTGTCTCGAATTGCAACACCCAGGATTTTCACTCACCCCTCATGAATCTAGAGTCCGTTCCAAAGAAAAACGGACTAAGTGATAAAGGCGACGTGTCTGACGTCAGAAACAACTTTTTACTTTCTATCTCTATGAGCTACGTAAGTCCCGCCTCTCCCGGGGACGGGATCCAATTAGACTTCTGGGGCCCGAGATGCTTCCGGCGGATGTGAGAAGTACTTAGAGAATAATCTGACGTGGGTAAGGAAGTCGGGCAGGTTTCCCGGCGTCTTCGGTCCCGTCGCCCCCCGGTTTCCCCCCTTCCCCCCCGGGTCAGGGCCCGGCGCCCCCGATCCCGCCATGCTCGACTTTTTCACCATCTTCAGCAAGGGGGGGCTCGTCCTCTGGTGCTTCCAAGGCGTGCGCGGCCCCGCGGCGGCCTGCACTGCTCCCGTGAACGCGCTGATCCGCTCTGTCCTCCTCCAGGTAAGAGTCCCCCCCCCGGGCCACGTTTACACCTGAGGTCTTCGCGGGGGGGTATCCCATATTTCGTCCACGCTTGGTGACAACGTGGGGGGGGGATGGAGGAGCCCCAGACAATCTGGGCGGATTTCACGAAGGCTTCCCTTCGTTAATCCTGCGATGGGAGACCACCAGGAGATCACAGGAAGAATTTAGAAGTGAGCAGCGGCCAAATGCTTTCGTGCTGCTGCCGAGAGAGAATGATATCAAGGAATCGCCCGGGTCTGAGATCAATTAAAGGGAACTTTTGTCTTGATTATTAAGCTCCTTTTTTGGACCTTTCGTCTCCTCCATTGTCTTCAATTCTCCACCACCCAGATATCCCGTCAAGCAAATTTTCCGGCTGTTTGGCCCTTAGCGGCTTGATGCTAGGATGTAGTTGAAATAACAGGGTTAATTCATGACTTCTGAATAATGATATAGTTATAGAAGTTATAGTTATACTTATTATAGTAATACATTTTCCATGCTGCTGTTGCTTAATATAATTGTGTCCAAGTAATAGTTAAGAACGCAGCCTGAATAAACTGGCTCTCCCATTAATTTGCATGCCTATTAATCAATATTTGAGTACCGGTAGGCAGTTCATGCAGCGTCTTGTAATTGGGACACTTTGATCCTAATTAATAGGAGTTTATTTGGGACAGGCAAAGTTACCCAGCATACTGCTCTGTCATTGAGCCTACAATAAATGCTACAAAGGGACTAGATTCTTTCCATATGGTTTTCTTTCTGTAGTATGGTTATTTTCTTCCTTTTCATCTCAAAATAAACTAGCAGGGACTTTGTTGGTGGGGTGGGTGGGTTAAGTGTTCAACTGTGTGACCATCATCTACTTCTTTGTAATTCTTCTTGGCCTTTAATAATTATATTAGTTAACTCCAAGCTTCACTGTTATTGTATCTGAGAGAAATGTGCAACTGGCATATTATTTTAAGGTATAGGTAACTGGCAGTTTTCAATTTATTCTTAGCGCCTAAATCAAATTGAAACACACAATTAACATGTTTCATGAACCGTACTGTATAAATTTCAGTCAGATTATTTATTTATTTATTTATTGTTTGTTCTTCTATGCCGCCCTACTCCCGAGGGACTCAGGGCGGCGTACAACAATTTTGCAAGAACATCAATAAAACAGTGATTTAAAAACAACAATTAAAAATGTACAAAAGTTAAAAAAAATTATTCACAATTAGTCATACCAAAGGGGGGAGAATTCAGATGTGATTTAGTCTTTCCCCCCCGCCTGCAGGAAGAGCCATGTCTTGACGGCTTTCCGGAAGGCCAGCAGGGTGGAGATGGTTCGGGTCTCTGGGGGAAGTTGGTTCCAGAGCGCGGGGGCCCCCACAGAGAAGGCTCTCCCCCTAGGGCCCGCCAACCGGCATTGTTTGGCTGACGGGACCTGGAGGAGGCCAACTCTGTGGGCCCTAACCGGTCGAAGGGAAGTGTGAGGCAGAATGCGGTCCCCAAGGTAACCTGGTCCTAGGCCATGAAGGGCTTTAAAGATGATGATCAACACCTTGAATTGTACCCGGAGACCGATGGGCAACCAATGCAGCTGGCGGAATATAGGTGTCACGTGGGTGTACCTTGGCACACCCACCACAGCACGCGCAGCCGCATTTTGCACCAGCTGGAGTCTCCGAATACTCTTCAAGGGTAGCCCCATGTAGAGCGCATTGCAGTAATCCAAACGCGAGGTGACAAGGGCGTGAGTGACCGTGAGTAGAGCCTCCTTTTCCAAGTATGGCCGCAACTGGTGCACCAGGCAAACCTGTGCATAGGCCCCCATAGCCACAGCTGTAAGGTGTTGCTCTAATCTTAGCTGTGGGTCTAGGAGGACCCCCAAATTGCGGACCTGTTCCAAGGGAGTTAATTTCACTCCCTCCAGAACCAAGGAGGGACCGTTGTCTTGGTCCTTAGGAGGCAATATCCAAAGCCACTCAGTCTTGTCGGGGTTGAGTCTGAGTCTGTTCCTCCCCATCCAGGTCCTAACGTCGTCCAGGCATCAGCACATTACATCAGCTGAGCCAGATCTTTTGGACCATAAGTCTTCCCTTCTTCCAATATATTCCTGCATTCAAAGCCTGTTTTTTTGAGTAAGATACTCAAAAAAAGCCTCTCTCCCCCCCCCCCCCCCCCCACAATCAGTACTTTGAGTACCAGATGATTCTGAATTCTTCAGGACTTGTTTGGGTTTTTTTATTTATTTTTTATTTTTTTATCTGTCTGTCTGTCTGTCTGTCTGTCTGTCTGTTTGTTATTTGTGAGACTTATATACCGCCTCATAGTGCAAGCACTCTTAAGTGGTTTACACCATTAAGCAATATATATTTATATTGCCCCCAACAATCTGGGTCCTCATTTTACCTACCTCGGAAGGATGGAAGGCTGAGTCAACCTTGAGCCGGTGAGATTTGAACCGCTGACCTGCGGATCACAGTCAGCTAAAGTGGCCTGCAGTACTGCACTCTAACCGCTGCGCCACCTCGGCTCTTATTATTATTATCTTATTATTATTATCCTTTTATATCTAAAATCTTTCCTTTAACTGATGGTTTCAAAATCTATGCTGATGAGTCAGATTGTACCATGTGTACCATGGGACTGAAGCTATCTGCTTTCCCAGGTGCCTTGCTAACAGGCCTTAAGGGGCACTTAGCAATCTCCAGATGGCCTTTTTCAAATTTGCATTTGCTTTTTCAGAAGGCGTGATATTAATGAATTGGTATACGGTACTCAAGCATCTCATGTTAATCCAAGATAAGTTAAAGTAATTTATTACAAGTGGTTTTCATTGATTTTGGATTTCCAGAATCTGAAACAACTCTTCTTAAATTTGTTTTTTTTTATTTATTTACCTTACTCAGGTCCCACTTCCTAGGCTATGTCTTCTTAAAAAGAGTTGACAAGAAAAGTAGCAATAAAACACATAATATATTACAACAATGTAAAATTATATTCCCTGGAAGAAGCATTTTCCCCACATTCATATTCATGAGTTTTTAACAGGCACCCATACATTAAGTCAGAGGTCTTCAAACTTGGCAACTTTAAGACTTGCGGACTTCAACTCCCAGAATTCTCCAGCCAGCATAGCTGGAGAATTCTGGGAGTTGAGGTCCAAAAGTCTTAAAGTTGCCAAGTTTGAAGACCTCTGCATTAAGCAGATCCTAGATCTCAAGGTGGAGAGCCTGGAGCAGTGCAGCACAGGCCTCACAGCAGAAAAGAATAATCTGGAAGTAGGTGGGAGATGATTTTCAGTGGTTCTTGACACACATGGTATGGCCAGAAATGCTCAAGTGAGAACATTCTGTACCTCATCCTACTATTCTGACTTTTTTGGTGAGGGGGGGGGGAATCAGCTATCATGCAAGTTGTAATCGGGCTAATTAGTAAGATTTACTGAGAACAACATAAATTGGTTTCAACTAGATTTCCCAGGTTCTACATAGGATCACAGATAGCATCCCATTGAGCTGAATTCCCTTTTAGTTATTTACATTGTCTTTGCTTTCTATTTTTTATTTTAAATTTATATACATTGCCTAGGTTTTACGTAAATTGGGTCCTTTAGTTTATTGTTTGTTTTTCCATCATATGTTGGCCACAGAGACATAGAGTTGGACAGCCTTATAAACCCAGTAAATCAATAATCGCTGGGACACTTGCAGGCTGCTCAACTGACACTACAAAAGCTTTAAAACCTTCCTAGGGGCCTCATATTGTTGAATGAATTGTGGTAGACTTTTAGCAGGGACAGGTTGTGTATCGAAAACTAAGGTCTTGGGGAGGAATTGGTGTGCTTATTCAACCACTTGCACATTGGAGATTGCCTCTCTCATGTTACTCTGCACTCTAGTCCCCACTGCCAAGAATAATTGCAGAAGCCACATTTGACGTGTGGATCTTGTGTTTCATTATGTTAATTTTTTTCTTTTCAGGAGCGAGGTGGCAGCAACTCTTTCAACCATGAAGCCCTTACCCTTAAATATAAGCTGGACAATCAATTTGAGCTTGTATTTGTGGTGCGTATGCTGTTTTGTGCTGAAAGAAAGAGGCTTCAAAAGCAAATGAATACTAAACTGAAATTAAAAGGTTTCATCATTATTGTCTAGTTCTTGAGAGGTAGAACAGGGGGAAAATATGTGGCCTTTTACAAGTGACTGAATTACAACTCCTTGTAGTGTAGTTAGTGATGAAGAACATTATGAGTCACAGTTCAGCAACATATTCTTCCTTCCCAATGTTGAAATCCTATTGTGTTGAGGTTCACAAATCACACCATTGTCATGGAATGTTTAATCCTGCTTTGTCTGATAAGCTATGGTTGGCTGGAACCACAAGATGTGACGCCAGAACCAAATGCATCTCACGTTTTATGGAGTCTGTAAGCCTAGTGTGTCATGATAGCAGTGACTTATAAATGTTCTTTTCTGTTTGAATCATTCATCTGTTTAGAAAGCTCATTAAGAAATCTAGTCTTTTTTGCGTGTATCTTGTTTGTGTGAAAAGGAACATAGAATGGAGGCAACTGATTCATATTGTGGATTATTAAGGCAGAAGAATTTGCATATCCTTAAATATGAGCCGCCCTAACTATGTACCTTTTTTCTTAACCACACTGCTTTTCTTTTGCAGGTTGGATTTCAGAAAATCTTGACTTTAACCTACGTGGATAAGTTGATAGACGATGTGCATAAAGAGTTCAGAGATAAATATCGAAACGAGTTTCAACAGAAGGGAACTCTTGGGATCCTTAATGGCACCTTTGATTTTAAGGAGGACTTTCTACGTCTCCAACGGTAACCGAATCATCGCTTTTGTGGTCACACAGGTTCTCCTAGTGTTGACTTACCCCAGTTGATTTATCTTTTGCAGCTGAAAGACTGCAGTGCGAATCACTGAGCTGGGCAAAATGAAAGGCTGTGGGTGGTCCTTATGTTCAGTTCAGTTGTTGTGCACTTTGCTGTAGTGTACTTTATAAATTTTGAAGCTATTTGCTTTGTCTTGGCCATCAAATTAAATTTGTGTTAAAAAAAACACTCATTCCAGAGCTGCAGAGTTCTTCCCAGCTATAGGCTAGCATGTTTAACTAAACCCAGACTTATGACTGGCAATATTGAGATAAGTAGCTTGGTGTTCATCAGCTTCTTAGATTCCTGGCCATTGAGAGTGCTGGCAAGTAGGACTTGGTCCAGAATAATGGATGTAGTAAGAGCTGCGGTGGCGCAGTGGCTAGAATGCAATATTGCAGGCGTGCAGTCATGACCAATTCAAAGTAAACTCAGCCTTCCATCCTTCCAAGGTTGGTAAAACGAGGACTTAGATTGTTGGGGGCAATAGGCTTACTCTGTAAACTGCTTAGAGAGGGCTGTAAAGTAATAAAGTAAAGTGTACCAGACCGATTAGAGCCCACAGAGTTGGTCTGCTGGTGGTCCCGTCAGCCAAACAATGTCGGCTGGCGGGCCCACGAACGAGGGCCTTCTCTGTGGCAGCACCGGCTCTCTGGAATACACTACCCCCCCCCCCCGAGATCCGCATTATTCCCACCCTGCCAGCCTTCAGAAAAGCAGTAAAAACATGGCTTTGTCGACAGGCCTGGGGCCAATGATTTTAATACAACACCGATCATTCTTGGCCCCCATGAATAATTTATTGTATGGGTTTTTAAATTGTGGTTTTTAATTTTTTTTAAATGTTTTAATATCTATTGTTTTTAATGCTTTTTATATTTGTTGTTGCGTGTGAATTTTTACTGTTGTGAGCCGCCCAGAGTCTCTGTGGAGTGGGCGGCATACAAATGCAACTAATAAATAAATAAATAAATAAATAAATAAATATGAAGTCTAAGTGCTGTTGCTATATATTTCTCATTTAAAGTAGATCATAGCCAGGGCTCATAAACATTTTATTATTTATTTATTTATTTTATTATTTGGTTCTTCTATGCCGCCTTACTCCCGAGGGACTCAGGGTGGCGTACAGCATTATGCAAGAACACTAGATAATAAACAACAATTAAAACAGAGTTGAGAAATTGAAAAATTAAAAAGTTAAAAATATTCACCACCAGACATACCGGGGGAGAGCTCAGATGGAACTAGTCTCAACCCATCACATCTGCTCTTAGTGTAATCTCTACACTAGAGGCATTGTGCATACCTCCTTTAAATATCAAAGCACCAAAATGAACACAAATGACAATGAAAACAATACAATAAAGCTTTAGGAAAGGCGGTTTATTGTAATAATGTGTAACTAATGCCTTTCTTCTTCATGCCCCATGACTCTTGTCAAAACTTTCCCAAGGGAGGTTGACCTCACAGTCTGGGAAATCCTGGCTTAAGGGATATAATTCTTGCTAGGAGATGTTTTCTTCTGACTAACAAATAGAACTGACACAGAATGTTATGCAAATGTCTTGACAAACCTTGAACTTCCCTTACTCTCTCCCTGCATAAAAGGGGAAAGGAATTTTAAATATCTCTTTGTGATAACAAACTTAACCTTATAAAAGAATGGATGTATGCAATGTGTGCAATCCATATTTAGAAGCTAGGCGATTACCCCAAGATAAGATCAGTTAATACCCTCCTATGCTAAGAATAATTCAGAAGGGCCCTGTTTTTAGGATCAACCAGGAAACTGATTTATAATACAGTCATTCTTTAGGAAACATTGTGAAGGGTATATTCACAGACACATTGGATGAGGAGAGAGATTCTGGGAGAAGACATGATCACTGCAAATAACATTGAAAAATAGCTACAGTACACAGGTCAAAATCATGTCTTGAAGTGCCCAATAGGAGGAAAGAAGGAATGGAGGGAAGCAGATTATATGCATTAAACATGTAGGTGTTTTTTCACGACATTCCTAATATTACATGATTTTTCCTCTTTCTGATCAGGGAAGCAGAGGAGAGCAGTAAAATCCGAGCTCCCACTGCCATGAAGACTTTTGAACAATCAGCAAAGTCCCAAAAAACCGTGAAGTCTATGATAGAAACTCGGGGAGAGAAACCAAAAGAAAAAACTAAGAATAAGAAAAACAAAGGTTCCAAAAAGGAAGGTGAGTTGGTATTGGAGTGAGCAATGACTGAAGAACAATGGGATTCGTGTTTGTTTGAGGGTACATTCAGCTTTAAAGCCACTTTTTGCCCGTTCCTGCTTCACAACCTTGTATGGGACAATGACAGTTTTTTTTTAAATTTCAGCTCAAGGAAATGAAATGGCTGCAGCTCCCAAAACCGCTCCTGCCGTTAAACTGGACCCTCCTCTTGCAACTGGGGAAAAGGAAGAACTGAGTAAGGATGAAATTCTGAGGAAAAACCGGGAAGAATTCTTCAAGAAACGGCTGAAGGGTGGAGAGAAGTCCAAGTAAGCGAGGCCAATAACTGGACGAGTTGGATGTCTCTTGTTTCTTCATCCAACAGAACCTATCTTGGATGGTTGTATCCCTCCAGACATGCTGTCCAAACATCTAACATTACTCTTTACTGTAGTCAGCCAGGATAAGTACTATATCTCCGCAAAGCTTTCGAGGAATGTTTCATTTCAGAGATGCTTCAAGTGAAGGCTCTCTCTGATGTATTTTTGCAAAGCAGGCATAAGTGAAACAAGAAGCAAAGTGGCGGTGGTGCTTCACTTTGCTTTGTCCAGCTGCCTCACTCTAAAACTCCATTAAGTGGAAGCTGTTTCTGTGCAGGCACAACACATGGACAAAAACCTCTTTTGGTGAGGAATTGCCAGACGATTTGTAGTAATGCAAACTGCCTCAGCAAGGCCAACCATTTTAACTAGATGAGAGGTATAATATAGAACACAGCCTATACCCGTGATGGCGAACCTATGGCACGCATGCCACAGGTGGCACGCAGAGCCCTCTCTGCGGGCATGCCAGCCTTCGCCCTAGCCAAGCTCTACTGCGCATGTGCATGTGCCTCATGCTAGCCAGCTGCTCTTCGGGTCTCTGCTGTGCATGCGCGGGGGGCGCATGTGGGAGACACGCATGCGCCTGCACGGGGGCCCACATGTGCAGGGGGCACTCACATTGCATTTTTGGGGTTTGCACATATGTACATGCCCCCCACACCCCGTTTTGAGCCTGGAAGGTCTCCTGCACCAACCTGGAAGCCAAAAGTGGCCGAGGGGGGGACGGGGCGCATGCGTGGGGGCCGCATGTGCATGCATGGGGTGCATGCAGGGGGCGGGGCGCATGTGCAGGGGGACACACTCATTGCATTTTAGGGTTTCGGGCATGCACTTTTTGCACTTGGCACCAAAAAGGTTAACCGTCACTGGCCTATACCTTGCTCAGTGTAGCAGATTGCAGGTGCCACGTTCTCAAGCAGGATTGCCAAAATCTCACCAGGTATTGAAATCTCATTAGTTCTGAGCAGTTTATTATTTCATTAGATGGAACTGGGGGCAATTTGTATTTCTAATCCCTTCTTTCTCTGGTCCAACCAAGTTGCATGTGTTGTCATTCGGAACATGAATTCTGCTTAGCTCAGTACGAAGAGCTAAAGGGCTTTCCTTTTTGCCTTCCTTAGCAAGTCTCCAAAGCCGGATGCTCAGAAGGACAAGGGGAAGAAGCCCCGTGTGTGGGATACAGGGAACTCTAATGCCAAAGTACTTGATTATAGTAACTCCACTACTAATGGAAACACAGACACTTGTCCCATGGAGAATTATGATGCAGAAATGGTAAGAGCTCCACTTTCCTGTCCTTCTGGTGGCTTTGTCTGGAGCCTTGACCTCCATAACTAAAGTGATTTTTCTTGCACTGAAATCTTCAGCACAGATGATCAGGGCTTCTGAATCACGAGACATTAGTACAGACGTTGCCACTAAAGCAAATACGTTGTTCTAATCAATGGCTGAGCCACATTTGCAAAAGTAAAAGATTAACTGAATTCTGGCTTAACCACCGTTTATTAATTAAGCCGCAATGAGCGATGTTTGCGCATGGACCTAAGACAAACTGTTTCCGATTCAGCTGCTGGTAGATGGAAGTCGTGAGCCTGGCCGTCTTCTTGATCTTGAGTATGATAGTGAGGAGGATCCCGGAGAAGAGGACAAAGTGGTTCCAAACTCTTCAAACACAAGGTAAAATCCCTGGTAGTAACTTGCAGGTGTGGGCGCCATTGTGGAGTTTCCATGGTTTTATGAATTGTAACTTTTAATGAGTTTACGGCTTAGAGCAGGGTTTCCCAATCTTGGCAATTTTACTTACGTACTTACTTACTTAACTTTATTGTCATTGCACCTCATACAACGAAATTAAATGCCATCTTCAGTGTAAATTATAATTATAAAAATAAAACACAAACACACACATCCTTCACATTCTATACAATTGAATTGAAAACCGATATTGCCTTAATATTCCACTATACAGTAGAATTCAATATAGTTACTGGAATAGAAGCTGTTTTTCAGCCTATTTGTCCTTTTTCAGGTTATATGGACTTCAACTCCCAGAATTCCACAGCCAGCATAAATCATTACTGTGAATTCTGGGAGTTGAAGTCCACTCACCTTCAGTTTATCAAGATTGGGAAATGCTAGCTTAGAGTAATGTGTGAACTCAGTCGCTGGTTGCAGTTGTCCTGCTTCAGACAGAATCCTTCTGGTGTTGGAGCAAGAAGTAACTGCCACAAAGAATAGCTGCAATGCTAAGGCCTTGAAATTATGGTCTATTTTGATATGGAAAAGAGCAAGCCAGAAGAAAAAATGGACAGCCCACATATTCATGATACGTCTTAATTCCCAATCTTTGTCTCCCTTACCAATACTTATGTCTGTGCCTTTTCCCATCTTGTAGCATAATTCCCTTTTCAATAAAACAAAAATCAAACGCCAGTCACAGAATACTTAGTGTATGTAAATGGTTTTGCTTGCCCACATACATGTAAGCACTTTCCCGATTCTACGACTTTATTCTCATGATTTGGAAACGTATTTCAAGAGTCCAGTGTCAGTTTGAAGGTAGCTTGCAAAAGGGTGAGCTGATGTTCTTCAGATATTCTGCTTTACAACTGTCATAAACCATTGGTCACGTTGACTGGGCTTATGTTTAACTGAAGCTCAAAACAATTGGAAGTTATCAAGTTGAGGATCCTGATGAAGGAACATGCACCTAAGCAACTGCCATTTTATATTTTGTAGCTCATGTGCTCTTCAACATTGGGGTGTTTTGTTTACCCCATGTCAGCTTGCTGAAAAGTGACTTAGAGAAGTTGTGAAAGAATGCTTCAAAACAAGATCATATCACTAAATGTCTATGGAGATTCTCAGTCATCCAGGTCATGGTTGTCCCCAAAGATGCTTTAGTCCAGTTCCCTCTTGAAAAAGCACCTTTGGGACAAGATCATATCACTATTTTACAGAAGAGGGGGAACTTGAGGAAACACCTTTATTTGATTAGCTTTTCCCACCATGTTAACCTCTCCTTCCTGATTCCAGCAAGAAGAAAAGTGGTCTTGGAGGCATGTTTGGGATGCTGAAAGGTCTTGTGGGTTCTAAAAGCTTGTCAAGCGAGGATATGGAGCCTGTGCTGGAGAAGATGAAAGATCATTTGATCGGTAAGACTGAATTCCTTTGGCCAGAGGCCAGTTTTGGACTTCACACAGTGGTGCTACATCAAGACATTCTACTTATTCTTCCAGCAGAGTCAGAAAATCTGGCCATGTTGTTAGTTGGGGCTTTGGAAATGATGGGTTTCTTTCTTGAAAGGTACATGAAAGAAAGGTAGAGCAAGGAAAGAGTGTTTCAAGATTTGCAGTCCCCAAATTTCTTACCAAATGCATTTCGTATCATATCTTGTATTCCTTCTTGATTCTGTTTTCGGAACAAAGTCTCCATGGTTTAAAACCTAGTCAACACCCGAAATGCCTTTGACTTTTGTTGCTTTCAGAGTTGATCCTCCAGTTAAGATCCAATCTTCTAATCTAGGAATATTGGAGATTGGACAAGGGCTGTCCAGAACTTTGTCTCGATCTGTATACCACGGCACCATCTTTTGGTTTTTTAAGAGATATACAGAGGCTGTGGGGATATGTAGAAGCTATATATCTTGAAACATCAGTCGGGTTCAGGAAGATTTGAATTTATAGCAGAGCTGAGCAGCCTGCAGCCCTCAAATCCCCTTTCTGCAGCCCTTATAGTTATGATTTTTAAGATGTCCCTTGTCTTTCTTGAATAAATAAAAACTGGAGCTTTCAAAATAACCTTTTTTCATAAGATAATCAGTGACATCTGCACTTCATTTCCTCCCTCATATTCACAGCTTCATTCCATCTTTGAAGCATTTGATGGTCTGCATGCCAAGGGCTTAGTATTTCCCAAAGTGACTTCCTGACCACAGAAGAAGCTGAAGAGCTCAGCTGAGGGATGCTGGCTTTAAATCTAGAGTGACTGTAGGCAGCACTGTCTTACCTCAGTTGTTACAAGACTCAGGTGCCTTACAATATGAACTAGAAACATTACATTCTTAACTCACAATGTGCCTTTCCTTTTCCCAAAGCGAAGAATGTTGCTGCTGAAATTGCAGTCCAGTTGTGTGACTCTGTTGCAAAGAAATTGGAAGGCAAAGTGATGGGTACCTTCACTAGTAAGTGCCTCTAACTTTCTGGTAGCTTTTCCCTGTATTGCAGACTATCTCATCTCTTGGGACCATCCTTGGATATGAACCCAAATACACTCATTCATAGTGGAATCCATCTATAGAAATAGCTTGGTTCTTCTGGATTAGATTGGTCACAGTCTTCCATCAGAAAAGATGGCATACATCACAGTAGAGTTATAACACTCCATTTGGCCAATAAACAGGGGTCCCCAACCCCCGGGCCGTGGCCCAAAACCAGGCCGTAGTCCATTCAGAACCGAGCTCTTGTGTGAGCTGTGCAATCTTCCGTGCACACCTGCCACTCATATGGAACCATCCCCTCTGCCCCGCTCCCTCCACTGGGCCGTCAAGACAGAAAGGTTGGGAACCGCTGCAGTAGAGCATACTGCAAGTGTACCAGTCTGTAGTGATTTCTGTTGTTCTATTCCAGTGTTTCCCAACCTTGGCAACTTGAAGATGTCTGGACTTCAACTCCCAGAATTCCCCAGCCAGCATTCGCTGGCTGGGGAATTCTGGGAGTTGAAGTCCAGACATCTTCAAGTTGCCAAGGTTGGGAAACACTGCTCTATTCCATTCCCACCTAGAAAGAGATTGCGTTAAGTCCAAAGCATCATCGGCCAAAAGAATATCTCATCAAATGTTTTCGGTATGTTTTGATGAGGGTGGAAGGAGATACCTGCACAGAAACATTACACATGTGGCATACTTAAGAGAGTAACTAGGCTGTAGTTCAGTTTGCTGTTTGCTGGTATCCTTGATTAATCTTGTCCCAGGCTGTCTATCTGTTCTCCATGTTTGCTATGGGGTATGGAAGATTTCTACGAAAGTACATTATATGGAGGAAATATATTTCTCGCTTTCAATTTTCCAGCGGTGACCTCAACTGTGAAGCAAGCCCTTCAAGAATCCCTGGTGCAGATCCTCCAGCCTCAGCGCCGGGTGGACGTCTTGCGTGATGTGATGGATGCCAAGGTTCACCGCCGACCTTACGTTATCACTTTTTGTGGCGTCAATGGAGTTGGGAAGTCAACCAACTTGGCCAAGGTATCGTAGAGCCTTACCTCTGTGTTTGTAAGCAACTGGAACTTTGGATCTACTGAAGTCTTTAATATCCCAAGATTTCAGACTGGCATACTGAGTCGTTTTATGGAGATGGAGACATAGGAAGCCCACTTCTTGCTTAAGGTCTTCTGCTATAAAGCACGGTGTAAAATGTTGCTTTTTTTCTTGATCCCTACCTACTTCAGAGGAAAATGCAGGAAAGATGATTCTCCTGTCCTTAAAGATGATATATTAATTTATTCATGTATTGGATTTTGTGCTCGGAAGACTTAGCAAGCTCATGTTCTTCTGCCCACCCTCCAGATTTCTTTCTGGCTAATTGAAAACGGGTATAGTGTCCTCATTGCTGCCTGTGATACCTTCCGTGCCGGAGCTGTGGAGCAACTACGTACTCATACTCGCCGCCTGAATACTCTGCACCCACCAGAAAGCCACAATGGTCGCACCATGGTGCAGCTTTATGAGAAGGGATACGGGAAGGATGCAGCCGGCATTGCCATGGAGGCAATTTTATATGGTAAGGCCTACCCCACCGATTACATTTCTGGCCCCGTCCAATCATGTTGGTGCTTGAAATGTCTTTTTTCTTCTCCTGCCTTTGCTCTCCACCTCTGAGGGTGCTACAGAATATAAACCATTCTGACCCAGCCTTATTCCTTTTACCAAGGACGCATCGTTTCACCCATCTTTCTTCCTTGCCAGCACGCAACCAAGGTTTTGATGTAGTTTTGGTGGACACAGCAGGCCGGATGCAAGACAACGCTCCCTTGATGACAGCCCTGGCTAAGCTCATCGCAGTTAACACCCCAGATCTTGTTCTGTTTGTGGGTGAAGCTCTGGTGGGAAACGAAGCTGTGGATCAGCTGGTGAGTGTTTCCTCATCTGTGGAGGATGGCTTGAGCCATCGTAGTTTGGTTCACATTACAGTATCAAATCTAACTATAATATCCAAACCATAAACCAGAAATTGCAAATGTTTAACTCCCAGGAGACTTTACTGTGATCTTGGAAGTTATTGAGGATTGTGCCTCTTCCATCATTTGGCAACATTCTGGAGAGTTTTTTTTTAACCAAAAGAACCCTTGAGTGGGGCATCATTCACTTCCTTTACCTTAACTCCCAAAAAAGGAGGGAAGACAATGCTGACAATGGATTTGAGCCTCACATTAAGTTGCAAACCCAGGCATCTAACCCATCTCTCATTTGAATGGTTATCATGCAGTATGTTACATTCAGGAATTAGGCTGTAGAACACTTGTGTGGAACTCTGAAGGTTCCACCACACATAAGGTGAACAAAAGACAAAAGTGTATTTATATACAGATTTTTCCAAACCCATTTCCTTTTTTCCTTCCACCACTCCTTCAGGTCAAATTTAACAAAGCTCTTGCGGATTACTCCATCTCTCAATCCCCACGTCTCATTGATGGAATTATTCTCACCAAGTTTGACACCATTGATGACAAGGTAAACATGGGGTCATTTGAATTCCTTGCTTGAGACAGGCAGAACCTTTGACATGTTTTGGCTGGGGCTGGGGGGTGTCTTAGACCAGCTTGGCAGCCTTTAGGCCCATAATGGCGAACCTATGGCACGCGTGTCGGACGTGGCACGCAGAGCCATCTTTCTGGGCACGCCTGTTGCTCTTCTGGGTTCCGGCATGCACATGCAGGCCGGCCAGCTGGTCTTCGCACGCGTGGGAGCACCGGAAACTGGAAGTGCAGTTCCCCAGTACGCATGCGTGCGCCAGGAAGCTGAGCTTCCAATTTCCAGCACACGTATGCACGTGTGCCAGCTGGTCTATGCGCACAAATGTGCGCCAGAAACCGGAAGACCAGCTGGCCGGCGTGCATGTGCACGCTGGAAACAGGAAGCTCAGCTTCCCGGCGCACGCATGGCGGGGAACTGCTGTTCCGGTTTCCGGTGCTCCCCCGCGTGCGTGTGTGCACGCTCCCATTTCGGCACTTGGTGACGAAAAGGTTCGCCAACACTGCTCTAGGCAATTTTTATGGAAGGCTCAAGAATTAAAGAATTGCAAGAAGCTCCAAGCATTGCTTGCCTGATATGGCCATTGCTTGCCTGAACAAGAACAAAACGGCTGCATTTCTGGCTAAAAAAAAAAAAAAATCCATTCTGTTGAGTTTGCTTTGTACATTAATTATGGCAACCAAAGTATTGATCCCTTTGCAATTATATCCACGGGGATATATAAGGTTGCTTGGCTTAAAAGAGCTTCTTGGGTTTATCCTGATTTGCTTGGTCCCCTGAAGGTCTGTAACACAGTTCCCTTTGCTTTCTTTCCCAGGTTGGTGCCGCAATCTCCATGACATACATCACTAGCAAACCGATTGTCTTTGTGGGAACTGGACAGACCTACTGTGACCTACGTAGCCTTAATGCCAAGGCTGTAGTTGCTGCTCTTATGAAGGCCTAAGCATCCATCATTGCACCAAATTCCTGTTTGCCGATGTCTTAGGATGTGCTTTCCAATGTGACTTTTCCTGGAAGCTTGCCCCCCACCCCACCCCTTCATCCTTTGCTTTCTTACTTTTTTTTTTTTTTTGTAGAGTGCAACAGAGAATAGAGGAGCGCTAGGAAAAAAAAAACAAAATAAAGCCAGTCCTCATTTCTTTACATATGGCACACTTTCCTCCCTGCAGTGCATGGGATTCAATTTTAGTGAGAGCTGCCTGTTTTCAGTTGTGTTCCACTTATTTAAAATGACTTTGTCCTGTTCTAAAGTTCTTTGAGACAAGTCTTTCTCAAAATGCCTATTCTAAAGTATATCTTTACTTCATGCTCCCTTGTCCAGTAAAGCCTTTTTAACCCCCTTGCTCTCTCGCTCTCTCTCTCTAGCTCATCTTGGGTTAGTGGCATCACAAGAGTTGAGGAAGAGAGTTGGGCTGGCTGACATACCTCAGATTCTGCCTTGGGCCTGAACAGCCGCTCTGGATTACATTTCTGGGGATTAGAAACCAAAGGGGTGACGCCTGGACAAATTTCCTAGCAGCTAAATTAGCTGTCCCCAATTATTGTGTAGAGCAGAGATAGGGGCTGCTAATGTTGTAAGCTTCATAAGCTGGCTTTGATCACAGTTCCCCAACTGCAGACCAAAAAAAACCCATAACAGAGAAAGGGTACATTTGTTCTCGAAGGAGGAAGTATGAATGTGAGGGCTGTCGATTCCTTCACAAAGTCTTCTCAACAACCCCTTATGCATTAAGCTTGTCTGAATTGTCTGTGATGACCCTGCGTGTATCTTCGCACACCATCTTCAATCCACACCAGAGAAGGGGATGGTTGTGTTCCTGATGATTCTCTAAGGACAGTTCCTTTATCTGGTCCCTTTCCCAGCTAACAGGGTCCTTCCCCTAAAGGGAAAAATAAGTCTCTCTATGGATTTTAATTTTGGCAGATGAGCTTCTGGCCTAAGGAGTGGGTTTAATATTTTTTCTCTTCCCCCCCCCCCCAATAAAAAAGCGGGCTCTGGAAATCACTGCCTGGCTTCTCCCGTCAAGGGGGAGGGATACACAACCAGCCAGCAGGAGCCACTGCATGCTATCCCACCTGCACTGGCTTTTGCTTTCCAAACCAACCTGTCTGCTTTTTTCTCCCCTTCCTCCACTAGGGATAATCCTGGTGGCTGCCTGCTGCGTTCCTCCCTTTCCTCCTCCTCCTTTCAGAGTGCCTCTTGATCCTGATATAAAGTGCTATGTTGAATAACACCAAATGTCTCTACAAAGACGCCTTGGTAGCTCGGCATTGCAGATGTGCTCTAGTGCAATAAGTTGAATGCTGCCTGCTGAAAATTTATATAAAATTTCTAAAACCTTTTCTTTTGTCTTCCTGAATTTGAAAAACCAGCTTCTCTTAAGATCAAGTGTGATCAACAGGTTTTCTAGGTGTGCAGATTGCTCACTTTCTGTTCTATTCTTGCTAGGTCCATCCGTAGGATTTTAGGAGGGCCTCCAGCTTTGCAGCAGCAGGACTCATGAAGCTGTTGTAGAGAATGGATACATCCCCATGTTACTTTAAGCCTGTAATTTGATCTGAACAAGCAGGAATAAGGACTACATTCCATGTCCAGCCACCTGCTCACTCCCAGGACAGGTTGAAACAAAAATCTGAAAAGTTTTGTTTATCCAGTTGCTTTGCCACTTTCTCTATTAAAGACCAAATTAACACACAAGCACCAACCCTTCACTTGATTTATTTTTGGCTTAGTGTCATATACAAACCACCAGATTAAATTGGTCAGTAAACAATAGCTTTAAAAGATCACAATTTAGTAATATATAAAAGCAGACAAAATATAGTTAAATAAGTCTAGCTAAGCTAGCTCTAGACCAGCATTCATTGAACAGGTAAACCAGTCAACTATTATTTTAGTACACTATTGTGCCAACCCAGAATTTGGGTAGCTATGTAAACCATGAGTTAGTCAACCAAAAGTACTGTATGCATATTATGCTGATTACCATCATGATTAGCAGCCATAATTTACATAAAGCTCATGTAAATCAGAGACAGATGAACTTTTTAAAAAATCCCAGGTTCAAATTTATACAAAGTATAAAAGATTTAGAAAATTAGACCTTCACTTTTTTTTAAATGTTCACGTGGCTCAGTCTAAATTTTTACAGAATATCAAAGTAGAGGTAATAAATTCAGTTTTGACAGGATTGGGTTTTTTGTTTTTTTTGACACAAAACCTAAATAGAAAATGAGATCAGATTGAATAAACATGTCTTCATCTTTGGGAAAATCTCCTCTCTTGTAAGGAGATATAATGGCTTAATCTACTGCAGTGTTTCCCAACTTCAGCAACGTTAAGTTGTGTGGACTTCAATTCCCAGAATTCCTCAGCCAGCCATGCAGTCATATAACTACAGGACCTGCATGCCACTTGCTCAACAACATGCCAAGCGTTCTCAGTTACTCCCCCAGTATCTTTAGTTGTCTGTCCTTACTGAAGGGAGACATTCTAAGAATATGGAAAATCATATTAAAAAGGCTGGCTGGAAACCACACAAAATGGCAGACAGGATTAACTTCTAGCTCCCAGAAGACTGGAAAGGCACAGGTTTCAGTTTACCACCATATGGCAAACCACCAATTATCTCAACCATACATACTTATTGTAGAACCCCAAGTTTACGGAGTGGTAACTTAACGGCAGCTTTGAGAAACACTCTCTTGTAAGAGGGATGGGCGAGAGGACCAGTCTGTAAATGAAATACAGATCCTCCATGCATCATATTACTTCTCTGAGCAGAAGTGATACCTCTTGCCCCCTAAGGATTCCTGATGCTTAAACAGGCTAGGTATTTTTTTTCCACAAGGGGATCTTGCAATGAACAGAACTGGGAAAACATCTTGTGGAATGTGCTTCCTGTTCCTCAGCATCAGGGTCTATTAAGCGATCAGGAGTGTTTTTCAGAATTAATTAATCAGGAACAATATCAATAGGTCCTCTAGGTCTCATCCAGTTGGTCTAATCTCTGGCAAATGAATGGACAAACACCTGGATATTGCCTTGGTTACTCTACACATGGGAAACACCCAATCTGTTTCACCTGGCCAAAACAGGTTTCAGAGAGTTCTTACTTAGGCTAAGGTGTCCTGTAAAACATGGCAGTTCCCTTTTTAACAAGTATTCCTCCCTAAGAAACAAAAGTTTTTAAATTAGTTTGGTGACAGTAGGAACCATCGTATTTATTGCTTTTCTTCTGCTAACACAGAACCGTCACACACAAAAAAAACCCTTAATCTGGCTTATTGGGAGTTTTGAAGCAGGGAAGCATCTACTGCCGTTCTTCCTCGGGCACCTTCCATCCCTTGTAAGGTACTTTCTGCTATGTTTAGTCCTAAGCTTCTACCACACGCAAAAAGACAATTTTAGTGTGAGTGGTAGCTGCTGGTCAACAAGATTCATCTTCCCGGATGACTGCAAGGAATTCTGAATATTAAGTAAGTTCTGTACCTTTGTTTTCAATACACACAGTACCTGTGCCATTCAGTTGTCCCCCCTGTCGTGAACCTGGAAGGAAGAAAAAAAAAGTTATCTTAAAACAAGAGTGGAAGGTCAAAGAATGTATGGAAGAAATCCAGAAGCATTTTTAGCACCTAAACTAAATCTCTACTTGGAAAACCTCAGTCTAAACTTCTAAAAAGCGGGTAGGTCCAATACAATCTGAACCAGATTAAGCTGTGTATGTAATTTATATTGATTGTTGTAAATTGTAACCTACATTACATTTAAATGTTATTTAGAACAGAGTTAATACTGCACTTCATAAATTATCTCCATTGCATTAAAAAGAACTCAAAGGAACATCACCCAGCATCACTCTAAAGTGAGATGGGCAGATTCTACATTTGATAAAATCTATGAAATGAATAAGATCTGTTTGTCTTTGGGATTTCTGAACACACCAGTAAACTCATCTGTTAGAAAACAAATTTATTTTTATTTATCATAAAAAAGTGACTCTAGGCAGCATACAACCATTGAAAAACCCCAATAACTATAGGAAAATATTCATTATCAGAATAATTGTTTTCTTACCTGCTTGATTCCAGTTGGAGATCTCATTTGTCAGCCTCTCAAAATATTCTGGCAAGTCCGAGTATTCCTCCCCGTAGGAGATGACCTTAATCCCTTTGTCAAGCATGTTCTCTCGGAGCTTCTTAAATTCGTCCACATCTCCACGACGCACAAGCATAAAATGCTCCAGATCTGACTTGTGTTTCACAGCTTCAAGGAAGAGGGCTTGGAAGGTTGTATCATCCACAGTCCAACCACAGCCTAAGAACAGGAAAGATTTGGCTTCGTACAACTTCTGGATCTCCCGCTTTAAAGGACAAAGCACACAAGGAAACAAAAAGATAAAATGTCTCGTATCTTCATAAGAAAGGGAAAGTTAGGATTATGAAAGAGTAAAAAGCCAACTCCCTCAGATACCGTGTTTCCCCGAAAATAAGACCCTGTCTTACATTTTTTTGAACCCTGAAATAAGTGCTTGGCCTTTTATTGTCATGCACTCAAAAGCCCGATTGGGCTTATTATCAGGGGGTGTCTTATTTTGGGGGAAACAGGGTAATTACAGTGAAAGTATCTGCTTGAAGGCTACTGCAAATACCCATGGAAACAGTATTATGATTCAATATTAATAAGATAGAAAAAAAATGATGAAAAAAAAACCTCCTACAAGGTACTGAGAGAAGATTCTAAGGATTAGTTCCCATCTAAAGATGGAGCCATTTCTAAATCTCAACCTGAACCTGTTCTGGAGGAGATCAGACCAGAGACAAATAGGAACTGAAGGTCTACAGAGAAAGTTAAGACATGATTATCTTAACCATTCATGTCTTAAGCAAGCCAGGAACAAGTCAGAATCAACCCTGCAGATAAACACAGAAACTGTGACTTGGTTTGGCCAATTCTGGATTCCCCCCCCCCATTTTTTCCAGCCTGTCTGATTAATTCAATGGGCAGAGGTTGTTTTTTAAAAAAATCCAGGATTCAAATTGTTGGTTCTCTGCAGGATGATATGGAATAGGACAGAGGTCTTCAAACTTGGCAACTTTAAGACTTGTGGACTTCAACTCCCAGAATTCTCCAGCCAGCTCTGTATGTTTAGGAGACATTTCCAGCATAGTATGGCAGGCAGAAGATGGGCAGAATTGGGGATGAGGTAGAGTCGGTAGGAATCTATATATATATTGTCTTCTTCTCCCCTTCCAATTTCAAATGTGCCGCTCCAACATTATGGCTATTTCTAAATGTTTATAAACTCACACATCAAAAACTGCAAACAATTTTCATTCCAAAGTCAACAACAGTTAAAAAGAACCTGCCAGTCTCACCATAACTTCTACGTTGCGTAGGACGTTCTGGTAACCAGCAGGATGAAGCACTATTCCACTGGGATTTGTGTAGACTCCATGGATATGAAGAACACTCAGCTTCCTCTTCTCCTGTGCCCACTCAAGGACCTATTCAATGTAAGCATCTAGGCTGAAAACTGCAGTGAAACAACAGCTGGAAGGCTTCATCCCATTCTAAAACCATAGCAACTTCATGATCACCATTTGTTACTTTGACACTTTAATTCCCTTTCTTGTCTCTGTTGCGGTCTCGTTCTTGCTCCCAGACTTTGTTTCCAAGATTTCAGAAGTAGAAAGGAGACTATAAAATGTGTAATTTCAGGGACATTATATTTCGATTGCTTTTTGTGTGATACGGAACTTTTATTATTGATACAAATATACAACATTTTGGCGCTCAGCTATCAACAGTAGTTTATAGAACCAAAGCAAGTAATGTGCATATTGAGAGTGTTCGTGTATCGAGCTAAGCCGCAACACGGTTTATTTGCTTTTGGCTTAGTGCAGTTTCCAAATCCTGGCAAACCATTTTTCCTTGGGTGCCGAAATAGTGCGTGTGTGTGCTATCGCACGCATGTGCGTGCCCACCCATAATTCAAAGCCCCCCACTCACCCCATCCCTCTGCGCATGCGTGCGTGACCCCCCCACTCCATTTCCCGACTTCCAGTGGGCCCAGTAGGCCCATTTTTTGCCCTCCCCAGGCTCTAGAGGCTTTCTTGGAGCTTGGGGAGGGCGAAAACGCTCCCCCCACCAGCCCGGAGGCCCTCCGGAAGCCGAAATCGCCCTCCCAGAGCCTCTGTGCGGGCCAAAAATCAGCTGGCGGGCACGCACATGCGCGCTGTAGCTGAGCTAGTGCAACGGCTCGCGTGCCGGCAGATATGGCTCCGCGTGCCACCTGTGGCACCCGTGCCATAGGTTCGCCATCACTGTCCTACCACTTCTGGCTTATTAAACTTTTTCATGGGAGACTGCTCCACAAGATGTGACTCCTCTTAGGACAAGAAAAGGGACACCGTTACCTTTTTCTCATCAGTGAGGTCAAGAGATTCAAGCTGTTTCCCTTGATCGGCTGCATAAATTTCCAGCAAATTATCGAAGTTGGTGGTCAGAACAAGGGCGCCGTCCTCCATCAGGTGAAGCACTGACCTCAGGAGCCGCTTCCCCGTGTCTTCCATCTTGGACTCCAGGTCATCAAAGACCTCATACAAGCAGTCTTTGAAGAATGAAGAACGGACATTGCTTGTGCGCTGCAAAGGAGACAAGACACACCAAGATCAGGATCTCATGCCACCTGCTCCAAGCAGTGTAGCCTCCCAGATGTGCTGAACTACAATTCTCATCATCCTAAATAATGTGGTTACTGGAATTGAGAGGACACACAAAGGCATCAGGTAGGAAAAAAGGTGACATGCATCACCAGATTCCATACCTTAACCTGACATAGGTTAACCATCATCAAATTAGTTTGGATGCCCAGCTTCTTCTCTCCACCCAATTTTGGCTCTTTTAAAAGTAAGGTGTGGGGATCTTCTATGGATGCACATTTTAATGTTACTGGTTAAAGACCATGAGCAGAGGAATGTGTCACAGTGACACTATTAGAGGAAGCACAGCCATAATGCACAGCCTTCTTTGAGGATGGAGCTCAAAACAGGACCATCAGCCTTACTGGAAGGAAGGGAGTCAACTGTGCTTCTGGTTTCAACACAAAGCATTGCTGCCAATGACATTCAACTGGACAGCTGGAATTTTGCAGAGCCATCCATCCTTAGTGGGCCATCTGGAGCTCAGCTATTTTAAGCACATCTTTTATTTCAAGCCTGCAAAAAGATTCTCCTCCGGGTGCCTCAACTCACAGGAGACAGTTTCTGGATCAGATCATGAGCAACATGGATGAGGTTTTTATTGTCCTCGAGACACTTCTGAAATTTTCTCCTCTCCTCCTCTTCCAGTAGGTCGAAGTCAATCGCAGCATCCAGCAGGGCCTGGATTAAGCCCTTCCAGGACTTCAAGGCTGGCACTTGGGGAGCCACTGCTGCACTGATGCCTGTTCCAATCACCAGGACTAGATCCTGGGGCTTTTTGCATTTTAGACTTGGCAGAAGTTTCCTACAACCAAAGAAGGCAGAAGGGAAGATGTGAGCATAATTCATGATTACATTTCTCTCTTGCCTTTTCTCCTAGGATCTTAAGTACTTGGTCCTTCCCCTTCATCTTCCTAAGAGTGCCATGAAGTAGGTTGTGTTGTGAACTAATGACTGGAAAACAGCCCAGAATGCTAGCAGTTCTATAAAGGAGAGCAGTGACAGAACTGTACAGTCTTAACAACTCTGGTGGCAGAGGAAACATAGAAGCTGACCTAAAGAAAGAATTCCCCGTGTGAAATGAAAAATGGAAACAGTACAACTGCCTGCTGGAATGAGGATTTTTAAGTGCAAATTTCAGTCTGAGCTGAATCCAGGAGCTGAGGTGGCGCAGTGGTTAAAAGCAGCACTGCAAGTTCAGCTGACTGCTAGTTCAGCAGTTCAGCTGTTCAAATCTCACTGGTTCAAGGTTGACTCAGCCTTCCATCCTTCAGAGGTTGGTAAAGTGAGGACCCAGATTGTTGGGGGCAATATGCTGAACTCTGTAAACCGCTTAGAGAGGGCTGTAAAGCACTATGAAGCGGTATATAAGTCTAAGTGCTATTGCTAGTCTGGAAAGCTGTTTTTTGAGGAATATCTTCCTACACATGCCAGAGAAGGGGCCAGAGTTTATTTTCACTCCCAATTCAGCAGCTACAGAGATCCATTTGAAAGTATCCCACCTACCTAGGCTTCTTTGCAGCTGGCATGCCGTCCTCCAGCAGAATTCCTTTGTGCAGCTTGAGATTCGCATTAGAAGCCATCCAGTTTCTAGGATGAAAGAAGTTTTATGTCAGGAAGCTATGTTCTCCAAGCAAGAGAAGATACACAAGCTTTTGATATGAACACTGACTAGAATTCCCAAGGTTGTGAACTCAAATATAAGCCCATTATTTCTAATGACTTCATCTGCTGATCAACCCAATTCCTGATGACTCACATAGATACATTCATGTAGTTTTCTTGGCTACAATATAATTGTAGTTTGCCATTTTCTTCTTTTGAGATGTTCTTTTGACAGCCCAGTCCAACCAACAGCTAACTAAATTTTTCAGGGAAGACCCCTATTCATATACTTAGTTAGATGTTACCATAGGGTAAAATATTCTTTACAAATGTAAAACTGTAATGACACATAACAATAACAGAAGCAGCACACCCAGGTCTGCCAGATACATATTTTACTTATAGGGGCATTTTTCTCCTGCAGTTTTCCTCCGTCCTATCTATAATTCTATTTGACATTGAGGTCTCACTCTTTCATTCTGAGATAGCCCCAGTCAATTCCCCAAACTAATTACTAAAGAACACACTGATTCAATCCTTTTATGAGACTGCTAACAAAGGATTAAAAGACCAGGTTAAAAGGGAGCTTGGCTTAAAAAAAATATGGGAAAGATAAGTTTATTTATGTAAAGACCCCTGAAGGCAAGTTGTCCTTTAATTCAGCAGACACGCAACAAACAGCCTAAAACTCTAGAATAAAAACTGGATTAGTTTAGGAATGCCAGGAATAAGGGTTTTATCCCTATTCTGCAGCTATTAAACATCTTTGGCAAGAAGTCTTCTCATCAAAAGGTTGCATAAGTCCTCAGATGTGATTTGAGAAATAGAGTAGTGACCTCTTGTAGATTAAATGTGACTTGCTGTTCAGAGTTTAGGGCTTCATCAGCAACTCTGGCAACATTCTATTCCCCTTCCTCTTTTTGTTTTGAAAACCAAACACAAGTCAAAAGTTGTATTCTACATATTCCTTCATCTTGCTAATTGGGGAAAGAGATCAGTTTGATATAAAGGAAAAAGACAATGGCAGATAGCTTCTGAAAAATTGCCAAGAAATCTGCAGGGACCTCTCTAGGCAATTGCCAGGAGTCAAGAATGATTTGAAGGCAAACACAGAGACAGAAAATGGGAAGGCTACCGTGCAGTGTGCAGATGGTAGGCTAAATCAAAATGCCTAGTAAACAAGCATGCATAGTTTAATCTCCAGTGTATGCTGAACTTTAATCATGATTAAAGGAGCCGAAGTGGCGCAGTGGTTAAAAGCAGCACTGCGACCTTCAGCTGATTGCTAGTTCAGCAGTTCAGCTGTTCAAATCTCACCAGGCTCAAGGTTGACTCAGCCTTCCATCCTTCCGAGGTGGGTAAAATGAGGACCCAGATTGTTGGGGGCAATATGCTGAACTCTGTAAACCGCTTAGAGAGGGCTGTAAAGCACTATGAAGCGGTATATAAGTCTAAGTGCTATTGCTATTGCCATTTGTAGATCATATTGCAGAATTTCCAGAAATTACGATTCATACGCAAAAAGTCACAATACTGATCAATCCCATGTCACATAATATGGCAAGCTAAATGTCTATGGAGATTCTCAGTCATCTAGGTCACGTTTGTTTGTCCCAAAGGTGCTTTTTTGAGAGGCAACTGGATTTTCTGGTTTTTCTTTGAAGATGTTCCGCTTCTCATCCAAGAAGCTTCTTCAGCTCTGAGGAAGCTTCTTGGATGAGAAGCGAAACATCTTCAAAGAAAAACCATAAAGTCCAGTCACCTCTCAAAAAAGCACCTTTGGGACAATATGGCAAGCTGCAAAGATTGATAAAAGAGCAATGAGCAATGTAAAGAAAAGTATGGTGCATCCGCCACACCTCTTGGCTTTGTGTGTTGGACAGACCGCAACCGTAGTATAAATCAGTTTTACTGTCCTTAAGTTACAGATCAGAGACTGGCTGTAAGGCTAATAATAGAAAGCCTTAATCACCCACTCTGCACTCTGCACCACATACAGATCATGGAATCGCTCTCGAGTCCAGGACAATCTATTCCCACGTGAAGGATTTAAATGCAAGGCATTTATAACCCAGTTGAACTCTGAACTCTGAACTTTCTAGTTAATACTTTTACCACACCAAATCAACAATATATCCTCCACCCCCATTTCTGGGAAGTAAGTTAGTTGCCAAACATGATCTGCTGAGATGAAAAGCAGGAACAGAAAGAATTTTTGAGATGCAGGAACTATCTGGTTTCAACCCTGATTAATGCTGACAAATAGTCTGCCATTAGAAAATTTCCATACTTCCTGGTTAAAAAAGAAACCATCTATCAGTTCAGAGAAACCACCTACCGGTACTTCAAAAAGACATACACACCCCAACACATTCCACCCCAAACACACACAAATTGGCAAGGTTTTTATTTTTT
>JALIGW010000020.1:3475000-3775000 GCA_023053685.1 Diadophis punctatus similis | reverse complement strand
AAATTCAATTAACAAATGTCTCACTTAGCAACGGAAGTTTGGGGCTCATTTGTGGTCGTAAGTCAAGGCTACCTCTATGTGTAATTTACTATGATGGCGGGGATGGTCGGAAAGGATGAAAGAGGCATCTTTACCCTCACAGGATTAAAATAGGTTTATCTTCCCTTAGAAGGACTGAACAGAACACTCTGCTATTGTTGCTAATGTGATGAATGAGGTACTATTTGCACAGGCATGGAGGATACTGGTTGCTACGACAACTTTCATCGGGTGAAAGACAACTGCATCTATGCACTCATCTGGAGGACTCAAAGCTGAGGAATCCTGGTCTAACTAACAAAAAATTCGACTTCAACAACAGAGTGGTCAATGCCTGGAACACTTTACCTGACTCAGTAGTTTCTTCCCCAAACCCCAAAAACTTCAACCTCGGATTATCTACCGTCGACCTCACCCCATTCCTAAGACGTCGGTAAGGGGTGTGCATAAGCGCACAATCGTGCCTACCGTTCCTGTCCTAATGTACCCATATATTCATACCTCTTTTTCTCTTATTCATGCTTGTAATATTACATATATATTCAATCATGTTTTACTGTTTATACTTTGCTTATAATCATATATGCTTGACAAATAAACAAATGCAAATACAAATACAAACTTCACAATGTAGCTGTCTTGTTCCTCCACGCAAATAAGGAAGAGATGATTTTAGATTATAAAGCATCGAAGTGTCTCTCCCCTTTTATCCAAAGTATGGAAGTCTTATTTCAACGATCTATTATAAACTCTATGCATTATTAGATAGTTGTTTCCAGCAGGAGTAGGTTGTGGATCCTTTTGCTGCTGGTTCGTTCAGGGTCGCGCCGGGCGCGCGTGCACCCGCAGCAATTAAAAAATAGCTTCTGCACATGCGCAAAAGCAAAATTCAAGATGGCGGCACCCACAGACAGGCATTGACAGAACCGGCTTCCTAACATCATCATCGGTTTACTAACGTTCTAAAGAACCGGTTAGAACCGGTAGGAACCCACCTCTGGTTTCCAGCAAGTATAGCATTCAAAGATAAGCAGTGTTTTACCTCAGCCCAATAGATAGGGATATCACCACAAAGGATATTTATAGTTGTTCCAAGAGTGGTGCGAACAGCTAGTTTTCCCTTCTTGAAGCTGTAGACCACGCTGTTGCTTTCTGAAACCTTTATGAAAGAAGATGACATGGCTTATAAACAAATTGGTAGAATGCATTGGAACTAAATTTCTCCAACAGCAAGGAAATTTGCATATTTTTCATAATCCAGTTCCTTGACTTGGAAGATTCTTTTGGTGAAGAAGTCCATGGTTGCTATGATAGCTCATATTGTTATATTTTGTCCTCAAGACATCTTCAACAAGCCAGTCTCAACCCAGTGTAAAACAAATTTATTTATTTATTTATTTATTTATTTCTTGGTTCTTATATGCCGCCCTACTCCCGAGGGACTCAGGGCAGCGTACAGCAATATACAAGAACACTAGATAATAAACAGTAATTAAAAACCAAGTTAAAAAGTTAAAAAATTGAACAGTTAAAAAATATTCACCAACCAGACATACCCGGGGGAGAGCTCAGATGGACTAGTCTCTACCCCCTGCCTGCAGGAAAAGCCATGTCTTGACGGCTTTTCGGAAGGCCAGCAGGGTGGGGATGGTTCGGGTCTCTGGGGGAAGTTGGTTCCAGAGCATGGGGCCCCCCACAGAGAAGGCCCTCCCCCTAGGGTCCGCCAGCCAGCATTGTTTGGCTGACGGGACCTGGAGGAGACCCACTCTGTGGGCCCTAACCTGTCGAAGGGAAGTATGAGGCAAAATGCGGTCCCGAAGGTAACCTGGTCCTAAGCCATGAAGGGCTTTAAAGATGATGATCAGCACCTTGAATTTTACCCGGAGACCGATGGGCAACCAATGCAGCTGGCGGAGTATAGGTGTAATGTGGGTGTACCTTGGCACATCCACCACAGCACGCACAGCTGCATTTTGCACCAGTTAAAGTCTCCGAATACTCTTCAAGGGCAGCCCCATGTAGACCGCATTGCAGTAGTCCAATCGAGACTACTCAAAACTGATCTCTGAACCCAAAACTGATCTCTGTTATTGACTATTAAAAAATTTATACTAGATGATATATGTAGCTCAGGGTTGAATTGTTGGGATCTCTCACTTCACTTCTCTTTCTGCAGATGTTTTGTTACTGGGCTAGGTAATATCAATGCAGAGGAGTTAAATTTGCTGGCTACAGTATATGTGACAAGTTGCCCTACTAGCTTTTAAAAGATCTGTTAAAAGATCTGTTCCATGGGTGAAATTCAAAAATTTTCCCTACCGGTTATCTGGGTGTGGCTTAGTGGGCGTGGCAGGGGAAGGATACCGCAAAATCCCCATACTCTCCCCACTCTGGGGTCAGCCAGAGGTGGTATTTGCTGGTTCTCCGAACTACTCAGAATTTCCGCTACCGGTTCTCCAGAACCTGTCAGAACCTGCTGAATTTCACCCCTGATCTGTTCAGATACCATGACCTTGTGAGCTCAAGCAATCCTTATGAATCTAGATCTTGCAGACAACAGTCAGTCAGTTAGGAGGTGAACACAGGGAATTATCAGCCAAAACAATGCTTATTTATTGTCCTCAGTAACCAGTATCTTTTGGGATTCCACAGGGTGAATCCCTTGCTTTTTCTACCAATCACTAGCATCTCTCACCACTACCCAGATACAATAGTTCTAAACTTGTATTTTGAACATTGACCCATTTCTTCACAAAAAGAAAAATGCTATCATGCCCCACCATCTGTCTATTTCTATCTATCTATCTATCTATCTATCTATCTATCTATCTATCTATCTATCTATCTATCTATCTATCTATCTATCTATCTATCTATCTATCTATCTATCTATCTCTATCTCTATCTCTATCTCTATCTCTATCTCTATCTCTATCTCTATCTATCTATCTATCTATCTATCTATCTATCTATCTATCTATCTATCTATCTATCTATCTATCTATCTATCTATCTATCTATCATCTATCATCTGTCTGTCTGTCTATCCATCCATCCATCTACCGGTATCTATCTATCTATCTATCTATCTATCTATCTATCTATCTATCTATCTATCTATCTATCTATCTATCTATCTATCTATCTATCATCATCATCCTCTCTGTCTCTCTGTCTCTCTCTTGTTTAACATCTATCTATCTATCTATCTATCTATCTATCTATCTATCTATCTATCTATCTATCTATCTATCGTCTATCTATCTATCTATCCATCTATCTATCTATCATCTGTCTGTCTGTCTGTCTATCCATCCATCCATCCATCCATCCATCCATCCATCCATCCATCCATCCATCCATCCATCCATCCATCCATCCATCCATCCATCCATCCATCCATCCATCCATCCATCCATCCATCCATCCATCTATCTATCTATCTATCTATCTATCTATCTATCTATCTATCTAATTTCTACCCCATCCATTTGACTTAAGTGACAAATTACAAATCCTTGCTAGGTTATCCCTTCTACATCGTATTAATTGACAAAGAGGGCAACAAGCAATTTTCCCCATCCCTTCTTTCTCACCTGTTCATCAAAATGTTCGATTTCGTGGGCGATTTCATTTAAACTGGGAACGTCAATTGAGTCCATTGCCACCACTGAGCATTGTTTTTGATCCTGAATTCGGATGCCAATCAGATGCTAGGAGCAAAAATAAAACCAGCATGCTCAGAATAAATGAAAGGATTTTGAGACTGTAAATGTTAGCAAAATATTAGACCATGGAACTGGCTATCTCAAGAGCTGGTAGACTCCCTTTTATTGGCTATTTTCAAGAAAGGCAAGATAGCCATCTGCCAGTGATGTTTTAATTTGGATTTCGGCACCGATTAGGAAGTTGGACTCAATGTCTAGGGATGCCCCTCAACTCTGAAGTAAAAAGAAGTCCCTGTAGATTTTAGGGGGCAGTGCTCATCTCCGTTTCAAGGCCATTGAGCCAGCACTGTCCAAAGACATTTCCACAGTTACCGTATTTTTTGGAGTATAAGACGCATCTTCCCCCCCTAAAATAGGGTGGAAATGTTGGTGCGTCTTATACACCGAATACAGCCATTTTTGGCCTCCCGAAACCCCACCCCACGTCCCATTTTTGTGAAATATGGGTCCATTTTCCACAAAAACGGGGTATGCAGAGAGTTTGGGAGGCCTGCAGAGTGCTTCTGGGGGCTGGGGGAAGGCAAAAAAGCCCCTGTTTTTACAAAAAAAATGGGCCGCGTTTTGCAAAAACAGCAGTTTTGCCTTCGCCCAGCCCCCCAGAAGCACTCTGCTGGTCTCCCAAACCCTCTGCGTGCCCTGTTTTTTTGCAAAAACGGGTGAAAGACTGGGCACACAGAGGGTTTGGGAGGCCTGCAGAGTGCTCCTCGGGGCCAGGGAGGACAAAAACTTCTTTTTCTTACTTACCTCTTTGAAATCTTGGTGCATCATATACACCGGTGCGTCTTATAGTCCGAAAAATACGGTATGTGGCAAGCATGACGTCACAGAGTGCTGTTACCTTCCCACCAAAGTGGTACCTATTTATTTGCATGCTTTCAAACTACTAGGTGGGCAGGAGCTGGGGCAAGGATGGGAGCTCGTGGCAATTGGTGTGGAATATTTCTTACGTGTTTGTAGTCATAGACAACTGTTGCCGAAGTCTTATTGGTCTTGATCAAAAATGCAGCCACTCTTTCCTGGTTGTTCACCATCATGGTCCGTTCTACGGTCTGACCATCCTTTCCATTGCTGATGGTTTTGATTATCTGCACAGGAGACAAGACACAACTAGGAAGCATGTTTTGTGTATTGTTCTTTGTTGGCCTAATTCGTCTCAAAGGGGTCATCTCAGCTGTCACTGCATAGGTCAGTAATGACGAACATTTTTGACACCGAGTGCCCAAACCAGAATGCACGTGTGCGCATGCTGGAGCACCGGAAACTCGAAGATCAGCTGGCCAGTGCGCATGCATGTGCTGGCCAGCTGGTCTTTAGGTTTCCGGCACGTGTATGCATGCCAGCCAGCTGTTTTTTGCATGTTCTAGAGCAGTGGTCCCCAACCTTTTTATTGCCGTGGACCAGTCAACGTTTGATAATTTTTCCGCGGCCCACCGGGGGGGTGGGTTTGCGGCGTCGCGTTGATTATTAAATCAAAACAATCTCAAATATAAACAATTTTAATTTAATTGTATTTAAACATGGCATCAAAATAAAATACAGTTACAACAAAATTAATATAACTTAATTTAACATTTTAACTGAGCTTGTTTCTCTGCAACGAGACGGTTCCATCTGGGGATAATAATCCCCTTTACCTGCTGCACCGCAGACAGGCCCTCCTGTACACGTTACGTTCAATACTGATGAGCCGCGCACAGAAGCCCCGCCCCCACGCTGATCAGCTGGGCCGGGGCACGTCAGCAGACGCAGGAGTCCCGTCCCTATGCTTATTATCGGGACTCGCAGGACTTGCAAAAGTCGCAGGACCCGCCACCGCCGCTGCACAGAAGACGCAGTAGCAGGGCGGACCGGTACCATTTGTTCTGCGGACCGGTACTGGGCCGCGGACCGGGGGTTGAGTACCACTGTGCTAAAGCACCGGAAACCCGAAGACCAGCTGGCGACAGCGCACGTGCCCACAGAGAGGGCTCTGCATTCCACCTCTGGCATGCTTGCCATAGGTTCGCCATCACAGGCATAGGTAATCCTGAACTTATGGCTACAACTGGGACTAGAATTTCTGTTGCTAAGCAAGGCAGTTAAGCGAGTTGTGCCTGATTTTATGAACTTCCATTGCCATGGTTGTTTGTTTATTTATTTATTTTTATTTATTTTATTTTAGAGTTCTTATATGCCGCCCTACTCCCTGGGGACTCAGGGCGGCGTACAACATGTCAAATGAATCACATGGTTATTAAGTAAATCCAGCTTCCCACACCAACTTTACTTGTTGGCAGCCTGCTTGGAAGATCACAAATGATAAGCACAAGGCCCTGGGAAGCCTCAGCCATCATAAATGCACATGCCTGTTACTAAGTCCCAAATTTTGATCACACAATTGTAGGGATGCTGCAAGGATTGTAAGAGCAAGAACTGGTCATAAGCAGTGGTGAAATCCAATTTTTTTAACTACCGCTTCTGTGGGCGTGGCTTGGTGGGCGTGGTGTGGCTTGGTGGGCGTGGTGTGGCTTGGTGGGCGTGGCTTGGTGGGCGTGGCAGGGGAAGGCTATTGCAAAATCTCCATTCCCTCCCCACTCTGGGGCCAGCCAGAGGTGGTATTTGCCGGTTCTCCAAACTACTCAAAATTTCCGCTACCGGTTCTCCAGAACCTGTCAGAACCTGCTGGATTTCACCCCTGGCACTCATAAGTCACTTTTTCAGTGCTGTTGTAACTTCAACAATCAGTAAATGCTCAAGGACTGAGCACTTATAGCTCCTACTCACCCGTTCAGTGTATTCCTGAGTAATATAAACTCCAATGAGAATGGCTGCAATAATTACTGCGGTCAGAAGCACCAATACGGAAGAGATAAGAATCACTTGCTTCCTGTCTTTTGGGATTCTGGGGATAAACTTGAATCCCTGGGGAAAGAGTCGGCAGCTTAGCTGGTAAGCAGAAGTTCAGAAGAATGTTATTCTACCCCCTCCCAAATCTCACCCATCTTTTTCTTCTTAGGTGGCCATTTATACAGGAAACAAAAGAGGGCATCAAATTGCAGAAAACTACTTCTGCACACCCAACCTTTTAAATAATAATAATAATAATAATAATAATAATAATAATAATAATAATAATAATAATAATAATAATAATAATAATAATAATAATAATAATAATAATAATAATAATAATAATAAAAAAACAGAGTTGGAAGGGACCTTGTAGGTCTTCTAGTCCAACCCCCTGCTTAGGCAGGAAACCCTACACTACTTCAGACAAATGGTTATCCAACATCTTCTTAAAAACTTCCAGTGTTGGAGCATTCACAACTTCTGGAGGCAGGCTGTTCCACGGATTAATTGTCCTTAGTTCAAAGTTACTTCTCTCCTTGATTACTTTCCACCCATTGCTTCTTGTCCTGCCTTCAGCTGCTTTGGAGAATAACTTGACTCCCTCTTCTTTGTGGCAACCCCTGAGATATTGGAACACTGCTATCATGTCTCCCCTGATCCTTCTTTTCATTAAACTAGACACACCCAATTCCCGCAACCGTTCTTCATATGTTTTATGTTCATATGAAAGTGGACTCCCTTAATAACCTGAGCAAAGTGGAAAAATCCTTTCTTAATATAGGTAGTCCTTGACTTGTCACCACACTTGAGCCCAACATTTATGTTGCTAAATGAGAAACTTGTTAAGTGAGTTTTGCCCCATTTTACGACCTTTCTTGCCACATTTGTTAAGTGAAACACTGCAGTTCTTAAATTAGTAACACGGTTGTTAAGGGAATCTGGTTTCCCCATTGATTTTGCTTGTCAGAAGGTTGCAAAAGGGGAATCACATGACCCCGGGACACTGCAACCGTCATAAATATGAAGCAGTTGCCAAGCATCCGAATATAAATCATATGAACATGGGGATGTTGCAATGGTCATAAGTATGAAAACTGGTCATAAGTCACTTTTTTCAGTGCCATTGGAACTTTGAATGGTCACTAAACAAACTGTTGTAAGCCGAGCACTACCTGTAAATAATATTACATATTAATGGGAAAAATGGAATAATCCCTTAAAATAAGGATCAGCTAAGAAAGGCAAGGGTTGAGCAAATTATCTTCCTTTTCAATATAAGTAGCTCAGGGTTCAACTGTGGAATTCTTGTTGCTGTTTTCCTTTTCAAATGTCCATTAAAAGGACAAAGGCTTGAGTGTTGTGAATATTACTATTTAATGTTACTATTACTATTAGTTTTTCTCATTGTTCCTATCACCCATCTCCTCCCACTTATGACTATAACTGCAACTTGTTGCTTGTATCCTTATGATTTATATTAATATTGATTGTTTCCTGATTGCTTACTTGAACCCTATGACAACCATTCTTGACAAATGTATCTTTTATTTTATGTACACTGAGAGCATATGCACCAAAGACAAATTCCTTGTGTGGCCAATCCCACTTGGCCAATAAAGAATTCTATTCTATTCTATTCTATTCTATTCTATTCTATTCTATTCTATTCTATTCTATTCTATTCTATTCTATATAGTCATTCTAAGGTTCACTTGCTTTGAGTGCTTCTCCACCCAACTGCTTTGGATAGCCGATTAGACTAAGAAATACATTTTTTTACTGTTGATAGTCAACAACTCTTTCTCAACCCCACCCTTCCTCGCTGTCACTCCTCTCTCCAAAGATTTATGGATAAATTAATACAAAATAAGCAGTTTGATTAGAACAGAGAAGCCCATTTGATAAATTAGCATTTGTATGACTTTAAAAAAGCCCACGGTTAATAGTGGTGGGACAACTGCTCAAGAGCACAAAGAGTGATTTTAGCAATAGCCCTTTAATTAGCACTACTTTATTCTTTATATCGCTCATCTGCCAAATGTAGTTTCCCAGTTTGAGCATTAGAACCGAAAAATGACACAACTTACTGGGAGTTCGGGTGCTGCGTTAGCTTCACAGTTAGTTTTGGAATTCATTTTGGTGGCTTGCGGAGTGAATACTTCTAAAGTTGCCTTTAGTTTACTCGTTTTCTTTTATAGAGACAGACCTAAAGATTTACGTGGGGGTCAAAGGGTCTTGACAAAATAGCTGAGAGAAATGTGATCACCCCTCATTCTAATCTGGCTTGGAATTTCACCATCTTCGGCTAGAGGCAAAACCGTCCATTTCACCTTCATACAATTTGAAAGCAAAGCAAGAAAACCAGAACGTTCACATTTTTAAAAATGCAATTTACTAGGAAAAGAGGCAACAACTGTGAAGAAACCCCCTAATTTGGGAGGCTGTTTCTCTAGATCCCCCTTCTTTTACGATTTGAGAAAAGGACAACCAAGATAAAAGAAGGGGTTGAGACATCACCTTCAGACAGCCTTTTGAAATCCCATTGCCCTCTTTCTGCATAGAAGTTCCAAGCTATAAAAGGATTCATTCTGCAAAGGAAATATAATTTTTTTAAAAAGATAGAGTAAATGTGAAAGAGAAAGGGGGTGGGGGAAAGAGTAAAAGAAAAAAGGAAATAGAAAAAAGGAAAGAAAAGAACAAAAAGCATACAAAGAAATACAGTAGTGTCCAGAGATACTTTACAAGAAGAGCCCTCCACTCCTCTACTCGCAACAGAATACCTTACGCAACCAGACTTGAAATCCTGGGCTTAGAAAGCTTAGAACTACGTCACCTTCGGCACGACCTAAGCATAACTCATAAAATTATCTGCTACAACGTCCTTCCTGTCAATGACTACTTCAGCTTCAACCACAACAATACACGAGCACATAACAGACACAAACTCAAAGTGAACCACTCCAAACATGACTGTAGAAAATATGACTTTAGCAACAGAGTGGTAAATGCCTGGAACTCACTACCTGACATTGTGGTTTCGTCACCAAACCCCCAAAACTTTACCCTTAGACTGTCCACTGTTGACCTCACCCGATTCCTAAGAGGTCAGTAAGGGGCGTGCATAAGCGCACCAGCGTGCCTACCGTCCCTGTCCTAATGTTCCCGCTTATCAGTACTCATCTTATGTATATAAACAATGTTATATCTATGTATATTACCAACATGTACTTGACAAAAATAAATAAATAAATAAATAAATAAATAAATAAATAAATAAATAAATAAATAAATAAATAAATAAATATAAAGAAGTGGTTTCCAAGCTTCCCTTCTGCAGTTACAGACATAATTCTAATCAAACCTCTTTCTACAAGAGGGAATATTTCCCTTCTTTGAAAAGCACAAAAAACATAGTTATTTTTGGAGACAACTAATTAGAGATGCCTTATTACAAACATGGTTAAAAATAAAGAAGAATCACTATAGAAAAATCCCGGAATGGTTATCACCCATGGAGGCACTAATATAATAGCAATAGCACTTCGACTTACAGTGTTATACCGCTTCATAGTGCTTTACAGCCCTCTCTAAGCAGTTTACAGAGTTCAGCATATTGCCCCCAATAATCTGGGTCCTCATTTTACCGACCTCAGAAGGATGGAAGGCTGAGTCAACCTTGAGCCAGTGAGATTTGAATAGCCGAACTGCAGCTAGCAGTCAGCTGAAGTAGCCTGCAGTGCTGCACTCTAACCACTGCGCCACCTCGGCTCTTATATCCAATATATCCAAACACATTGAATATCGATAAAATTAAGAGATACAAAGACTTATTAAATAGTCAAGGGGAACTGAAAACAAGACAAGAGCTCAAAGAACAGGATACAGATATTGATTGGTGGCCATACATGCAAATACAAAACAGATACAAAACAGATTTGGAAAAATATGGATTCCAAAAAGAAAAATATGAATTAGGTAAAATTTTATAAGGTACAGAAGATAAATCGATAACTAAAATTTATAATTATTTATTGAGATACAAATTGGAAGAGGTAGTTGTTAAAGAAAATATGATAATTTGGGCCAAACATTTCGGTTACATATAGAATTAGATAAATGGGAGAAATTATGGAATAAAAATTATAAACTGACAATGTCTGTAGCCTACAAGGAAAACATGTACAAAATGTTTTACAGGTGGAATCTTCCACTTGCAAGGTTGGCTAAGATGTTCCCAAACACACCGTCAAATTGCTGGAAATGTAATCAAAGCTAGGGAACGTACTACCATTTGTGGTGGACCTGCCCAAAAGCAAAACAATATTGGAGTAAAATTAAAATACAATTAGAAGAGATCACCAAAGAACGCTTAGAGAAGAAACCTGAAATATTTTTATTGGGAATATTACCAGAAATCTATAAAAAAGAAATACAATATCTAATGAAACATGTCACAACAGCTGCAAGAATAATATACGCTCAAAACTGGGAAAATAAAAATACACCAATACAAGAAAATTTGATTAGAAATGTTTTAGAGTGTGCAGAAATGGATAAACTTACAAAAGAATTACAAGAAAAAGAGGAAACAAAATACTATAAAGTATGAGAAAAGTGGTATGAATGGTTAGAGAAGAGGGTCAAAGGATAAGAGAAAAACATAAGGAAGAGGATAATGGAGTTAAAAGGTAATATTAAACAAAAGTAAATAGAAGGGATATAGAAAATAAGATAGAAATAGAGTACACTACAAAATATGATGTATATAAATTGATTTATGAATTATATGTATAAAAAGAAATGAAAAATTGAAGAGGAAAAAATTGTATAAGTAAAAATGTTTAGCGGCGTGAAAATGTTGAAAAGATGGAAATTGTATAAATTTCTGTTTTTGTTTTTAACTTAAAAAATGTTCAATAAAAACTTTTGGGGGAAAAAAGAATATTTCCCTTCTTTCTGAACTTATTCTTTCTAATATCAAACTCTAAGCCCCAAAACTGTTTTCTTTTTATGCAAAAAGCCCATAAGGAGTTTTCAGTCATTGATGAATATTTATTTTATTTATTTTGTTTGGAAAATTCATATTGCTGCCTACTGGCTCACAGCGACTCAAGGCAGCTTACAAGAAATAAAAACACAATATACAAGAAATAAAAAGAATTAAATAATTTTAAAAAAATATTAACCCCCACCACAGAAACAACACAACAGAAGCAAATCAGCAACCAATGCAGTTCCTGCAGGAGAGGTAACACATGTTGATAATGACTTTTCCCTAATCAAACAAATCAATTTGGCCATCTCAACAATTTCTGACAATTTCACCAACCATGTCTCCATACTCTTGAATCTTTCCAGCTTTGTGCATATAATAGTCTGAAGTAGTAGACCAGGGGAAGGGATGGGTTCTAACTTACCTTGCTGCCGGTTCGCTTCCTCCTGCGCCGTGTGGCCGCGTCTCGTGTGCGTGCTTTGTGTGCGTGCGCATGCGCAGTGCCAAAAAATCCCCCAAAAGAGCCAAAAACAAGATGGCGACGCATACACAGTGTCAGAAACTCAGCTTCTGCGCATACTCAGAAGAAAAAATAAATTCAAAAAAATTCAAAAAAAATTTTTTTTTAAAAAAAAGATGGCGGCGCCCACGGACCGGCACCGACTGAACCGGTTCTGTGATGTCATCGTGATGTCACCAGCAGGTCACTACTGGTTCAGGCGAACCGATCCGAACCAGGAGGAACCCACCTCTGACCAGGGGTGTCAAACTCAAATTCATTGAGGGCAGCATCAGGGTTGTGTTTGACCTTGGGTGGCCAGGGTGGATGTGGCCAGCTCGATGTCACTCATGTCGGGGGTGCCTGTGGTGGCCCAAGTGCTCTGCCAGTGAGCTCCGAAACGGGCTCCCAAGCTCTGTTTCGACTGCGACAGCCTCCTGCAACCCTCTGCCAGAGAAAATGGAGCTCGAGAGGGCAGCACGCAGCCCTCCCTAGCTCTGTTTTCACTGGAAGATGCACTGCAGGCAGGTCCTTCGCTGTTTCCAGGGCAGCCCTGCGGGCCAGATCTAAGCACCCTGCAGGCCGGATCCAGCCCCCGGGCCTTGAGTTTGACACCCCTGTAGTAGACTATGCAGTAATCACATCTTGACATAATCTTCCATACCTCTTTTCTGACCGTGTATCCATATGTCTTAAAGGAAAAGTTCCCAAGGAGCTGTATGGACAGATATGGATGTTCGATGGTGTTTCAGATATCATCGCAGGATGCAAGTTGTTCCAGGTAAAGCTGCCTTTTGCAATTGACTGATGGTGAATTTGTCAATGCTAAGGGTGTTCAAGTGATGCTCCCATTGTTTGGGGATTGCACCCATCCTTAGCAAATATTGATTCAGGTTTTGGGGCTGGGCTAATGCTTGTCAGGGCTGATTTGTGATCTGCAGTTCAGAAAAGCTTATGCCTTTTAATAAAATATGTTAGTCAGAGTCAGTGCTGCCAAACCTGTTCTGATTTTATATCCAGATAAAACACTTTTGTTCACTTTTCCAGAAATGAGCTGTACAAAAACAGCGTTCATAAAGCAGCCTCCCTTTCTCATTCTTATTTTTAAGATTATTTGCATTTTTTTTAAAGTGATGCACAGTTTCATGTCCAAGAATATCTGTGTATTCCAGAGAGGTCTCATTGGCATTCAAATAAAAGTAAAAACAGTGAGGACAGTAAAACCAATGTCTTGATTCAGTTGGATCTGCAGAAAAAATCATGAGCCGAGGTGGTGCAGTGGTTAGAGGCAGTACTGCAGGCCACTTTAGCTGACTGTGATCCACAGGTCAGCGGTTCAAATCTCACCCGCTCAAGGTTGACTCAGCCTTCCATCCTTCCGAGGTAGGTAAAATGAGGACCCAGATTGTTGGGGGCAATATAAATATACATTGCTTACTGGTGTAAACCGCTTAGAGCAGTGGTTCTCAACCTTCCTAATGCCGCGACCCTTTAATACAGTTCCTCATATTGTGGTGATCCCCAGTTCATTAACGTTTCCTATGATTTACCATTCTCTGTGTTGTTTCCGATGGTCTTAGGTGACCCCTGTGAAAGGGTCGTTTGATCCCCAAAGGGGTCCCGACCCCCAGGTTGAGAACCACTGGCTTAGAGAGTGCTTGCACTGTGAGGTGGTATATAAATCTCACAAATAAATAAATAAATAAAAGACCACACAAAGCTGAGCAGATTATGCCCAGGCTCTTCCATGACTATCTTCTGACAGCATCTCTCTATTGTTTTTCAAAATTCCCAAAGGGTCCCAAAATTCTGCCTGCCTCTAACCAAGGAAACCCCTAGTCGTTTTGCAGGATGAGATGGGTGGCATATAAATCAAATCCATCCATCAATTAAATGATATGCTCAAGGGGTGAATGCCTGACCACCCAAGGTTAACTTTATGGTTTCCCCGTGTCCCTGCCTGAAAAGCAATAATATTTTATTTAAATGCAGGAAGAGAACTTCAGTTAAAGCAGAGCAGGCTCAGGAAAAAAAATCTATCAAAACCTAATCAACTCTCTCCAAGTGGTTGGTTTTCTCTCCCTTAAGAACTGACAAAACTGGGTTTACTTAGAAATATATATATTTTCTAGAGTCAAATTACCATGCAGGTCTCGGGCCCCATCTGCCTTCTGCTGATCCTGCAATTTGTCATATCTGGCTGCCAGAAGAAAGGTAAGACTTAACAGGTAACATTCTTCCTCTTGGGCAGCTTGTCATCGTCGGTGTAAGTCCTTCTGTATCTTGGATGTTAGGCAACAGTTGCAAAAAGGAAGGGTTGTAGAGGAATGAGAATTGAGCAGTGGTTTTATTTATTATTCATTTTTAGGGCACTGAGAAGATACTTGGGAAGCCAAGGGAAGGCTGGTGGGAACCTGTCTCACATATTTAAGCAAGTCAGTGACAAACTAAACAAGACATTGAAACCCTAGAGAAAGTGCAGAAGAGAGCAACCAGGATGATAAAGGGTCTGGAAAATAAAATATATGAAGAGCGGTTGCAGGAACTGAGCTTGGCCAGTCTGGCGAAGAGAAGGACCAGGGGTGACATGATAGCAGTGTGCCAATACTTGAGGGGATGCCACAGAGAGGAGGGGGTCAGGCTGTTCTCTATGGCACCAGAAAGCCAAACAAGGAATAACGGATGGAAGCTGACCAAGGAGAGATTCAACCTGGAAGTGAGGAGAAACTTTCTGACGGTGAGAGCGATCAACCAGTGGAACAGCTTGCCAGCGGAGGTTATGGGAGCCCCAACACTTGCAACCTTCAAGGGGAGACTGTACTGCCATCTGTCTCAAATGGTGTAGGAACTCCTGCTTGAGCAGGGGGTTGGACTAGATGACCTACAAGGTCCCTTCCAACTCTAATAATAAATCTAAATCTTTAACCAGATCATTTATTCAATGCTACCTTAGTACTGTACAGTAGTTATATAATCTGTTGTTTAGTGCATTGGGTAAAACCGAAGCAATTGGTAAGTTTACAGTTCAATGAAATGAACTAAATAAATAAATTCAGGAACTGAATGAAATGCCCTTTGTTAACCGGTAACAAATGTAGTGTAGATCATCTATTTTGCTGTAATTTCACGAACAAGTCTTCAAATAATTTTGTTTCTCTTTTCAAAATGAAGTTTAAAGTGCATAAAGTATATCTTCAGTTCATGGACTTGATGTTTTTCAAGTTAAGATTAAAGTCTCTGCAATATCTTTGTTCTTCTATTTTCAAATACTTCCCAGGAGTTCTACCACATAAATGCAAATTGCCACCAAAAAAAGGAAAATGCAGAAAATTATTGGAAAGGGTTTACTACGATCACGAGAAAAAAGCATGTCTGAACTTCATTTATGGAGGTTGTGGTGGCAATAAAAATAACTTTGTCACTCTAAAGGATTGTCTTTACAAGTGTAAACAATTTGGTAAGGAGCTGCAAAGACTTGCAAACGTTTGAACTCTTAATTTGTTTATTTTAAAGGTACCTGAAGATTTATTTTCATGCTTCATGCTGCATCATTTTGGTCCCTCTTGCAAAATTTGTAATTATTGTTATTGGGTTTCTCTGCCAGATGTGGGTGTGTTTGTGCATTTGTTTTAATACTGTACAGGTAGTCATCACCTTATTACCACTACTGAGGCCAGCATTTCTGTTGCTAAGTGAAACATTTGCCAAGTGACTTTTGCCCCCATTTTACGACCTTTCTTGCCACAGTTGTTAAGTGAATCATTGTAGTTGTTAAGTTAGTAAAACATATTAACAGAGTTGGAAGGGACCTTGCAGGTCATCTAGTCCAACCCCCTGCCCAAGCAGGAGACCCTACATCTGCCTCTACCTAGGATAGAACTCACAACCTCCTGATTGTGAGGCAAGAGCTCCACCTCTAGGCCACAGCAGCTGGGTATACGGTTGTTAAGTGAATCTGGCTCCCCCATTGACTTGTCAGAAGGTCGCAAAAGGGGATCACGTGACCCCCTGGGACACTGCAACCGTCATAAATATGAAACAGATGCTAAGCATCTGAAATTTGATTTACGTCACTATGAGGATTCTGCAATGGTCATAAGCGTGAATAACTGTCACAAGTCACTTTTTTCAGTGTAACTTTAACTGATCACTGTTGTAAGTTGATAACTACCTGTATATCAGGTGATGTTCTAAGCATTATCACCTAGTTTTGTTTTATCTACATTGTTACTACCATTCTGTTTAATTTATGGATGTGTCTGTTTTTCTCTTTCTTTTTTGTCTAATGCTGAACATCCCCATGGCTATATTAAAATTATGCTGTTTTACTTTGAAGCTCCTCATTAATCCCCATATGATATGATATAAAAAGCAACCATTTTATTCAACAATGTTATTCTGATGAAAAATGTTTCCTGAATGAAAGTTTAGACAATGTATAAGACTGTTTTCCTGTCTTTGATCTGTATTGAAAATGATATAAAGTACAGGTAGTCCTCGAATTAGGACCACAACTGAGCCCAAAATTCACGTTGCTAAGTGGAACATTTGTTAAGCGAGTTTACATCATTTATACAACTCTTCTTGCCACGGTTCTTAAGCAAATCATTGCATTTGTTAAGTTAGTAACCTGGTTGTTAAATGAATCTGGATTCCCGATTGAATTTGCTTGTCAGAAGGTCGCAAAAGGGGATCACGTGACTAACACACACACACCCGGGGACACTGAACCAACCAGTTGCCAAGCATCTGAATGTTGATCACGTGACCATGGGGATTTTGCAACGGCCATAAGTCATTTTTTTCAGCGCCGTTGGAACTTTAGCAATAGCAATAGCACTTAGACTTACCGTATTTTTCGGAGTATAAGACGCACCTTAGTTTTTGGGGAGGAAAATAGGGGAAAACAATCTGCCTACCATGTATTCATCTGGCTAGCATCCTTAATCTGGTCAGCTTCAGCACATTATTTTATCTCCTGGTTAGGACTTAAAAAAACCTTCTTCTGAGAGTAACAATGAAAGAGCATGCAAGCCAGTAAGAGCTGGGAAGATCGTTAGCACCTAGTTAGGGCTAAAAAAAAACTTATTCGGAGCAGCTTCAGCACATTATTTTATCTCCTGGTTAGGACTTAAAAAAACCTTCTTCTGAGAGTAACAATGAAAGAGCCTGCAAGCCAGTAAGAGCTGGGAAGATCGTTAGCACCTGGTTAGGGCTAAAAAAAAACTTATTCGGAGCAGCTGCAGCACATTATTTTATCTCCTGGTTAGGACTTAAAAAAACCTTCTGAGAGAGTAACAATGAAAGAGCCTGCAAGCCAGTAAGAGCTGGGAAGATCGTTAGCACCTGGTTAGGGCTAGAAAACAACTTCTTTGGAGCAAGTAGAGCAATGAAAAAAAAACCTGCAAAGACTTAGGGCTGGAAAAACATTCTTTGGAGAGAGTAACAATGAAAAAGCCTGCAAGGTAAGAGCTGGGAAGATCTGTTAGCACCTAGTTAGGGCTGGAAAAAAAATCTACATTTGAAGTATAAGACGCACCCAAATTTTCAGCCACTTTTAGGGAGGAAAAAGGTGCGTCTTATACTCCGAAAAATACGGTATGGGAAATTGTTAGATAGCCATGAAATAATCCAATGAGGGACATTGAATTACCTTGAAATGCACATTAAATCTAGTCCTACTTATTTTGGACAGCAGGCATCTCACTAATGATGTAGAAGAAAAAGGAGAGGGAAGCAACGTCATGAATTACCTAATTGCATCACTGTGGATCATGATGCCCTGAATGGCTCGTTGTTCTCATTCCAATAAACTTCTCTAACTTGCTGCTCAAAAACCATGTGTGGCTAATGAGCAGATAAACATCATGCCCTTTTGGCATTAGGTAACTGTTGTTTATGTCCTCGGTTATATATTGTTAAATAGCGATGTCATTATATTAGCCCAGAGGTCTTCAAACTTGGCAACTTGAAGACTTGTGGACTTCAACTCCCAGAATTCTCCAGCCAGCATAGCTGGCTGGAGAATTCTGGAAATTGAAGTCCACAAGTCTTCAAGTTGCCAAGTTTGGGGACCCCTGTAATTAGCCCATTTGTTGCAAAAGTAATAGAGAAGTTGTGTTTTTCTTTGAATAGTTCATCTCAGTGGTAGCCCAGCAAGTGGACATAATTGAATTATACGGTTCTCTTTCTGACATCACTGAAATTTGACTTCTTTAGTTTGGGTTGGGTTTTTTGGGGGGGGCTCTTTGGGTCCTTTCAGAATACAGTTGTACAAAAACAATGAACCGGTGCTAGAATGACTTCAATAGCAACAGCACTTAGACTTATATACCGCTTCATAGTGCTTTACAGCCCTCTCTAAGCGGTTTACAGAGTTCAGCATCTTGCCCCCAACAATCTGGGTCCTCATTTTACCCACCTCAGAAGGATGGAAGGCTGAGTCAACCTTGAGCCGGTGGGATATGAACAGCTGAACTGCTGAACTAGCAGTCAGCTGAAGTAGCCTGCAGTGCTGCACTTTAACCACTGCGCCAGTTCCTTAATGCAATGGCCCCTCCCAACCTTTTGGGCACCCGCGACTGGTTCCGTGGAGAGAGGTTTTTCCACGGACCAGAGAAGGTGTGGTTTCACATGCTGCCTGCATCCCGCAGATGGGGCTTTGCTTGTTTGTGCGGCCTGGTTTCTGGCATGTCGCAGCCCAGTGCCGGTCCACGGAACCGGGGTTTAGGGACTCCTGCCTTAATTAACTGAAATTGATCAAATTCAGGGGTGTCAAACTCGATTTAACTGAGGGCCGCATCGGGGTTGTGTTTGACCTCGGGGGGCTGGGTGGGTGTGTCCAGCTTGAGGTCACTCATGTCAGGGGCACCTGTGGTGGCCCGAGCACTCTGCCAGCGAAAACGGAGCTCAGGAGTGTCACGCAGTGAATATTGTCAGTTGTATGTCTATGCAGGGTGATGCACCCCTATCCTAATATTATGGTACATTCCAATACAGGCAGAACACGTGATATGAGTTATACGCATGTGTGCATTCCTAAACCACCATTATTCTCTTTGACTTGGCTCTTGACCAAATATGGCAAGAAAAGTCATAAAATGGGTCAAAACTCGTTTAACAAATGTCTCACTTAGCAGCATAAATTTTGGGCTCAATTGTGGTCATAAGTTGAGGACTACTTGTACATATGCACATACACACATGACTACATTATTCATCTGCCAGTTTTTTTACTCACAAATTCGCTTGAGCAGACCCACTGATCACAACTGATCCAGACCCAACATGACAGGGGAACAAACTGATCCAGAACTCTTTGCAAATGTGGCCCCAAAAAGTAATTGTTAAGTATCATATACCGTATTTTTCGGAGTATAAGACGCACCGGAGTATAAGATGCACCTTAGTTTTTGGGGAGGAAAATAGGGGAAAACAATCTGCCTACCAGGTATTCATCTGGCTAGCATCCTTAGTCTGGTCAGCTTCAGCACATTATTTTATCCCCTGGTTAGGACTTAAAAAAACCTTCTTCTGAGAGAGTAACAATGAAAGAGCATGCAAGCCAGTAAGAGCTGGGAAGATCGTTAGCACCTGGTTAGGGCTAGAAAAAAACTTATTCGGAGCAGCTGCAGCACATTATTTTATCTCCTGGTTAGGACTTAAAAAAACCTTCTGAGAGAATAACAATGAAAGAGCCTGCAAACCAGTAAGAGCTGGGAAGATCGTTAGCACCTGGTTAGGGCTAGAAAACAACTTTGGAGCAAGTAGAGCAATGAAAAAAAAACCTGCAAAGACTTAGGGCTGGAAAACATTCTTCTGAGAGAGTAACAATGAAGGAGCCTGCAAGCCAGTAAGAGCTGGGAAGATCGTTAGCACCTGGTTAGGGCTAGAAAACAACTTCTTTGGAGCAAGTAGAGCAATGAAAAAAAAACCTGCAAAGACTTAGGGCTGGAAAAACATTCTTTGGAGAGAGTAACAATGAAAAAGCCTGCAAAGTAAGAGCTGGGAAGATCTGTTAGTATCTAGTTAGGGCTGTAAGACTATACTCCAAAAAATACGGTATATACCGCTTCATAGAGCTTTACAGCCCTCTCTAAGCGGTTTACAGAATCAGCCTATTGCCCCCAACAATCTGGGTCCTCATTTGACCCACCTCAGAAGGATGGAAGGCTGAGTCAACCTTGAGCCTTGTGAGATTCGATCTGCCAAACTGCTGGCAGCTGGTGATCAGCAGAAGTAGCCTGCAGTACTGCACTCTAACCACTGCGCCACCGCGGCTCATTGAATGGTCACTAAGCGAACTCTTGTAAGTTGAGGACTTCGTGTATATTATTTCCAAGCAGGATATTTGCATCTAATATTCACTCAGTTGTCTCTTATTCTTAGATCTTACGGAAAACAGAGATGGAAATATTGACTGGAAGAAATGTACGTATGTTGCTGTCTGTACAGTATATTACAGGGACTCACAATGAAAGCGTGTGTATGTGCCTGTACACAAAAGAGTATCACATCACAAGAGAGAGGCTTATGGCCATCAGCAACAAGAACAGCAGGGATGCGTAAACTTTTGTTTTTCAAGTTGGTTAGAACACGCTAAAATTCGGTAGGACTGAAATAATGGGTGGAAGGACCTCTTGCCCTGTCTGCAGGTTGTCCTCGACTTACGACCACAATTGAGCTCCAAATTTCTGTTGTTAAGCGAGACATTTGTTAAGTGAGTTTTGTCCCATTTTACGACCTTTCCTGCCACAGTTGTTAAGCGAATCGTCGCCTTTGGTAAGTTAGTAACCCGGCTGCTAAATGAATCCGGCTTCCCCCTTGACTTAGCTGGTGAGAAGGTCGCAAAAGGGGATCACATGACCCTGGGATGCTGCAACGGTCATAAATATAAACCAGTTGCCAAGCATCTGGATTTTGACCATGTGACCATGGGGATGCTGCAAAGATCGGTAACTGTGAAAAACAGCCAATGCCGTTGTAACTTTGAACGGTCACTAAACGAACTGTTGTAAGTTGAAGACTGTCTGGGTTTCTATCAGCTTCTTTCTCTGGCACCCAATTTACAGTTTCTGTTTATATGATGTTTTAGCACCAGAGGTCATCAAAGCATGTGGCATAAAAGCAATTTGGAAAAAAATGGCCAAGTGAGATTCACCCTTACAACAACGGAGAATAGGCAAAACTGTTCTGACCCAGTCCCCCAAACACGACAAACCCCCTGTATTTAAATCAATTATTCCTTTATTAGGAGCACCAGCAGCCCCAGCAAAAAGTTTCTCTCTCAATGCAGGCTAACAAGTCCGTCCGGCAGGGAGATGAATAGTTGTTTGCCACACCTATTTATCTCCGTCCCCTGCCTTTTATCCCCAGAGCTAGGGTGGGGCTTCGCTAGCAGCAGTGGCTCTTCCGTCCCGAGGACCGGCCCACAGATTTCCACTGCTCTCCTCTCCTCTGCCTTCTATGCGCATATGTGCATCAGGCACTGGACCCAGCTGTTCCTCCTCTTCCTCATCAGCCACCTCCAGACCTGGGGGCTGTTGAGTCTCCATCTGAGGGCTGACGGATGGCCCAGGCTCCGCCTCTGTCTCTCTCCCTGACATCTCCATTCCCTCTTCCCCCTCGGAGCTCTCAGGTTGCCTTGATGCTGACCCTGACTCCCACGCCTCATCCTCATCTGATTCGGCTACTGGAGGGGCTGGCGGCCGACAGGCCACAACAAAGACCTTCCTCTTCCTCCCTACTCGGAGCCCAGCAAAGATTGGATAATTATAGCAGCTGGTCTTGCTCTGTAGAGTTTCATCACACCGTGGACTTCCTTAGCTTAGCCACAGGATCGCCCATAATTTAGATTTCATCCTTGGGACTTGTAAGTAAATTAACGTATCTGCAATATTTCATCGCGTTAAAGGTGCTGAACTGGCCTGTGTGATCTAACAAAACTTGACCCTAATTCTGAAATGGCAGAATATTGGAGAAGAATAAAATAGTATTTGTACTCAGAAAGAGGGAGGGATTGATGAAGCCACAGACCAGATAATATAACGTCTATAACTGGCAATATGCTAAAACAGTGATGGCACGCACATACCCACACCCATTCCCGCCTCTCCAACACATGCGCACTCCCCCGCGCTGCCCCCTGCGAATGCGCACAAGCCCCCCTGCCCCCACGCATGTGCACAGTCCTCACTGAGGCCTGGGACGGTGAAAAAACGGCCAAACAGGCAAACCGGAAGTTCGGAAAAACGGACTTCCGGTTTGCCCGTTGTGCTGTTTTTTGCACTCCGGAAGCTTCAGGAAGATTCCCCGAAGCCTCCAGAGTGCGAATAACAGCAAAAGTGGCAAACCGGAAGTCCGTTTTTCCGAACTTCCGGTTTGCTTGTTGGGCCGTTTTTTGCACTCCGGGGCTTCAGGAAGCTTCCCTGAAGCCTCCAAAGGGCGAAACGGCCTTCCCCAAGGCTGAAAATCAGCTCGCCAGTGTGCTCATGTGCGCCGGAGCTAACATAGGACAATGCCTTGCGTGCCCTCCGATATGGCTCCGCGTCCCACCTGTGGCACACGTGCCATAGGTTCGACATCACTGTGCTAAAACACAGATTGTCCTCGACTTACAAAAATTCATCTAGTGACCGTTCAAAGTTACGATGGCACTGCAAAATGTGACTTATGATCGTTTTTCACACTTACGACCGTTGCAGCATCCCCACGGTCATGTGATCAGAATTCAGATGCTTGGCAACTGACTCATATTTATGACGGTTGCAGTGTCCTGGGGTCCCATGACCTCCCTTTGCAACCTTTGGACAAGGAAAGTCAATGGGGAGACCTCATTCACTTAACAACCAAGTTATTAACTTATCATCTGCAGTGATTCACTTAACAACGGTGGCAAGAAAAGTTGTAAAATGGGGCAAAACTCAGTTAACAAATGTCTCACTTAGCAGCAGAAATTTTGGGCTCAATTCTTGTTGTAAGTGGAGGACTACGTGTATTGTCAGACAGAATGATTGCAAACGCTTAGAAAAAATATGACAATTACCAACAAATCTCTTGCCTTTATCAAGAACAGATTGATCAATATATATTCTTTGCATATGTTTATGCAAAGAACATATTTACTACATGTTTGTTTGTTTGTTAAATTTGTTGGATGCCCATCTTACCGTAGGATAACTCTGGTTGGCTTACAGTGTTGAAAGATATAGAAGTCTACAAAACCTACATAAAATATAAACAAAATACTATCCAAATACAAATATACAGTATGTGCATAACATTGGTGGGTTGCTGCCGGTTCCTACCGGTTCGCCTGTACCGGTGGTGGGAATTTGCCCCCGCTCGCCAAACCAGCAGCAATGGCTGGCTGGCCACGCCCCCATACCGGTTCTTTGGTCGCCGCTTCCTGAAAGCGACTGGCAAAGAACCCTCTGCGCGATGTGAAGCAGTAGGGAAGGTAAGTAGAACCCACCCCTGGTGTATAATATGATTGTGCTAAAAATTATCTCTTATTATGAAAGAGTTATTAAAAGAATTAGCAAAGTGAAATTAAAGGAAGAAAAGTCAAGTTCAATGTTCGAATTATCTGGCCAGAACAGTTGTTAAGTTGCGGAACGGTCTGTCTAGAGCAGGGTTTCTCAACCCTGGCTGGCTGAGGAAATCCGGGAGCTGAAGTCTTCTTAAAGTGGCCAAAGTTGAAAAAACCCTGCTCTAGAGAAATGGTTCTCAACCTTTTCTTCACTGTGGACCCCCTTTGTTAAAGAGTTCTTGTGCTCTTGAGCACGTGCACAGCGAAATGTGTTGTTGCAGTTTGATATGAGTTGCTATGATTCAGTCAATAAACAGATACGTTTAAAGTATATACAAATAGTTTACTTAAAGAAGTAGCAAAGTTCAAATAGGAAGTCCAAAGTCATACACGGTAAGTCAGTCAATACAAAGAATCTTCTTCTTGCCTATCTTTGTTTTAACTAGCAAACAAAGATTGCAGCTAACAAACAAATCTATACTATCACTGATAGTTACGCTTTACACAGTAGCTCTTCACAGTACTTTCACACAAACACGAAGTTAATTACTCAACAGTGAAGCAGCAGAGACAATCAGCAGAGAGAGTCAGAATCAGCAGGAAATCAACAGAGCACTGAAAGAGCATGCTCTCTTGCTCCCTTTTATAGTAATCAGCCTACAATGCATTTAAAGCAATATTCACATAAACATTGATTTGTGGCTTGTTCATATATTAGCAAACCCCCTTTAAATACTTTTTTGTGTCCACGGACCCTCAAGACTTAACTCAAGATTTAAATCATAATTTTTTTTCAAGCCTTCACAGATCCCCTGGGGGTCCACAGGCAAACAGGTTGAGAACCATTCCTCTAGAGCAGTGTTTCCCAACCTTGGCAACTTGAAGATGTCTGGACTTCAACTCCCAGAATTCGCTGGCTGGGGAATTCTGGGAGTTGAAGTCCAGACATCTTCAAGTTGTCAAGGTTGGGAAACACTGCTCTAGAGAATTCCGTCATGCTAGATTGGATTTAGAACAGATTGGATGAATACCCTTCAGAGGTGGTTTAGTAAGAACCTTATGCCCAAGGGAGATTGGACACGATCTGTAAGTTCCCTTCCAACCCAATGCATTCATTGAATCTGGGATCCTGGAGAACTGGTTCATACATGGAGGTCTCTCTCTTGCTGGACATTTGATGGTTCTGTCTTGGGAGGCAGGAAAGGCAAGGCATAGATGAACAGGTTTTCCTGCCTCTCCTTTCAAGAATCATTATAATGTATCAGAGACTCAAAGGAGCTTTTTCAAAAGACAACTGGACTGTGGTTTTTTTCCCCTTGAGGAGGAGGAAGAAGAAAATATTTAGCTTCTCATCCAAAAAACGTCATTAATTGGGATGGCAGGGGACAGTGGGGGGGATAGAAGCAGTGGTGGGTTCCTACCAGTACGGTCCACTCTATAGCATCGGTAGCGGCCCGCTGGTGACGTCACAGTACCGGTGCGGTCGGTTGCCGGTGCCTGAGCACCACCATCAAAAAAGATTTTTAAAAATTTTTTAAAAAATTTTTCTTCTGCGCATGCCCAGAAACCTGACAATTAAATCTTTCCCCATCCCTTCGCTTGAAAATAATAAGAAGCTCGCATTTGACACTTTTCCTTCGCTTTTGCCTAAAGCTTCCCAAAGTGGGCGTTTTCCGAAAGCTTAACTATTTATGCTGTTAATTTTATACAGTTTTATACTGTTATTCTTTAGACGGAAACATTGAGGACTGTTAAAAGTTAGTGTTCTTTTAACAGTCCTCGATATTTTCGTCTAAGGAATCCATGACTGAAACCAAAAATGCTGTATGAGACTTGCTTGTCTTTTAACTATAGCATTTTCTGCTTATAAAGGTTGCTGTGTTGCCATGGTGTAACACGCACTTTGTATGCAAAGCTTTTCATGTAATAGCAAAAATAGTAGTAACATCTCTCTGAAATAACTAATATATGACCGGCAAGCCATGCCCACCCGGTCACATGGCTTGCAAGCCACACCCACAAAATAAGCCACGCCCACAGAGTGATAGTAAAAAAATTAGGAACCCGCCCCTGGATAGAAGGATAGGTACTGACAGTTAAGACCCCTGCTATCACAATTGATGAAGCTTCTTGGGTGAGAAGCAAAACATTTTCTTCTTCTTCCTGAAGGAAAAAACAAAATAGTCCCATTGCCTTTTGAAAAAGCACCTTTGAAATAATTATGAGCTAGATGACTGAGAATCTCCACAGACAACGTAGGGGAGAATTGTGGGGAGGGATTGTCCTTCACCCTATTTTCTTATCTTTCAGTTACATCCAGGAGATGCACATTAAAGCCCCAAAAAGGATGGTGCCGAAAGTATAAAACTCGATATTATTATGATTCTGCACTCCATCGGTGCACAGGCTTTAATTACCACGGCTGCGGAGGCAATGCAAACAATTTTAAACACTATATTGATTGTGTTAGGGCGTGTGATGTGTTTGGTACGTTCCAGACGTTTTACATATTTACCCACCAACATCACACCTTCACTCCTGTCTTAGTGTAATTCAGGGGTGTCAAACTTGATTTCATTGAGGGCCGCATCAGGGTTCTGTTTGACCTTGGGGGGCTGGGGTGGGCGTGGCCAGGGTGGCCGTAGCCAGCTCAACGTCACTCATGTTGGGGGCGCCTGTGGTGGCCTGAGCGCTCTGCCAGCGAAAATGGGCTCCCGAGCTCCATTTTGGCTGCGACGGCCTCCTGCAACCCTCTGCCAGCAAAAATGGAGCTTTGGGTGGCCATGCGCGGCCCCCGTGAGCTCCGTTTTCAGCTGCGATGGGCTTCTGCAACCCTCTGCCACTGAAAATGGAGCTCAGGGGGGCTCTTGCAAGCTCCATTTTTTTCTGGCAGAGGCACTGTGGGCCAGTCCTTTGCTATTTCCAGGGTGGCCCACGGGCCAGATCTAAGTACCCCATGGGCTGGATCCAGCCCCCAGGCCTTGAGTTTAACACCTCTGGTGTAATTCATGCATTGAAGTAAACCTTCCATGACTGACTACCCTTCAAATACGTTGGACAACAATTAGAAGCCCAGATGAAAAAAATCAAAGCCTCCTCCTGCTCAAAACAAAATGGCCCCAGGAAAAAAGGTTTTCCTCAGCCATGGGGGAAGGATGAGCCCAAAGCAGCCTAAAGTGAGAAAGGAGCTTGCAGACCCAAATGCCTGACCACTTTATCAAACACATTGTCACTGAAGTTCCCTCCCTCATTGTTAAATTGTGGGCAAAGATCGCAGGAGACAGACTTCAGAACAGCTCTTTTATTAGCTCACTCAAAACAACCAGCAACTTGCAGTCTGACAGATAGCCCTTTTATAGGGAACTGTCAGACACAACAACCAATAGCGTATGAGCATTCAAACACATGACCAGGGTGGCAACAACAGTTCAGGTAGAGTTCAACTATAAACATAACAACAACAGTTCAGTCAGAGGTCGTCTAGTCAAAACAAGTTTATGGTTCAGTTATAGGTCAGTCAGAACACAACACCCATGTTGGTGGCAAAATGGGTACCACAACCAGAGAGGAAACTCCTTTAAACTGGAACAGTTAAGGGTGGCTTTGCCTCTGCTATAGGGCAGGCATGGGACAAAGGCAACATCAACCATTGACAAGTTATCTTTGTGCCATGGTTAGGGGCCATGAGTGACCTTCCATGTTCTAAAATCGGAGAACATTATATGGAGTTCAAAATGCTTTGGTGGGATTGAGGATTGAAAAAAAAAGCATGCTCAGGAAAAGCTAAAGGTGTGATCTACAATACTAGGCAGAAGGTCAGTTATGGCAGTAGATTGCCCAGGTGGTCCAGGTAGAGAGGGGAAGAGAGATTATAGGAAGGTAGGGCCATCCTACCTTCTCCATGCTATCTTGCAGCTTTCAAGATGCTTCCATGCTAGCACTGAAGATAGATTGAACCATGGAGTAAGGAGTACCGTATTTTTCGGAGTATAAGACGCACCGGAGTATAAGACGCACCTAGATTTTAGAGGAGGAAAACAAGGAAAAAAGTATTCTGAACCAAATGGTGATTATTTAATAAAATACCAGTACAGCAGAATACTTTTTACAACCATGTACACTTTTTACAAACTTCAAACTTGACAGCTTTAAGACTTGTGGACTTCAACTCCCAAAATTCCTCCTCCAGTCATGCTAGCTCAGGAATGGGAGTAGAAGTCCACAAGTCTTACACTTGCCAAGTTTGAGGACCCTTGCACCTCTAACCCCTAACCCAGGGGTCTTCAAACTTGACAGCTTTAAGACTAGTGGACTTCAACTCCCATAATTCCTCCTCCAGTCATGCTAGATGGGGTAATTAGAAGGCAAAAACACCCCCTTTTTTTTAGAAAAACAGCACATTTTTTGGTCTTTTTTTTTGCAAAAATGAGGCATGCAGAGGGTTTGGAAAACTTGCAGAGCACCCCTAGGGGGTGGGGGAAGGTAAAAATGTCCCCATGGGATGCAGCGGCGGAGCTTCAGGAGGCCCAAAATGGCTGTATTCAGTGTATAAGAGACACAGACATTTCCACCCTCTTTTGGGGGGGCAAAAAGGTGCGTCTTATACTCCAAAAAATACGGTAATCGTCTGTTATCAGGGAAACCCAGATATTTGAGAGAGGCCCTCCTTACAAAGATTTAAAAAGGCAAAAAAGTGAAGAAGAATCAAGTGGTCATGGTATTGAGGCCAAAGCAGTTATTATTTATGTGCTTTAAAATCTACCACTCCTTGATAAAAGAAAGGAGTAAAAATGTCTGCATATCTGATAGCATCATCACATGGTTTCCCAAAGCCTTTAGAAGCTGGAGCTTCGAGCTTCTGAAATATTGTCTGGCTGCGTATGATATCTAAACCTGTCCTGTGGTTGTATTACTGCACCCAATCTGGCCTATGATGTACATACAGTAAGTATAGTAATAATGGGTGTATTACTTTCAGTGGAGTCATAATCAATCTCTCTCTCTCTCTCTCTCTCTCTCTCTCTCTCTCTCTCTCTCTCTCTCTCTCTCTCCCTTCCCTTCCCTTCCCTTCCCTTCCCTTCCCTTCCCTTCCCTTCTCTTTTTTCCCCACAACATTGCCTGTACCATTTTAGGACACCTACCATGATAAGAAATGTGGAATTTCTGAACTCTTCAAAGCACAGACTCTCCAATCTGTTTTGTGGGAGAACTCATAACCTTTTGAATAAAAGCATCTTCATTCCATGCTGTCTATCTCTGTCTGTGCGGCTGCATTTCCAAATTATTTTGGTAAATTTAAGGTTGATTTTCAAATGGACATATTGCTCCGTTTGTTGTTGAAGGGCTGTACACCCGGCAACACCAAGGTTAAACTGATCAATTTTATTGTTTCACTCCATAACCGAAAGACAGTTGTGTTTTTTAATTTAAGCACGGTAGGTACTTTTTGGTAAAAGAGAGAAGCTGCAGAGTCACCCGGTAATTTCAGAAATCTCTTAGAGAAATGATGAGATGCAGACGTTGATAGAGGAACACGATGTCCCAATGTTCAAATAGGGAAGGAGGGCATAATCTACAGAGCACTTAGTTTAATATTTATACTGGGCAAAAAAGCAGAAAAGTTGGTCAAGCAGCATGCTTGTGCCTAGTTAGAAGTAATTGCTACCATTATCATTATCAAGAAGGCATGGGCTTCTATCAAGACCATTTTGCCATAGGGTAAGTTTATTGTTTTTTTTTAAGACAGAGTGACACCACCCCCTAGAATCAGACACGACTACACAGGAGAAACCTGTAAGTGTTTGACTTATAACCATTCATGTAATAACCATTTGAAGTTACAACGACACTGAAAACGGTTTTCTCATTTATTTATTTATTTTATTTATTTCTACGCTCTTATAGGCCTCATGACCTGTCCTTGCTCTTACGACTATTGCAGCATTCCGACAGTCAAGTGATCAACATTTGGACACGTGGAACCTGACACCAGATTAGAAAAATAGAAAAGTAAACAAAATATGAAGAACATTTTGGGACAGGAAGAGCAGTTAAGAGGCAGAATAGTCTTAGAAATGACATGGACTCCACCCTACCACTAGCTTTCAAGCTGGAATTAGAGGACCACGGAGTGTGGATTGACCATGATTTATAACAGTGGTCCCCAACCTTTCCAGGTGGGGGGCAGAAAGGGGATGGTTCCATGTGAGCAGCAGGCACACACAACTCCATTTCTGCAAGCTGCCACTCACATACAGGGAGCTTTGTGTTCAAATGAGAATGCCCGCCAATCACACAATTGCTCACACAAGTGCCCACCACTCATGCAAGCGCCCACCACTCACTCAAATGGAGCATTGCACGGGTGCATGCTCACCCAACGCTTATGCTGCCCGGTTCCAAATGGGCCACAGCCCAATAGTGGGCCATGGCCCAGGGGTTGGGGACCCCTGATTTTAGGAAACCCTGATTGCAACCAGCAGATTCTAGGAAACCCTGATTGCAACCAGCTCTTAATCTTTGCTATTACTGTGGTTATTAAGCTAAGGTAGTATTAGTGGCAATTATTTTACTGTAGGTGAACTCCCAATCAATGGGCTCAGTTGCCAATAGCAATAGCACTTATATATGGCTTCACAGTGCTTTACAGCCCTCTCTAAGCGGTTTACAGAGTCAGTATATTTCCCCCAACAATCTGGATTCTCATTTTACCAACCTCGGAAGGATGGAAAGCTGAGTCAACCTTGAGTCAGTGAAACTTCTGCTGGCAGCTGGCAGTCAGCAGAAGTAGCCTGCAGTACTGCATTCTAACCACTGCGCCACCGCGGCTCTTAGATGAACAACAAGGTAAATTCATACAGGAGCATAAAAGATCATGGAGAATGATGAAGATCTTGACTTTAAAGAAGACAGAGATATCCAGAATTGTTTTTGCATATACAACATAGAGGAAATTGAGGAACACTGTGGCCCAGTTGTGAATGCCATAGGGAATGTGGGTATGGTTTTACTGAGGAGTAGCAAAAATTTTTGAAAGAACAGGATGTTCTGTTCATCAGTTGTGGGCTGGAAACTTGGTAGTAAGAAGGCCACCTGGTTGACTTAATGGTTCCATGGTGTCCTGAACTAAAATGCACTCAACTTTAACTGAAGAGCAGTTTAAATGCAGGATACCATGAACTAAAATAGAACAGGTTCAAAGCATCCCTGAGTATTGAAAATTAATCGGTTCTTTTCTCAGATGCAATATACAGTATAAGGAGATACTTGGAAGCAAGCACTCTTGTGGGGCACTTGCCATGCAGAATTGGGGCAACCTCTGTCTTATCATTCTCTTGGAACTTAACATACCTGGCTCTGTGGAGAAAGGTACGGTTTATAGGCAAAGTGCTTCCTTTCAGCTACTTCTTGACTGTAACTTTTATAATTTTAGAAACTGTAAATTTTGCAAAGGGCTTCGGGTTCAGCTAACCTTGTGCAATTCTTGTATGATTTCTTTCATTCATTTCTTGCTTTGGGGGATTCCAGAATTGTATTATTTTTTTCGCACTGTTCTCACAATTCTGTTATTCTGGATTTGTTGAATAAGTCATAATGGGTGGATTGCCACTTCATGTGAAACAAAGGAAAGTTTTATAAATAACTAAGTGGATTGGGAAGAGTCTAAACCAGTGGTTCTCAACATTTTTGCACCATGGACCTAAGCCTTCAAATACCTTTTGTGCAGTGGTAAAATCCAATTTTTTTACTACCGGTTCTGTGGGTGTGGCTTGGTGGACGTAGTGTGGCTTGGTGGGCGTGGCTTGGTGGGCGTAGCAGGGGAAGGCTACTCCAAAATCCCCATTCCCTCCCCACTCTGGGGCCAGCCAGAGGTGGTATTTGCCGGTTCTCTGAACTACTAAAATTTCCGCTACCAGTTCTCCGAACTACTCAAAATTGTCACTACCGGTTCTCTAGAACCTGTCAGAACCTGTTGGATTTCACCCCTGCATTTTGTGGCCATGGACCAACAAGACTTAACTCAATATTTAAATCATAACATTTCTTTGCAACATCGCAGCCCCCCCCCCAGGGGTCTGTGGACCACAGGTTGAGAACCCCTGGTCTAAACCAGGGGTCCCCAACCTTTTTGGACCTCAGGGACCACTACATTCATAATTTTAAATCCAACGGACCACTAATACAAATCCAGCACTGAAGCGCCTGGATTCCCAGTGACGGGATCGGGTCCTAGAGGCATTCTCTCGCCCTCTTTCTTTCTTTCTTTCTTTCTTTCTCTCTCTCTCTCTTTCTCTCCCCCTCTCTCTCCCCCTCTTTGTCTGTCTCTCTCTCATCTCTTTCTCTCGTCTCTCTTTCCCCCTCTCTTTTTCTCTCCCTCATCTCTCTCCCCCCTCTCTCTCCCCCTCTCTCTTTGTCTCCCTCTCTCTCATCTCTTTCTTTCTCTCATCTCTCCCTCCCCATCTCTCTCTCCTCTTTCTCTTTCTCTTTCTTTCTCTTTCTCTTTCTCATCTCTCTCTCCCCCTCTCTCATTCTTTCTCTCTCTCATCTCTCCCTCCCCATCTCTTTCTCTCCCCCCTCTTTCTCTTTCTCTCTCTTTCTCTTTCTCTTCTCTTTCTCTTTCTCTCATCTCTCTCTCCCCCTCTCTCGTTCTCTCTCTCTCTCTCTCATCTCTCCAACTCTCTCTGTCTCTCTCTCTCATCTCTCTCCTCCTCTCTTTCTCTCTCTCCCTCTCTCTTTCTCTCCCTCTCTCATCTCTCCCTCCCCCTTTCTCTCCCCCTCTTTCTCTCATCTCTCTCTCCCCCTCTTTCATTCTCTCTCTCATCTCCCCCCTCTCTCTCATCTCTCTCTGATAACTCTCTCTCCTCCTCTCTCTTTCTCTCTCTCATCTCTCCCTCCCCCTTTCTTTCTCTCCACCTCTCTTTCTCTTTCTCTTCTCTCATTGCTCTCTCTCCCCTCTCTTGTTCTCTCTCACTCATCTCTCCCCCCTCTCTCTCATCTCTTTCTCTTTCTCTCCCCCTCTCTCGTTCTCTCTCTCCTTTCTTTCTCCTCTCTCTCCCCCCTCTTTGTCTCTCCCTCTCATATATCTCTCTTTCCCTCTCTCTCTCTCTGTCCGTCTCTCTTTTATTCTGATTCTCTGGCGCTCTCTGGGTCTCGTGGGCGCTCCTTCGGCCTTTGTTGGTGCTGGACGCTTCGCTCCCACTCTGGAATTTAGAACCAATCTTCATTCCCCACCCTTCCCTTCTCAGGCCAGGCGAGGAGTAACTAGGAGGGGAGGGCTAATAGTGGGCCAGCACTGGTGGGTTCAGCCGACAGGAAGCCACAGGGGGAAGAATGAGCTGCAGGTTGCTGACACCCGTTGCTTCAGGCCGCCTGCGCCCCCCCCACTGCACCATTACCTCGTTCCGGCCGGCCAGGACTGCGCTGCAAAGTTGGAAGTTTCATGTAACTCCCTCTACAGCGGAGATTTCCAACCCTACCATGAGCTGCCTGGCTGGTCCCATATCCCAGAGCTCTAGTCACAGGACTGGCCATTAGACATCCCGAAGCAGCTCCTCTACCCAGGTGTGCCGCGGACCACCAAACTTTTCTCACGGACCACCAGTGGTCCGTGGACCACCGGTTCGTAACCTGTGGTCTAAACCATAACTAGTCATTGTGCTGAGCAAAGTTGTTGCAGAACACATTGAGAGAACCCTGTCATTTTTCACTTGTGCAGTTAGCTGCACTCAGTGGTTTAACACAGTGGTTTAACACAATGTGGCCTAATGTTCTGAAAAAACCCAACTTGGATGGTTAGTTGATGGGACTGTGTGTTGTGTGAAAGATAACATAGTTCATGAATATGGTCTAGTGAACTACAGTAAAGTGTATCATAGAAACCTACTTACCCAGATCGCAACAAGCAAAATGTACTCAAATGGTTGAGTCACACATCTACTGATAATCTACTGATTAGTTTTTGTGGTGTCTGTGTTGTGTTAATCCAGGCATTGAATGAGTTTATAGTTCAGGAACCTTCCCGTTCCTCCCATGGTTTTACTCAGGAATCAGTGAAGCATGTTGTGCTAGAACTCAGCCAGTTATTCATGAAGTCAGTGAAGATCTGCTGTTTTACAGGAAATCCAGAAACATTGTTTAATATAATAATTATTTTTTATTTCTTTCAAAAGTAAGCTTAAAGCACTTCAGATGTAACTCAAAATTTGTATCTTCATTTTTCATAAGACATGATTAACGTGTCTCACACCTTTTTTCCTTTTCCCCCTTTCTTTCCTCCCAGTAATTAGCAGGTTGCCTCGAACATGCAAACTACCACCCAAAAAGGGAAAATGTAATGAAGACTTTGAGAATTTTTACTACGATTACAAGAGCGATATGTGTAAGACCTTCATCTATGGAGGTTGTGGTGGCAATAAAAATAACTTTGTGCATCTGCTGGAATGTTATTATACGTGTAAAAGATTTGGTAAGGCCACTGACCTCTTTCCTCTTAAACATTTTTTTAAAACTGATTTTTAAAACACCTATTGAATTTATGCTCTGTCATTTTAATTCCCGTTGGCTGTGTTTTTGGTCATCATTAGCATAAAAAGTTAGAAGTTCTGATTTAGTATTGTTACATTTAATTAACCCATAAATAAGGCTTTCAATTAAACATTATTCACATACTGCTGGTAGGTCCAAGCATAGTCATGTAATAAGTTATTGCATCACTTTAGCGATATAACTATTGTTCTCTTTAATTGATGAAAATTTGCTGTATCTTGCTTTTCTCATCTAATCCTTAACCTCTCTGCTGTTTAAATCAGGGGTGTCAAATATGATCTCATTGAGGGCCGCATCAGGCAGGGGTGAAATCCAGCAGGTTCTGACAGGTTCTGGAGAACCGGTAGTGGAAAATTTGAGTAGTTCAGAGAACTGGTAGCAGAAATTTTGAGTAGTTCCGAGAACCCGCAAATACCACCTCTGGCTGGCCCCAGAGTGGGGTGGGAATGGAGATTTTGCAATATCCTTCCCCCAGGAGTGGGGAGAAAATGAGGATTTTGCAGTATCCTTCCCCTGGAGTGGGGTGGGAATGGAGATTTTGCAGTATCCTTCCCCTGCCACTCCCACCAAGCCACACCCACCAAGCCACAGCACGCCCACCAAGCCACGCCCACAGAACCGGTAGTAAAAAAAATGGGATTTCACCACTGGCATCAAGGTTGTGTTTGACCTTGTGGCAGGGATGGGTTCTAACTTATCTCGCTGCCGGTTCGCTTCCTCCTGCGCCCTATGGCCACGCAGTGCCGAAAAATCCCCCACAATTAAAAAAAAATTAAAAAGCCAAAAACAAGATGGTGACTGCATGCACAGTGCCAGAAACTCATCTTCTGTACATGCTCAGAAGAAATTCTTTTTAAAAAATTACTTTTTTAAAAAAAGCCAAAAACAAGATGGCGACCGCATGCACAGTGCCGGAAACTCAGCTTCTGCACATGCTCAGAAGAAAAAATAATAAAAAAATTTAAAAATAAAATTTAAAAATATTCAAATTTTTTTTTTTAAAAAAGGTGGTGGCGCTCATGGACCAGCACCAATTGAACTGGTTCCGTGACATCATCATAATGTCACCAGCGGGTCGCTACTGGTCCGAACCGGGAGGAACCCACCTCTGCCTTGCAGGGCTGGGGGCGTGTGGCCAGGGGCATGGCCAGCTCAATTTCACTCATGTTGGCGGAGCCTGTGATGACCCAAGCACTGTGCCAGCAAAAATGGAGCTCGTGAGAACCGTGCTTGGCCCTCCTGAGCACCATTTTCTCTGGCAGAGGCACCGCGGGCCGGTCCTTCACTGTTTCCGGGTTGGCCCCGTGGGCCAGATCTAAGCACCCCGCGGGCCTTGAACTTGACACCCCTGGTCTAAATGATCAAATAAATAAATGACATCATTTTAAGCTCAGTGTTGTCAGGCACAAGAAACCCGAGCCATTCAAGAGTAGTTAAAGTCAGTAACTTTATTGTATATCGCCTATGTTACAAGAGTCTCACCACACTGCTTGCCTTCTCCTGGGAACGACCAGATAAAACTTCATGGGTAAGGTGACCAGACGTTCCGCTTTTGGCGGGACAGACACGCTTTTCAAGCGTGTGTCCCGCGTCCCGCATTCTTTATAAAAAGTCCCGCTTTTTTGAAAAGAATGCCGAAACAGCGGGACGTCTGGTCACCTTAAAAGGGGAAGCAAAAGAGAGGTACCGGAAGCAAGTCGGGCGGAATTTCAGCGAGGCGGCTGCCTGCTGGGGAGAGGGGGAAGGGGGGCTGCTCCTCCTCTCCTTCCCCCGCCCCATCCCTAGCCCCGCCCTCGGAGGCGCCACTGCTGTTGGGATGCTGCTGTTGGGAGGGGTGAGGGACGAGGAGCCGTCGCCGCTGCCGTCGCCGGTTTGAGCTCACGAGCGGCCCCTCCGGCGGCGCAAACAGCCCTTCCTCGTCCCCCTCCCCTTCCTTCCCCCTGTCGCCTCGCTGCCGCCATTGCCCTGGGGCCGGCCGGGAGACCGGGAGACCGCGGCGCTTGGATGCCTGGAGCTCGCGACAGGTAAGCTGCCGGCTGCCTCCTTTCCCTGTCTCCCGCCTCCCGTTCGTCGCTTGCCAGCCCGGCCCCAGGGCAGCTCCCGAAGGGGAGGCGGGAGGTGAAGAAAGACCTCCCGAAGGGGAGGCGGGCTCCCGAAGGCCCCCCCCCACCTGGACGCCGGCATTTGCTGTGTTTTGCCCTCTGCGCATGCGCGGCGTTCTGCGCATGCGCAGAGGGCAAAACAAATGGCGGCGCCCAGGCGGGCCCGCCCCCCCGTCCCGCTTAAAAAAAAATCTGGTCACTTTATTCATGGGGGAGCTCAAGCTTATGCCTCTTGTGGCTCTGCAGCAACTCTAAGCTAGGTCCTCTCTTGATCCCTCTTACCACATTGTTATCTACTAACATTGCTGTCTCTATTTTTATTTGTAGGCTTATTTTCTAGCTGGAAAGATATCGTGGGAGATATACAATGGAGGAGAAGTAAGAGTTTCATTGTTTTCTGCACAACAAACTAGCTTAGTCATAGAGCATCTGTTTCACAGGCATAAGAGTTGAAAGTCGGTCAATCTGATAGTAGAGAAAGAGTAGGCATGCGTGATTTTAGAACCAATGAAACACTGACACCCTCTCGGGCCCCTCCTCAGTCAGCACTGATCCTGCTTTAGCCATCTTGGGTGTCAAGAAGCAGGGAGAACCCCCTCCCCAGCCCGAGAATCTCACATCCTATTAAGTAAGGACCTCACAAACAAATGGCAAGATGCTGACTCTGCAAACAAGCCTGGAGCCTCATTATTGGCAACTATTGAGCAAGCCTGTACATGCTGGCAGGGAGAAGATTTAAACTATGCCAGGACTACCTTCTGTTGCTTGAAACCAATGCTGACATCTGATTTGCACTTTGTTTATTCTTGCTCTTGATTCCTGCTATGTTTTCAACCTCAGAGTGTTCTTGACTAAGTCTTTGACTCAGGGGTGAAATCCTCTCTGTTCGGCCTGGTTCGGGCGAGTAGGTAGCGGTTGCGGTGGCTGGTTCAGAGAACCGGTAGTGATGGCAGCGCGAGGCTCCACCCACCCGCCCCAACATAATCACTTCCTGGTTTTAAAAAAAACCTTTTAAAGCCTTTTTTCCCTGCCAGTTTGCCTGAAAGAAAGAAAGAGGAGGGGGATGGAGGGAGGGAGGGGAATAGCAATAGCACTTTACTTATATACCGCTTCATAGTGCTTTAAAGCCCTCTTTAAGCGGTTTACAGAGTTCAGCATATTGCCCCCAACAATCTGGGTCCTCATTTTACCGACCTCAGAAGGATGGAAGGCTGAGTCGACCTTGAGCCTAGTGAGATTTGAACAGCTGAACTGCTGAACTAGCAGTCAGCCTGCAGTCGCAGCATTTAACCACTGCACCACTTCAGCTCTTACAAGGGTAGGGAAGGGAGAAAGAAAGAGAAAGAAAGAGGTAGGTGTTATAAGGAAAAAATCAGGACTCACTTTCCAGCCGGGAGCTCTCTTGGCAAAGAAGAAAAACAAATGTTGTCACTTAAAATTTCCTCAAATGTGCCTGGCAGTTGTCGCCTTGTTTTTTTCTTATTGTTACTTTTATAGTCTTTTTTTTAATCCACCACCGCATTATAATATCCTATTATGCAAATATTGTCCCATTGTAATTCCATCAGTTTGCTATGTAATTTGGTATTAAAAAAATTCTGGTTTATGTTTGGCTCGTAAATTACCACTAATAATATTTTCCTTTGTCCTGATATTATTTCTATAATTAGTATTCTGCCTTTCTCATCAGTATATATCAAATTTGGATTTAGCCATTTTTTAATATACACTGCTACACCTCTTTTTTTAACTGTTGCCAATGCCAGATATAATTTCCCTAGTTTTGGATATTCCAAAATGTTACCATATTCTCTTTTAATATGAACTTCCTGTAAGCATATGATATCTGCATTCCCTTTATAGGTCAGTGGATTCTCCTTTGTTTTATTATATATTTCATCTCTTATTGTTCTCTTTATGAACCTTATATGTACCTCCCTGGGGAGCTTATGTCTACATACGTAGTTAGTGTGTAATCTGTAGACCTCATCTAATTCACTTAATATCACCTGTTTGCTCTTCTTTCTTATGACTGTTAGTATTTCAGCCATCAGTTCCGGGAGGTTCTCATCTTTGTGTTCCGGAATATTCTGACATCTCAGAAAAAATGCTGCTTTTTCTATTCCTAAATGGGAAATTGCTTCTTCCAGATTCCTGTTTACCATCTCCAATCTAGATCCAACCTCTGATCTAACTGGTCTATTCTATCCTCCATTGTTTTCATTCTCTGTTCATTTTTTGTTATTACTTCTTAGATCGTTCCCCTTCTGTCGTCTAATTTTCGTATATCACCCTTCACTTCCCCCATATCTCCTCTCATTTCTTCATAATGTCTGTCCATTGATTCTGCATTTTTAACATTGTTTCTTGTATCCATGTTAATGTAGTTTGCATATTTTGTGAGCTTGTATTGGAACCTGTTTTTTCTCCTGCCATACTGTCTACTGGACGTTGACCTGTGGGGGAAGGTACTGTTGAGGTTATTTTTTTCCCTGTCTTAGTAATTGTTGTTGTTGTGCTTGTCATTCTCAATATATTCCAGAATCTATTCCACTGTACCATGCGCTAGCTTTATATTTTATCTGCAATCAATATTCCACTTAACCAGTATATATATTCAATCACTTCTAATTCTATAAATTACTATATATTTACTGCAAATTCATTAATTTCTGTAAGTTTCTTCCCACCTTTTATCTATTTTCCCCACCATTACTTTATAGATTTTACTTTACTTTAAGCAGAGTTCTCTTTCCCTTGTATAGTTATGATTATAATTTTTCAACACAAACCAAACCATTTAACATTCCCCACATTCCTCGTTTTATTATACCAGGTATTTTCATTCAATTATGTCAATTGGTTAATATATGAGTAATCAATATCCAATATAATATAATATAATATAACTATAATAGTGAGTATTCGGATAGGATAAATAAGTCTGTATATATTATTATTATTTTTTTAAAAGTTATTAGCTTAGTCATCCAGTACTTCACCACAGCTGGTTACTTGTTCCGTCTCTATGAGTCCTCTTTTTTTAAACTTCTTTCCAAGATGACTCCCAGTCGTTTCGTTTCATCACCTTCCGTTCTCTCTCACGTCCTTTTCTTTCTCTTACTTTCTTCACTTTCTGCTAGTCCTCCTCACCTCAATCCTTTTCCACTTTGTCTCTTAATCATCAATCTATGCACTTTCCAAATCAATCCTTTTCTTCTTCTTCACCATTTACTGTCCAATGTCCAGTACTACAATGTCTGCTCCCACTGTCACTTCGCAGTTTTTTGCCTTCCAGGAGTCTCTCTGTCATCTCTTCCTATCGCCACCACAGCAAAGTGGTTTTTTTCTTCCCTTTTCTTTCTGATTAGATGTTTGATCTCACTCGCTTATATCTTTCCTCTGTTCATCCAAGCTGTTTTCCACTTCTCGCTTCCCTCTTCTCTGTCACTCTGTCATGCTTCCGGATCGGCCCAGCAGGCCGATTTCTTCCATGACTGGATCAAGGGGTTTACTCTCGCTATCCAGGGAGATCGCCTTTCTCCCCCGATGCGCCAAGGTTTCCCCTTTCTATTGCTGCTCCCTCCAAGAGGTGCTTCGCCCGAAAACCTCCAAAAATTACGAAAAATGCGGGCACAGCTTACGGAGACCCGTTTGTTTGCTCTGCACTGGCGTGACGTCAAACCGGGAGTCTCAGTTTTATTTTGTTTAATATTCCTGTTGAAAGCCATTGCTAGGTTTTATCTTTATCCACGTTTCCCCTTGATCTTTTGTACAAATTGATCTTGCTATATGCTTTTCCTTTCCAGCATTGTTATTTTTTAAATTACATTATTTCAATATTCATGTTTTGTTTCCTGTACATCTACTAAGATTCCATTTTTGATTTGCATCAATGCTCTTCTTGGCTGTCCTTTGCATAAATTCAATATATATTGAATTTAAAAAATGAAAAGTAAACAGGCAAAGACAGTTTGCTTTACTTGAAGTAAATCTCTACCTCCATTTCTGCGGGACAAATATAACCTTTCAGTATCACTCTAGAAGGATGGAATGCATAGTGAACTGTCCTCCGTTTCCTCCTCCTCCTCCTCTTCATCATCATTATTATTATAAACTTTTATTCATTAAACATGAAACTCAGTTAACTGAACATTTAAAAATGTATCACAAATATTATTGACTGGCACTGATGGTTGATACAGGTTGCTGCCAGCATCCTAGGTTGTTGCTGTTGTTGTTGTTGTTGCTGTTGTTATTGTTGTTGTTGTTGTTATTTACTTTATTCATTAAACATGAAACTCAGTCAACTGAACATTTAAAAATGTATCTCAAATATTATTAACTGGCACTGATGGTTGATACGGGTTGCTGCCAGCATCCTAGTTATCGACTAAGTATTTTCTTAAAGTATACAATGTTCCAAGTAGCACAGTTTTTTGCAGTTCTGCTGGTGTTATTGCAGGAAGCTGCAATTTCTTGATGTACTGTGTAAAATTCTTGGACATGGTGTCAAGTGCCCCAATGACAATGGGTCACATGTTTCATCCATAGCCGTGTAGTTTCGATGGTCAGGTCGCGATATTTTGTAATTTTTTCCAGTTCTTTTTCGTCAACTCTGGTGTCTCCTGGTACTGCAATGTAAATAAATTATACAATTTATTGTATGTACAATAAATAATAACAACAACAACAACAACAATAATAAGAATTATTATTATTATTATTATTATTATTATTATTATTATTATTATTATTATTATTATTATTATTATTATTATTATTATTATTATTATTATTATTATTATTATTATTATTATTATTATTATTATTATTATTATTATTATTATTATTATTATTATTATTAATAATTATTATTATTATTAATTATTATTATTAATTATTATTATTTTATGGCACTTTATCCACCTATCAAGTCCTTCTCAAGGAGCTGGCCTAGGCAGATATTGTTGCTTGATATTTTTATTTCAGCATTTCAAAAAAAAGATGTAACAGAGCTTTAGTTTACAACACCCCTGTTTTCCTTTTAGAAACACCTAGGAAATGCAAATTATGGCCCAAGAAAGGAAGGTGCAAGAATAACATTCCTCGCTATTATTATGATGCCCACAACAAGAGATGCCGACTGTTTACTTACGGTGGTTGTGGAGGAAATGCAAACAATTTCCAGACCTTCCGCCAATGCTACAAGGACTGTGCCGAGCTTGGTATGTTGAATTAATTAATTAATTGGTTGTCATGATATAAAAAAAAGGTGTTGAGACTCTAGACAGAGTGCAGAGAAGAGCAACTAAGATGATTAGGAGACTGGAGATGAAAGTACATGAAGAACAATTGCAGGAATTGGGCATGTCTAGTTTAATGAAAAGAAGGACTTGAGGTGACACAATCACAGTATTTCAATATACATTGATACTATACATTGCGTTTTGAGGTCATTGTTCCTAGGAGAGAAACCACATTGTGACTGTTTCTGAATATGTTTCCGGATATCTGTATATTTATCAGAGAGAGAGAAAGATAAAAAAGATAAAAAAGAGAAAGAGAGAGAGAGAGAGAGAGGGAGGGGGAGGGAGGGAGGGAGGGAGGGAAGGAAGGAAGGAAGGAAGGAAGGAAGGAAGGAAAGAAAGAAAGAAAGAAAGAAAGAAAGAAAGAAAGAAAGAAAGAAAGAAAGAAAGAAAGAAAGAAAGAAAGAAAGAAAGAGATATGCATGCCCTTCTCCCAGGGGTGGGTTCTAACTTACCTCACCGCCCCGCGCCAAATGGCCAGGAAAAAAAAAGTTAAAAACAAGATGCCGATGCATGCTCAGTGCCGGAAACTCAGAATGAAAAAACAATCAGCAACCCCCCTAATTAAAAAAAAAGATGGTGGCATCCATGGACTGGCACTGCCAGAACCAGTTCCGTGACATCACCGTGATGTCACCAGCGGTTTGCTACCAGTTCTATAAAACTAGTGCGAACTGGGAGGAACCCACCTCTGCCCTCTCCCCAAAAACAGTCTTTTAAAATTGTACTAAAATGTGCAGTGTGCTACTGTAGATTTTCTACACAGTTTTGAAAGTTCAAAAGTTCCTGATGTCTTCAGCAAAGAATTTGGACCCAGTTAGCTGAAATTCTTGAGCGTTGCAGTTCTTAGATATCTGGAGCAGCAGTGGGTTGCTCCTGGTTTGGATTAGTTCTTAGAACCGGTAGCAGCGGCGGCAGGAAGCTCTGCCCACCCACCTGCGCATGTGCAGAAGTGTCGCGTGCGCAAGCCGGTAGTGATCTAATTTAGAACCTTCCACTGATCTGGAGGCTTAGGGTTGGAAAATAGCACAATATAAATTGAGTGTATTATGATGTAGAAGTGCCCATTGATGAATACAAGTGAGATCCCCTTATTTTCTAGATCTGGAATTTTGAGAATAGCCTTTGGGAACTCCCAAACAATGGCTTCATGTGGGTAATCAGAAATTGCTCATCTCTTCAAAGGCAGAGAGAGAAGCTTACTTTTCTAGCTTCCTACAGTATTTTCTACCCTCTTAGTCTCTGTCTCTGTCTGTCTCTCACACTCTGTCTCTCTCTCTCTCTCTCTGTCTCTCTCACATTCTCTCTGTCTCTGTCTCTCTGTCTCTGTCTCTCTCATTCTCTCTCTCTGTCTCTCTGTCTTTGTCTCTGTCTCTCTCTCACTCTCTCTCACACAGACACACAGACACAGACACACACAGACACACAGACACACAGACACACACACAGACACACACACGCACTTCAGTCACACTCCATTTTACTTTGTAAGAACTTCTGTAAAATCCATACGGGCCCCAGAAGCATTACTGGAAATAAATTCCTGTCTTTTATCATTAGTCAAGGCACATTTTTAATGAAATCAGATGGGACAGAGAGTGCTGTGAATTGTATCAATGGCACATTGGCTACATGGAAGCCATGGGAGTACAGAAAGGAGCAAAAAAACCCCTTGGTCTTCCCAGAAATTTGACTTCTAACTATCACTTGCCGCTGAATACATCTGGGTTGCTTCCAGGCAGTGGTGTAGTTCCAATAGCGAGGTGAGAGGGGGTCTCCCCATTGAGCATATGACTCAACAGGTGTTCACAGGTGCTTCTCACTGTCATCACTCTTGAATTAGGTCAGTGGTGCTGTACTACCAACAAGGGCATTCTCTTTCAAGCTGTTGCAGAATCAGCAACAGTAGCAACAAACAACTACCTTGCCTTTGAAGCAGGGCTGTCAAACTCACGGCCCGTGGCCCAGATGTGTCATGCACTGGCCACGCTCACACCCAGTTTAGCGAAAGGGAACAAAGTCCCGATACGTCACGTGATGCCGGTGTGACAATGCAAGTTTGACACCCTTGCTTTAAAGCAGTGGTTCCCAACCTTTTTGTGATCGAGTACCACTTGGAGGTCCCGTACAGTCGCCGCGTACCACCTGGTTCCAGAGAAACTAAATTCGATCAGATATCACTTTATTTCCATAATTGTACCGTTCCTTTTTTGGCCCCGCGCATCCAGCAACTGGATTCTCGGGCCACTGGGACCAGGTGGGTGGCGTGTGGCAACAGTTGTGTTAGGCAGTAAACATTTTTGTGAAGTAAAAAATAACTAACTAAAAATTGTTCATGACCCCGAAAGTGTTCGCGTACCACCTGGAAGGCCCTCGCGTACTACTAGTGGTACACGTACCACAGGTTGGGAACCACTGCTTTAAAGGGTCTTCTATTCTTTGACAGGAAAGGACAATTGTCTTGTTTCCTTCCTAGCCCTGGAGATCTTCTTGTGATGACAGAAAGATCTGCGTGCATAAAGGACCTGAGCAGAGAGTGATTTAAGGCAAAATCTGGAAAGCATTTGATGCAGGCCATTGTGGCAAAGGGTATATCTTTTAATATGCAGTTGAGGGGCTAAATGAAGGTAGCGGTAGTAAGAACTGTTCAGGTTTGGGACAGGCAAATGCTGAGTAACTGCCAGTTCTGTTCAACCTCTTTAGATTTGTAAAACGCAACATCTTCATACTTACTATCATCCCAATGTCTTCAAACAGTCAGAAAAGATGTGGTTAAACTGAACTTTAAAAAAAATTGGGAAGAATTGGAAGATGGCAAGGAAAGACACCTGGACGTGTCCTTAAATAACATACTTTTTCTTGTCCTTCCTATAGGAAATCTCACGGTACCTCTCTCTCCAGGTAAGAGTTCCATTGTGGATCTCATTTGACCTTTAAGATCAGGGGTGGGTTTCTCTTACCTTCCCTACCGGTTTGGAAGTGCACGTGTCACATCCAGGTACTGACCCTCTGTGCATGCGCAGAAGCTTTTGCACATGCGCAGAGGGTTATTTGCCAGCCGCTTTCAAGCAGCGGTGACCGGGAATCGGCTCGGGGGTATGGCAAGCCGGCCTTCACTACTGGTTCAGCGACCATGGCCAAATTTCCGCCACTGGTTCACGCGAACCAATCTGAATTGGTAGCAACCCACCACTGTTTAAGATATATGATGGCTTTGGACCTTCTATCACTTGCTTGTAATTTTTCTATGTATTTGCTCCACTTCTTGGTACATTTCACATTGGCTCCAAGAAGTTTGGATTTGTCCATATTTGTATGACTTGAATTAACACACAGCCCATGCTTCCATTAAATTCCAAGGGAAGATCTCAGGAGGCACAACTGCTTCCTATGGGCTTTTTCAGATGGGGAAAAGTGGAAGGCAGGACAACTTCAGAATACTGGAAAGATGTTCAAAGAGGACAACTCCAACACCACCCTCTACTTTGCAGCAATAGTATCTGCTCAGAAACACCAAACTAAACACCTTGAGAATGAGATAGAAAACTTGGAAATGTAGAGAACTGTCAAGATAAGAATAACTCTCATCAGAGGCGAAAATAGATCTTTACCTGGAACTCTGACATTAGAAAAGAAACCGCAGTTTAAAGTTCTAAGTAGAAAATATTTATTTCAGTACAAAAACAATAAATTCTCATTAATCACATCTTAGCTATAAAAACACGTCTTGCTTCTACAGAAGCTGAAATAGAAGGACGGATCTAAGAAAGGAATGTACACATGCGTACTAGGAACATATTAATCACGTGCTCAGGAATAAACCATTATATTAGATAGGGATGCAGCTCCCTGCATATACATGTAACAGGCAATATAATCACTGCGTGACAAGAACAGATTTATGCATAGTTATTTTTATTGCTTGGTTAATATAGTGAAGAGTCGCATTTGCAGTTTCCCTTGTTGTACATGGAAGAAAACATTCAAGATTTTACACAAAAGCACACTTTCATACGCACCCCTCTCTTGTTTTCATCTTCTTGAATCTCCCAGAATCCATGCTACAGACGTGTGACCAAGCATTAGATGTTGGCCCATGCAACGAAAAATTTCCTCGCTTTTACTACAATCGCACTACCAAGACCTGTAAACCATTCATGTTTGGTGGCTGCAACGGCAACAGAAATAACTTTTTGACTCAGGAGGAATGTCTTCGGGAGTGTAAACCGGTATACATCCAGGTAAGCGCAAAGAGCTTTTGAAGAATTCCCCGCAGAGTTTCAGCTAGCCTCAGAACTATGCCACTTGGATAATAATTGTATTGTGATGCTTCTAATGCAGAGGTCTTCAAACCTGGCAACATTAAGACTTGTGGACTTCAACTCCCAGAATTCAAGAGACTCTTGAAGGTGTGTTAGATCAGAGGTCTTCAAACTTGGCAACTTTAAGACTTGTGGACTTCAACTTCCAGAATTCTCCAGCCAGCATGTCAAGTCCCATAGACCCCTATTGGGATGCTGCCATTCTGAGGGGAGGAGGCCTGGTGACATTTTATGAGCCTTCATTGTTCCAACTACATGAAGGAGCAATTGACTTTAGAAGTCAATAAACTGACTTTTACTGATTTTTAATAACACTCACGTTTCTCACTATTCCCAGATGGTCTTTGGAGTAACCATTTGGCGAGCTTTATTCAAATTTGGGGGAACAGGACCTTGATGTTCCAAATACTTGAATGCCCAGGTCTATTTCCCTGTTGGACAAAATATAAAATGGTTCAACTCAACATTGGATACTCATTTTCATCACCATGATGCATTTCAACTACATAGCAATAGCAATAGCACTTAGACTTATATACCGCTTCATAGTGCTTTACAGCCCTCTCTAAGCAGTTTATAGAGTCAGCATATTGCCCCCAACAATCTGGGTCCTCATTTTACCGACCTCAGAAGGATGGAAGGCTGAGTCAACCTTGAGCCGGTGAGATTTGAACAGCTGAACTGCAGCTAGCAGTCAGCCGAAGTAGCCTGCAGTGCTGCACTCTAACCACTCCGCCACCTCTACATGTTCCTCTCTTTTGGACTGCTCATTTTCAGCTTTCAGGATGCCTCTTCTCAAGATAGATAGATAAGACCTTCTTTTCTCTGCACAACTACACGCAATCTGCTTGCATGTAGTTGTGCAGTTGCAACTGCCCCTTTCTCTTCCAAGACATGATCACAGGAAGAACAGACTTGATTGTGGAGGAGCCCCGAGAATATTATATTGGTTTTAGGAAGCCCTAAACAGAATAAAAGTCCCATTTCTGCAGTATTCTCTGTCGGTCCATAGTTCTGGGGCAATCATTTTGTAATGTGGGCATTATTCAAATTTTGAGGAAGTGGAGATCCTGATACAGTATAAAAAGGCTAAATGAAATCTGAGTAGTATTTTCATTGCATTTCCTTCTATAAACCTTCCTATGAACAATATGTCCTTCCTAAAACTTTCTGGTATTGTTTTTTGTACATCAACAAAGAGCAACAAATACGGTGCAATGTATTTGGGCACTGGGATATAAACAACATATGAATCTTACCACATTAAATGGACACAGCAAAGATTTAAACCTGGGTGAAAAGGAAGTACATGACTTGTATAACACCACACTTGGAATATTGCATCCAGTTTTGGTCGCCAGGGGGTAAAAACAATGTTGAGACTCTAGAAAGAGTGCAGAGAAGAGCACCAAAGATGATTAGAGGCCTGGAGGCTAAAACATATAAAGAATGGTTGCTGGAATTGGGTATGTCTGGTTTAATGAAAAGAAGGACTAGGGGCAGAGGTGGGTACCTCCCGGTTCACACCGGTTCTATAGAAGCAGTAGCAAATCGCCGGTTCTGTGCATCTGCGCATTAGGCACTGGACCCAGCTGTTCTTCCACTTCCTCATCAGCCACCTCCAGACCTGGGGGCTGTTGACTCTCCATCTGAGGGCTGACGGACGGCCCAGGCTCCGCCTCTCTCTCTCTCTCTCTCTCTCTCTCTCTCTCTCTCTCTCTCTCTCTCTCTCTCTCTCTCTCTCTCTCTCTCTCTCTCTCTCTGACATCTCCATTCCCTCTTCCCCCTCAGAGCTCTCAGGTTGCCTTGATGCTGACCCTGACTCCCACGCCACCTCCTCATCTGATTTGGCTGCTGGAGGGGCTGACTGCCGACAGGCCACAACAAAGACCTTCCTCTTCCTCCCTACTCAGAGCCCAGCAAAGATTGGACAATTATAGCAGCTGGTCTTGCTCTGTAGAGTTTCATCACACCGTGGACTTCCTTAGCTTAGCCACAGGATCGCCCATAATTTAGATTTCATCCTTGGGACTTGTAAGTAAATAAACATATCTGCAATATTTCAATCTTGCTAAAGGTGCTGAACTGGCCTGTGTGATCTAAGAAACCTTGACCCTAATTCTGGAATGGCAGAATATTGGAGAAGAATAAAATAGTATTTGTACTCAGAAAGAGGGAGGGACTGATGAAGCCACAGACCAGATAATATAACGCCTATAACTGGCAATATGCTAAAACATACAGATAGTCCTCGACTTAAAACAGTTCATCTAGTGACCATTCAAAGTTACGACGGCACTGCAAAATATGAGTTATGATCGTTTTTCAGCATCCCCACGGTCTTGTGATCAGAATTCAGATGCTTGGCAACTGACTCATATTTATGACGGTTGCGGTGTCCTGGAGTCCCATGACCTCCCTTTGCAACCTTTTGACAAGGAAAGTCAATGGGGAGGCCTCATTCACTTAACAACCAAGTTACTAACTTATCATCTGCAGTGATTCACTTAACAACGGTGGCAAGAAAAGTCGTAAAAGGGGGCAAAACTCACTTAACAAATGTCTCACAGCAGAAATATTGGGCTCAATTGTTGTCGTAACTGGAGGACTACGTGTATTGTCAAACAGAATGATTGCAAATGCTTAGAAAATATTATGATGATTACCAACAAATCTCTTGCCTTTATCAAGAATAGATTGAGCAATATATATTCTTTGCATATGTTTATGCAAAGAACATATTTTTTGTTTGTTAAATTTGTTAGCTGCCCATCTTTATTTTTATCTATTTATTTGTCAAGTACGTGTTGGTAATATACATAGATATAACATTGTTTATATACATAAGATTGGTACTGGAAGAGGGAACATTAGGACAGGGACGGTAGGCACACTGGTGCACTTATGCACGCCCCTTACTGATCTCTTAGGAATCGGGTAAGGTCAACAGTGGACAGTCTAAGGGTAAAGTAAAATCTTACTGTAGGATAACTCTGAGTGGCTTACAGTGTTGAAAGATATAGAAGTCTACAAAACCTACATAAAATATGAACAAAATACTATCCAAATACAAATATACAGTATGTGTATAACAGTGGTGAGTTGCTGTCTGTTCCTACCGGTTCGCCTGTACCGGTGGTGGGAATTTGCCCCCGCTCACCAAACTGGCAGCAATAGCCGGCTTGCCACGCCCCCATACCGGTTCTCCGGTCGCCGCTTCCTGAAAGCGGCTGGCAAAGAACCCTCTGCGTGATGCAAACTGGTAGGGAAGGTAAGTAGAACCCACCCCTGGTGTATAATATGATTGTGCTAAAAATTATCTCTTATTATGAAAGAGTTATTAGAACAATTAGCAAAGTGAAATTAAAGGAAGAAAAGTCAAGTTCAATATTCGAATTATCTGGCCAGAACAGTTGTTAAGCTGCGGAACGGTCTGTCTAGAGCAGGGGTCGGGAACCTTTTTGACTAAGAGAGCCATGAAAGCAAAAAATTTGGAAATTTATTTCAGTGAGAGCCATATAATATATTTTAAAAGTGAATTCAACTAAATGTCAGTATAATAAGCCTCTGAATTTATTCTTTTAAATAATGTTGTTATAACACTCACCATACGGGGCACGGGGCGGGGCACGCAGGACGGGGTGCCGGGTTGCAGGCCGGCAGCGGCGGAGGGTCGCTTGAACTCGCTTCCCGCCGCGGACCGCGTTCACGCACAGCGGCGCAGCAAGCCGGGAGCGCTCGCCTGGAATTGGAATCAGCGAGCAGCTGGGCATCAGGGCTCTTCCCCCGCCTTCTCCATCCTCCAGGGTCGCCACTGCGGGGGTTCCGTCTCTCCAGTGGTGCCGGTTTATTTTTATTTTCATTGTACCCTATGGCAATCATTAAGTGTTGTACCTCATGATTCTTGACAAATGTATCTTTTCCTTTATGTACACTGAGAGCATATGGACCAAAGACAAATTCCTTGTGTGTCCAATCACACTTGGCCAATAAAGAATTCTATTTTATTCTATTTTATTCTATTTTATTTTATTCTATTCTATTCTATTCTATTCTATTCTATTCTTATTAAAAGCAAGACTGCTGAATAAGGTACAAAATAAACCCTACAATGAAATCAATAACCCAGTCATAGCTTTATATGGGATGCCAGCCACATCAACAGGAATTGGGCTGCTTGGAAGTGCTGGTGGTATGGATCCAACCAAAACAGGCACGTAAAAAGGATTGTTGGAAGAAAAATCCAAGCTGGGAGAAAGACGCTGGAAACAACATGGAGACTGATTGAGGGAAAAACAATTATTGATAAACATAAGCACACACAAAGACAGCGTGCAGTTCTGGGTCAGCAGATGGATTTTTCTTCCAACACGATATAAAAAAGAAATAAATCCATTCGGTCCAATTTGATTACTGGTCCGTTTCCACGGATAAAAGAGATGCCTTATTCTGGAACTTCTGCGGAACACCCCGCTTAGCTTCCCACGGAGCAAAGACACAAAGTCGGCTCATGCGAAAACAGTGCGACCCTGAGCCAAAGGCAGGGCGTGACCCACCCGTCATCTCGGCCATATGCGAAGCGGGGATGCCCAGGAGGCGGGCGCACGCCTCCCGTTGCTGAGCCACCAAAGGCTTGGTCGGGGCCAGGAAGAGGATCTTGCCGCCGGGGAACCACCGGTAGAAATTGTACATGACCACGGCGGCTACCAGTGTTTTGCCCAGCCCTGTCGGCAGGCAGAGGAGCGTGTTGGCCAGGAGCGCTTCCCATGATGCTCGAACCTGGTAGGCGCGCTCCTCCACGCAGCCGCCGGACGGGAACATCCACAGAGCGCCCGGCGTGCCGCCGATGAATCCCCGGGCAGCTGGAGCGCCTGACGAAGAGGGCCAGGACGGCGAATCCGCTGCCTCGGCTTCTATGGCTGCAGCCAACAGCGCCGCCTCTTCTTCTTCCTCCTCTTCTACCGCCGGCGCAGGAGTCGGCTGCGCTCCCCATGCTTGGAAGAGCGTGGCCTGCCGCCTTCTGCCTTTCATTTCAGCTGCGCCACCGTCGCCGCCCTCCCGCTGTTCTCACGCAACTCCTCTCAATGGGTAGCGACGCCAGCTTGAGGGCCGCCGAAAAACCCGCCAGCTTCGAGAGGGGCCCTGATTGGCCGAGCCCAAGAAAGGCTGATCGGTCACGTGCTCCATTCTTTCGCTTCCCCCGCCCCATAAGGAAGTCGAATAAACGCGTTCCAGGGTAATGTTACACTCGAGCACTTTAGCACACCGGGAGGAACAGCCCGGTTGCTACGCCGCCTCGCAAGTGAGCCATATGCAATCATCAAAAGAGCCACATCTGGCTCGCGAGCCATAGGTTCCTGACCCCTGGTCTAGAGCAAGGTTTCTCAACCCTGGCTGGCTGAGGAAATCCGGGAGCTGAAGTCTTCTTAAAGTGGCCAAAGTTGAAAAAACCCTGCTCTAGAGAAATGGTTCTCAACATTTTCTTCACCATGGACCCCCTTTAAATACTTTTTGTCTCCACGGACCCCCCAAGACTTAACTCAAGATTTAAATCATAATTTTTTTTCAAGCCTTCACAGATCCCCTGGGACGACATCACGCTATCTTGCAGTTTTCAAGGGCAGAAGAAGCTTCCATGCTAGTACGCTTATGCTGCCTGGTTCCAAATGGGCTACAGCCCAATAGTGGGCCATGGCCCAGGGGTTGGGGACCCCTGATTTTATAAGATCCCTTCCAATAGATTCTAGGAAACCCTCATTGCAACCAGTGCTTTGCTATTATTGTGGTTATTAAGATGAGACAAAGTGTTGAAGGTAGTATTAGTGGCAATTATTTTACTGTAGGTGAACTCCCAATCAATGGGCTCAGTTGCCAATAGCAATAACACTTATATACCACTTCACAGTGTTTTACAGTCCTCTCTAAGTGATTTACAGAGTCAGCATATTTTCCCCAACAATCTGGGTTCTCATTTTACCAACCTCAGAAGGATGGAAGGCTGAGTCAACCTTGAGCCAGTGAGACCCGAACTGCCAAACTGCTGGCAGCTGGCAGTCAGCGGAAGTAGCCTGCAGTACTGCATTCTAACCACTGTGCCACTGCGGCTCTTAGGTGAACAACAAGGTAAATTCATACAGGAGCATAAACGGCCATGGAGAATGATAAAGATCTTGACTTTAAAGAAGACAAAGATATGCAGAATTAGCATAAGTATATACAACATAGAGGATGTTGAGGAACACTGTGGCCCAGTTGTGAATGACATAGGGAATGTGGGTTCGATTTTACTGAGGAGTAGCATCATTTTTTGAAAGAACAGGATGTTCTGTTCATCAGTTGTGGGCTGGAAACCTTGTAGTAAGAAGGCCACCTGGTTGACTTAATGGTTCCATGGTGTCCTGAACTAAAATGCACTCAATTTTAACTGAAGAGCAGTTTAAATGCAAGATACCATGAACTAAAATAGAACAGGTTCAAAGCATCCCTGAGTATTGAAAATTAATTGGTTCCTTTCTCAGACGCAATATACAGTATAAGGAGATACTTGGAAGGAAGCACTCTTGTGGGGCACTTGCCATGCAGAATTGGGGCACCCTCTGTCTTATCATTCTCTTGGAACTTAACATACCTGGCTCTGTGGAGAAAGGTACGGTTTATAGGCAAAGTGTTTCCTTTCAGCCACTTCCTGAAATGCATCCAGGCTGTAACTTTTATAATTTTAGAAACTGTAAATTTTGCAAAGGGCTTCGGGTTCAACTAATCTTGTGCAATTCTTGTATGATTTCTTTCATTCATTTCTTGCTTTGGGGGATCCCAGAACTGTATTATTGTTTTCACACTGTTCTCACAATTCTGTTATTCTGGATTTGTTGAATAAGTCATAATGGGTGGATTGCCACTTCATGTGAAACAAAGGAAAGTTTTATAAATAACTAAGTGGATTGGGAAGAGCCTAAACCAGTGGTTCTCAACATTTTTGCACCGTGGACCTAACCCTTCAGATATCTTTTGTGGCCCTGGACCAACAAGACTTAACTCAAGATTTAAATCATAACATTTCTTCAAGCCTTTGCAACATCGCAGCCCACCCACCCAGGGGTCTGTGGACCACTGGTTGGTAACCTGTGGTGTAAACCATAACTAGTCATTGTGCTGAGCAAAGTTGTTGCAGAAAACTTTGAGAGAGGCTCTGTCATTTTTCACTTGCGCAGTTAGCTGCCCTCAGCCACAATCTGGTTTAACACAATGTGGCCTAATATTCTGAACAAACCGAACTTGAGTGGTTAGTTGATGGGACTGTGTGTTGTGTGAATGCAGATAACAGAGTTCATGAATACGGTCTAGTGAACTACAGTAAAGTGTATCATAGAAACCTACTTACCCAGATCGCAACAAGCAAAACATACTCAAATGGGTGAGTCACACATCTACTGATAATCTACTGATTAGTTTTTGTGGTGTCATGTGTCGTGTTAATCCAGGCATTGAATGAGTTTATAGTTCAGGAACCATCCCGTTCCTCCCATGGTTTTATTCAGGAATCAGTGAAGCATGTTGTGCTAGAACTCAGCCAGTTATTCATGAAGTCAGTGAAGATATGCTGTTTTGCAGGAAATCCAGAAACATTGTTTTAAATAATAATTATTTTTTATTTCTTTCAAAAGTAAGCTCAAAGCACTTCAGATGTAACTCAAAATTTGTATCTTCATTTTTCATAAGACATGATTAACGTGTCTCACACCTTTTTTCCTTTTCCCCCTTTCTTTCCTCCCAGTAATTACCAGTTTTCCTCGAACATGCAAACTACCACCCAAAAAGGGAAAATGTAATGAAGACTTTGAGAATTTTTACTACGATTACAAGAGCGATATGTGTAAGACCTTCATCTATGGAGGTTGTGGTGGCAATAAAAATAACTTTGTACATCTGCTGGAATGTTATTATACGTGTAAAAGATTTGGTAAGGCCACTGACTACTTTCCTCTTAAACATTTTTTTAAACTGATTTTAAAAACACCTATTGAATTTATGTTCCATCATTTTAATTCCCCTTGGCTGTGTTTTTGGTCATCACTAGCATAAAAAGTTAGAAGTTGTGACTTAGTATTGTTAAATTTAATTAACCCATAAATAAGGCTTTCAATTTAATATTATTCACATACTGCTGATAGGTCCAAGCACAGTAATTTAATAAGTTATTGCATCACTTTAGCGATATAACTATTGTTCTCTTTAATTGATGAAAATTTGATGTCTCTTGCTTTTCTCATGTCATCCTTAACCTCGCTGCTGTTTAAATCAGGGGTGTCAAACTTGATCTCATTGAGGGAAGCCTCAGGGTCGTGTTTGACCTTGCAGGGCTGGGGGCGTGTGGCCAGGGGCATGGCCAGCTCAATTTTACTCATGTTGGGGGATCCTGTGGTGGCCCAAGCACTGTGCCAGCAAAAATGGAGCTTGTGAGAGCCATGCTTGGCCCTCCTGAGCTCCGTTTTCTCTGGCAGAGGCACCGTGGGCCAGTCCTTCACTGTTTCCGGGGTGGCCCCGTGGGCCAGATCTAAGCATCCCGCAGGCCAGTTCCAGCCCACGGGCCTTGAATTTGACACCCCTGGTCTAAATGATCAAATAAATAAATGGCGTCATTTTAAGCTCACTGTTGTCAGGCACAAGAAACCAGAGCCACTCAAGAGCAGTTAAAGTCAGTAATTTTATTGTCTATCGCCTATGTTACAAGAGTCTCACCACACTGCTTGCCTTCGCCTGGGAACAACCAGATAAAACTTCATGGGGGAAGTCAAGCTTATGCCTCTTGTGGCTGTGCAGCAACTCTAAGCTCTACGTTCTATTGATCCCTCTTACCATATTGTCATCTACCAAAATTGCTGTCTCTATTTTTATTTGTAGGCCAATTTCCTAGCTGGGAAGAGATCCTGGGGGAAATAGAATGGAGGAGAGGTAAGAGTCCCATTGTTGTCTGCACAATGAACTCCAGGGGATTCATAGTTAAGTGTTGGTGTGGCTGCCTTTAAGTAAACAAGATAATCTCATTACTAGAATCACATTTCCACAAAGACATAAAGGATACATATGGAAAGGATAGGTGGCTTGTCTTAGTGTGTTGGGGTGCTACGATGATTGAACTGAGCCCAAATAGTAATAATAATAATAACAACAGAGTTGGAAGGGACCTTGGAGGTCTTCTAGTCCAACCCCCTGCCTAGGCAGGAAACCCTACACTACTTCAGACAAATGGTTATCCAACATCTTCTTAAAAACTTCCAATGTTGGAGCATTCACAACTTCTGGAGGCAGGCTGTTCCACGGATTAATTGTTCTAACTGTGAGGAAATTTCTCCTTAGTTCTAAATTACTTCTCTCCTTGTTTAGTTTCCACCCATTGCTTCTTGTTCTACCCTCAGGTGCTTTGGAGAACAGCCTGACTCCCTCTTCTCTGTGGCAACCCCTGAGATATTGGAACACTGCTATCATGTCTCCCCTGGTCCTTCTTTTCATTAAACTAGACATACCCAGTTCCTGCAACCGTTCTTCATATGTTTTAGCCTCCAGTCCCCTAATCATCTTTGTTGCTCTTCTCTGTACTCTTTCTAGAGTCTGTCTAGTGAATGACACTTGGGGAAACTGAATGGGACAGCTATTCTTTTTCTTTCTGACACCACCTCCTTTTCTGATAACCTCCTTTCTCTGTTTATATCTCCTGCTGGCGTGAAGCAGGTTGTATGGTGCTTACATCTGAAGAGCAGCTGAGATCTTCCTTCCATGGCATAGAATATGCAGGACACTTTTCCTTTATAATACTGTGGACCCTGTTAGTCTGATGATGGGGTGTACTCTAGAGAGCATCTGTTTCACAGGCACAAGAGTTGAGAGTCAGTCAATCTGATGGTAGAGAAAGAGTAGGCACGCATGATTTTAGAACCAATTACAATCATTTTTTCAGAAAATATCGGAGCATTATTGTGTGAGATGCCAGAGGATTGGAGAAGAACTAATATAGTTATGGTCTCAGAGTCAGAGGTCCAAGACGTGAGCTGATTAGATCTGGCCCAGATGATGTCACCACAGCTGCTGAATCAAACACTGACACCATCTCCGGTCCCTCCTCAGCCAGCACTGATCCTGCTTTAGCCATCTTGGGTGTCAAGAAGCAGGGAGAACCCCCTCCCCAGCCCAAGAATCTCACATCCTATTAAGTAAAGACCTCACAAACAAATGGCAAGATGCTGACTCTGCAAACAAGCCTGGAGCCTCATTATTGGCAACTATTGAGCAAGGAAAGGTTCATCTGTACATGCTGGCAGGGAGAAGATTTAAACTATGCCAGGACTACCTTCTGTTGCTTGAAACCAACGTTGACATCTGGCTTTGCACTTTGTTTATTCTTGCTCTTGACCAGGGGTGGGTTCCAGTTACCGTTTGCTACGTCCCATTGCGTGATTTTACTTCCGCGCATGCTCAGAAGGATGTTGCAGCCCGAAACACAGCTGAGGAGCTGCTCAGCTGTGCTTCGGACAAAGAAATAAAGGTAGGTATTAACTCTGCGGCTGTCGGGAGGGCTTTTCTTCGAAACAGAGGATGAGGAGAAGCCATCCAAGCCAAAAAAATCGACAAAAATTGTGGAAAAAAGATGGCAGCACACACGGACCGGCACAGACAGCACTGGAGCCATCACACGTAAATTACATCACCAGCCCGCCGCTACCGGAACGCAGTACTGGTCCGCACCGGTAGGAACCCACCCCTGCTCTTGACTCCTGCTATGTTTTCAACCTCAGAGTGTTCCTGACTAAGTCTTTGACTCTTCCCTTGGTAATTTTGAAGACATTGTGTGTTTGATGATTATGGACTATCTAGCTTGGATTATGTCTACTCCTCATCCTACAATAAGCTGTAATGAACATACGTGATCTTTCTCTTGCTTCCCATTTCCTCTTCTGTCACCTCTCCTGCCCATCAGATGCCATTTCTCCAGGAAAGCTTCCTGATGCCTTCACAAATCTTGCTGCAAATGCTCTACTCCAAACGCTTCTTCCAGAGTGCATGTTCTCCTGCCCAGCATCTCTGCCAGCCTTGTCCCCAAGTGTCACGTAGTGAATATTGTCAGTTGTATGTCTATGCAGGGTGATGCACCCCTATTCTAATATTATGGTACATTCCAATACAAGCAGGACACGTGATGTGATCTTCTGCGCATGTGTGCATTCCTGATTCTCCATTATTCTCTTGTGGTTTGGCAGTCGCATTTAATTAGCAAGAATGTAATTATTCAGAATTTATTGTTTTTGTACTGAAATAAATATTTTCTATTAGACTTTTAACTTCGGCTTTGTTTCTAAATGTCTGAGTTCCGAGAGAAAGATCAAACATCGCCTCTATGGAGATTTATTCTCCTTAACACCAAGTGTCTGCATCACACTGCATTTTGCCTACCAGTTGCATGGGGGTCTACTGTAGAAGCCATGGTGGCGCAGTGGTTAGGATGCAGTATTGCAGGCTAACTTTGCCCAAAGCCTGGAGTTTGATTCTCAGGGGTTCAAGGTTGACTCAGCCTTCCATCCTTCCGAGGTCAGTAAAATGAGGACCCAGATTGTTGGGGCCAATATGCTGAACTCTGTAAACCGCTCAGAGAGGGCTGTAAAGCTCTATGAAGCGGTATATAAGTCTAAGTGCTAGTGCTACTGTATTCCTTTCACTGAAACCAGGACAGAAAAAAATGTAGTCTCACAATTCAGGAAAGGAAGGAGGGAGTCGATTTAGTATCTATATTGCGCAAGGAACTACAAAGGTTTGACAAACAGCACGTGTATGAGTAATTAAGGAAGAGAAACAGAGGAAGAAAGAGGAAGTGTGTGTCTGTGTGTGTGTATGTGTGTGAGAGAGAGAGAGGGGGTGAAGAAAGAGGAAGAGTGTGTGTGTATGAGAGAGAGAGACAGAAAGAGCGGAAAAGAAAGAGAGGAAGAAAGAGGAAGAGTGTGTATGTGTGTGAGAGAGAGGGAGAGAAAGAAAGAGAGAAAGAGAGAAAGAGAAAGAAAGGAAGAAAGAGGAAGTGTGTGCGTGAGAGAGAGACAGAGAGAGAGGGGAAAAGAAGGAAATGAAGAAAAAGGAAGTGTGTGTGTGTGAGAGAGAGAGAGGAAGAGAAAGAGAGGAAGAAAGAGGGTGTGTGTGTGAGAGAGAGAGAAAGAAAGAGAGAAAGAGAAAGAAAGGAAGAAAGAGGAAGTGTGTGCGTGAGAGAGAGACAGAGAGAGAGGGGAAAAGAAGGAAATGAAGAAAAAGGAAGTGTGTGTGTGTGAGAGAGAGAGAGAGAGGAAGAGAAAGAGAGGAAGAAAGAGGGTGTGTGTGTGAGAGAGAGAGAAAGAAAGAGAGAAAGAGAAAGAAAGGAAGAAAGAGAGAGAGAAAGAAAGAGAAAGAAAGAGGGAGATAGAGAGAGACAAGAAAGAAAGAAAGAGAGAGAGAGAGAAAGAAAGAAAGAAAGAGGAAGAGAGATGAGAAAGAAAGAAAGAAAGAAAGAAAGAAAGAAAGAAAGAAAGAAAGAAAGAAAGAAAAAGAAAAGGAGGGAGGGAGGGAGGAAGAGAGAGAAGAAAGAAAGAAAGAGACAAAGAAAGAGAAAGAAAGAAAAAGAAAGAAAAAGAAAAAGAAAGAAAGAAAGAATGGGAGGGAGGGAGGGAGGGAGGGAGGGAGAGAGAGAGAGAGAGAGAGAGAGAGAGAGAGAGAGAGAGAGAGAGAGAGAGAGAGAGAGAGAGAGAGAGAGAGAACCCTCTATGCTATTATTTTTAATTGTTCCATTATTTATCATGTGTTAATATTTTACACTATCCCTACACCTAGAGTGATTTTACTGCCTTTCTTTTGCCCAGGGCTACCACATATTTTTCAGCGATTTATGTGCATTCAATGTCTAAGTATAAGACACATCTTTTTACCCCCCAAAAGAGGGTGAAAACTTGGGTGCGTCTTATACACCGAAAAATGCGGTATGTGTGTTTATTTTGTACATCAGGTTGCATAAGTCCATCTTAATATGCTATTTGTAGTATGCAATGTTTTGTATACAGAGAAAGAAGCACTCTTGTGATCTTTGACTTTTAGGCTTGCTGTCAAACATCAGCCATAATACTAATTACTGTTTTGAACAATATGCAGGTTGTATTACACAAATGGCTATTTTATATGTGAAATTATGACTGAAATATTTCTGCACCTATATTGGTTCCCACTGTCAGAAAGTTTCTCCTTAGTTTTAGGTTGCTTTTCTCTGTGTTCAGTTTCCATCCATTGCTTCTTGTTTTGCCTTCTGGTGCTTTGGAAAATACATTGCCCCCCCCCTTCTTTCTGGCAGCCCCTTAAAAACCTGTTGCCTATCACTGGGCAAAGCAATTAAGCCATTTCCTCCTTTCAGTGGTCCATGAAAGTACATCTATAGTATGTAGATAATAAAGTTGAAAAAAGGTGAACAACGTTTTTACAGAACTATAGATATGTTGAGGCTGGGTGTGACAAGGAATGGCTGGCAGGGGAGTGGCCAAGCAAGGCCCCCATTGATGTGAGTGACATTGAGTTGGCCTCGCCCACTGAGTCACATGACCACGAAGCCACACCTGCCCAGTCTCATGACCATGAAGCCACGCCCACCATCACATGACCATCATGTCACGGTGTGATTATTGCCTGTTACATGTAAATGCAGGGAGATGCATCCCTATTCAATATAATGGTTTATTCCTGAGCACGTGATTGATATGTTCTTGTACGCATGTGTGCATTCCTTTCTCCGCTCTATCCTTCTTCCTCTGTCTTCCATTGAGAGAAGACGCACTTTTATATTAGAGATGTAAACAAATGAGGATTTATTGTTTTTGTACAGAAATAAATATTTTTACTTAGACTTTTAAACTGCGGTTTCTTTTCTAATGTCTGATGTCCGGGAAAACATCAAATGTCTCTTTTGTGAGATTAATTATCACCTCTGTCACATCAAGCCACATCCACAAAATAAGCCACACCCACAGAACCGGTAGTAAAAAATTTAGAACCCACCCCTGCTTGCAACATTGCACACCCACCTATTTGCCTTGGTAGGTAGAGTCTGTCAATGTCGCTGTGAGGATGAAGGGCATGATTCATTGTCATTATTTTTCTGGTCTTCCTATCCATTGCTTTTAATTCTGTTTGAGTCCAGTTCACTATTCCAGCTGTGTATCTAATGACTGGTATTACCCAGGTGTTGATTACCTTGATGGTATTTCCTCCATTGAGTTTGGACTTTAAAATCTTTTTCCCTCTCTTGATGTATTCACCTCTAATCTTTTTCTTCTCTTCAGTGTGCTTGATGTTGTCAGCTTGAAAGATACCCTGGTATTTGTAGTAATCATCTTCATCCCGACCCTTAATATTAATGGGGCATCTTGATTCCTTCAGTTTTCACTGTTTTTCCTTGTGTGATAGTGAGTGTGGCACATTTGTCCAATCCAAACTCCATTGCAATATCTTGGCTATATATACAAACAGTGTTGAGCAGCGATTCTATTTCAGATGGTGTTTTTCCATACAACTTTAGATCATCCATGTAAAGGAGGTGGGATATAGTGGCAGATGTTTTTGAAGTTTGATAGCCATGGCCTGAGTTATTTAGTATTGTTGACAGAGGAAACAGTGCAATGACAAATAGTAGTGTTGATAGTGAATCTCCTTGAAATATTTGTCTCTTGATGTTAACTTCTCCAAGTCTCTCATCATTGACCTGCAACTGTGTCTTCCATTGTGCCATCGATCTTTGCACAAAGATTGTTGTTGTTGTTGTTGTTGTTGTTGTTATCCACAACTGTATCACAGCTGCCAGTTGTTTCGCTGATTTGGCATTGATTACTAGTCGAGCCCCACCCAGGGGCCTAGGACATCGAAATGTATTTTTGAAGTATATGTGCGGCAACGAGCAGTGCGGCTTTCTGCATTTGGCTGATAGTGATTTTGTCAATTTTGAGCTGCTTTAAATGTAATTCCAGTGCTTTTGGGATAGCACCCAGTGTTCCAATCACCACTGGAATTACCACTGCTGGTTTGTGCCATAATCGTTGAATTTCGATTTTTAAGTCCTGGTATTTTGCAATTGTTTCGTGTTCCTTTTCATCAACCTTGCTATCATCTGGTATTGCGATGTCGATGATAGTCACCTTGTTTTTCTCAACCAGTGTGATGTCTGGTGTATTATGCGCCAGTACCTTGTCCGTTTGTATACAAAAATCCCACAAGATCTTGACCATCTGATTTTCAGTGACTTTTTCAGGCTTGTGTTCCTACCAGTTTGTAGCAGTATGGATGTTATAGTTTTTGCATGAATTCTAATGGATCATTTGTGCAACAGAGTTGTGCCATAATTTGTAATCAGTCTGCGCGATTTTCTTGCAGCAGCTGAGCACATGGTTTACAGTTTCATCAGCTTCCTTGCACAATCTGAATTTAGCATCACTTGAGGATTTATCAATTTTAGCCTTTATGGCATTTGTGTAAATTGCCTATTCTTGTGCAGCCAAGGTCAGTGATTCTGTTTTTTTCTTTAAAGTACCAGTTGTTAACCATAGCCAAGATTTTTCACTGTCCACTTTATTACTATTACTATTACTATTACTATTACTATTACTATTACTATTACTATTACTATTACTATTACTATTACTATTACTATTACTATTACTATTACTATTACTACTACTACTATTATTATTATTATTATTATTATTATTATTATTATTATTATTATTATTATTATTATTATTATTATTATTATTATTATATTGTATCACAGCGGCCAGTTTTTTTTGCCAGATTTGGCATTGATTACTAGTCGAGCCCCACCCAGGGGCCTAGGACATCGTAATGTATTTTTGAAGTATATGTGCGGAACCGAGCAGTGTGGCTTTCTGCATTTGACTGATGGGTGATTTTATCAATTTTGAGCTGTTTTAAATGTAGTTCCAGTGCTTTTGGGATAGCACCCTGTGGTGCCCGCATACAGGTACTGAATGTAAAATTGTAAGTTGTTATATAAAGTTAAAATGTGGTTAAAAGGAACTGTTTAAACAAGTAAGTATAGAGCCAAACAGCTTTTAAATGCATGGTAAGTAGAAAGGGGGAGGTGTTTATCCCAGTGCTCCAGAAGGGAGGGGGGGATAGATGACATCATAAGAGACAGCCAATCGGATCATAGATAGCAGGGCCAGGAACTATAAAAAGCCTGGTTGAGAGAGATGTGGAGCTCTCTGTTTTGTGGTAACTTCCAGGAGGGAAGGTTTAGTGAGAAGAGCTGTGAAGAAAGCTCTCTGTTTTGTGGTAACTTACAGGAGGGAAGGTTTAGTGAGAAGAGCTGTGAGGAAAGCTCTGTTATGTGGTAAATTCCATGAGGGAAGATTTAGTGTGAAGAGCTGGAAAGCTCTCTGTTTTGTGGTAACTTCCAGGAGGGAAGGTTTAATGAGAGAAGCTGTGAAGAAAGCTCTCTGTCAGTGTGTGTAACTTCCATGAGGGAAGGATTTAGTGAGGAGAGCTGAGAAGAACTCTGATTTGTGTAACTTCCAAAGAGGGAAGGATTATAGTGAATCTCTGCCTGAGTTTGACTGTCAAAGAAGGAGGTTAACAGGAGAGAAAGATAGGCCCTGGGTAGTTCTGTGGGAAGCAGGAGCCAGGGTCAGGGAACAAGATTGATTGATATATATTGAGTAATTTGTAGATAGAAATAAATGGTGAAACGTGCTCTTATCTATAGGCCTAGAAACAAAGAAGAATTGGATTTGCTTAGATTTAGTCAGGAAAGCAAAGAGAGTCTCTGAGGGGAAGAAAAGAAAAAGAAAGAATTAAATTGCTGCTTGTGGCTGTAACAAATTCACTTGACAATTACTGAGAAGTTGTATTTGAATAAACTGTTTACTAGTTTGTTCAAGAAACGTGTCAATGTCTGTCTATTCCTCACATAAAGCAAATCTTAAATAATCCTGCAGAGCTTAGAGATATTGTAAAAGTAAAAGCAAGCCTCTAAAGAGAGAGAGAAGTGAAACAGAGGGTGCGACCCTTGGTCAGGGAGACATAAAAAAAGGAAAATTAAACATAAATCGCTACCAAGACATATAAAACAATAAACCTGACTGGAAGGGGATGGGTGCATCCTCACAACTGGTGGCAGCGGTGGGATCTAAACTGGTGGAGAACGAAATAATACTTAGTACGAAAGGCTGAGAGAAAAAGTCACGATATTTCGTAATTTTTTCCAGTTCTTTTTCTCCGACTCTGGCATCTCCTGGTACAGCAATATCAATAAACTGTACTCTTTGGCTATTATTATTATTATTATTATTATTATTATTATTATTATTATTATTATTATTATTATTATTATTATTATTATTATTATTATTATTATTATTATTATTATTATTATTATCATCATTATTATTATTATTATTATTATTATTATTATTATTATTATTATTATTATTATTATTATTATTATTATTGTTGTTGTTGTTGTTGTTGTTGTTATTGTTGTTATTGTTGTTATTATTATTATTATTATTATTATTATTATTATTATTATTATTATTATTATTATTATTATTATTATTATTATTATTATTATTATTATTATTTTATGGCACTTTATCCACCTATCAAGTCCTTCTCAAGGAGCTGGCCTAGGCAGATATTGTTGCTTGATATTTTTATTTCAGCATTTCAAAAAAGAGGTGTAACAGAGCTTTAGTTTACAACACCCCTGTTTTCCTTTTAGAAACACCTAGGAAATGCAAATTACGGCCCAAGAAAGGAAGGTGCAAGAATAACATTCCTCGCTATTATTATGATGCCCACAACAAGAGATGCCGACAGTTTACTTACGGTGGTTGTAGAGGAAATGCAAACAATTTCCAGACCTTCCGCCAATGCAACATGGCCTGTGCCGAACTTGGTATGTTGAATTAATTAATTAATTGGTTTTCATGATATAAAGAAAAAGATGTTGAGACTCTAGAAAGAGTGCAGAGAAGAGCAACTAAGATGATTAGGAGACTGGAGATGAAAGTATATGAACAACAATTGCAGGAATTGGGCATGTCTAGTTTAATGAAAAGAAGGACTTGAGGTGACACGATCACAGTGTTTCAATATTTTAGGGGCTGCCACAAAGAAGTGAGAGTCAAGCTATTCTCCAAAGCACCACAAGACAGAACAAGAAGCAATGGATGGAAACTAATCAAGGAGAGAAGCAACCTAGAATTAAGGAGAAATTTCCTGACAGTGAGAATAATCAATCAGTGGAACGATTTGCCTTCAGAAGTTGCTCCAACACTGGAGGTTTTAGAGAAGATTTGACAACCAGTTGTCTGAAATGATATATAATTTTATGCCTGATCATGAGGATGGATAGAAGACCTCTATGGAATAATAGAATATTCCATCTAATAGAATACCTTACGCAACCAGACTTGAAATCCTGGGGTTAGAAAGCTTAGAACTACATCACCTTAGGCACGACCTAAGCATAGCTCATAAAATTATCTGTTACAACATCCTTCCTGTCAATGACTACTTCAGCTTCAACCACAACAATACACAAGCACACAACAGATACAAACTTAAAGTGAACCGCTCCAAACTTGACTGTAGAAAATATGACTTTAGCAACAGAGTGGTTAATGCCTGGAACTCACTACCTGACTCTGTGGTTTCGTCACCAAACCCCACAAAACTTTAACCTTAGACTGTCTACTGTTGACCTCACCTGATTCCTAAGAGGTCAGTAAGAGGCGTGCATAAGTGCACCAGCGTGTCTACCGTCCCTGTCCTAATGTTCCCTCTTATCAGTACCCATCTTATGTATATAAACAATGTTATATCTATGTATATATATAAATATGTTTATTCTGTCGAGTCATCCTGGTGTATGGAAGGAAACATCACAGCTTCCTTTTGCCTTTCAGCCCCTCCTGGGACCATCCAGGCAGTTTTCTATAGTCGACAAGCTATATTGTCTATATGTGTAACATTTTTTGCTGATAAATGATAAATGATAAAGTCTCCCTTTATTTTCATTTATCAGCAAAAAATGTTACACACACACACACACACACACACACACACACACACACACACACACACACACATATGTTTGTATGTCTTTTTTAACAGAAAAAACTAATAAAGATTTTTTTTTAAAAAAGGAGGGCTATCAAACTTGCGGCCCGTGGCCCAGATGTGTCATACACTGGCCACGCTCACACCCAGTTTAGCCAAAGGGAACAAAGTCCCGATACGTCACGGGATGCCGGTGTGACAATGCAAGTTTGACCTCCTTGCTTTAAAGGGTCTTTTATTCTTTGACAGGAAAGGACAATTGTCTTGTTTCCTTCCTAGCCCTGGAGATCTTCTTGTGATGACAGAAAGATCTGCGTGCATAAAGGGCCTGAGCAGAGAGTGATTTAAGGCAAAACCTGGGAAGCATTTGATGCAGGCCATTGTGGCAAAGGGTATATGTTTTAATATGCAGTTGAGGGGCTAAATGAAGGTAGCGGTAATAAGAATTGTTCAGGTTTGGGACAGGCAAATGCTGAGTGACTGCCAGTTCTGTTCAACCTCTTTAGATTTGTAAAATGCAAACATCTTCATACTTACTATCATCCCAATGTCTTCAAACAGTCAGAAAAGATGTGGTTAAACTGAACTTTTAAAAAAATTGGGAAGAATTGGAAGATGGCAAGGAAAGACACCTGGACGTGTCCTTAAATAACATACTTTTTCTTGTCCTTCCTATAGGAAATTTCACGATACCTCAATCTCCAGGTAAGAGTTCTATTGTGGATCTCATTTTTTATTATTATTTAAAAAGTTTTTTATTTGTAAAACAGATAAAAGACAAAGCATACATTAAACATAAAAAAACAAGTACGTGGCGAATCTTCATCTAGTATACATAATTACATTTCGCTGATTTTTACATCGTTGTCTATCTTAAATTGCAAAAAGTGTGTCACAATTTTTCTTTACATCTCCACCATTTTAATTTTTAATCTTGGTTCTCCTTTTCCCCCACCAATGGTATAATTTATTCCAGGTTTCAAAGTATTCGGTTTCATCTTTTTCTTTCATTTCTAACGTTAGCCTGTCCATCTCCGTTCATGATAATATTTCTTCCTCTGTGGGCATATTTTTATTTTTCCAATTTTGAGCAAAACCTTGCAGCAGTCAATATATGTAACATTAGGTACATTATACTTTTGTCATATTTGTCTATTGTTATCCCTAATAAAAAGAGCTCTGGTTTGAAGTCCAATTTTATTTTCATCCAGCCATTGTTTGATTATTGCTCAGAATTCTCGTGTTTTGTGACATTCCCACCACATATGATAATATGTGCCAGGTACACCTCATTTGACCTTTAAGATCAGGGGTGGGTTTCTCTTACCTTCCCTACTGGTTTGGAAGTGTGCGCATCACATACTGACCCTCTGTGCATGCGCAGAAGCCTTTGCGCATGCACAGAGGGTTATTTGCCAGCCGCTTTCAAGCAGCGGTGACCAGGGAATCGGTTCCCTGGTCCCATTGCAGGCTGACTGCTAGTTCAACAGTTCAGCTGTTCAAATCTCACTAGGCTCAAGGTTGACTCAGCCTTCCATCCTTCCGAGGTCGGTAAAATGAGGACCCAGATTGTTGGGGGCAATATGCTGAACTCTGTAAACCGCTTAGAGAGTGCTGTAAAGCACTATGAAGCGGTATATAAGAAAAGTGCTATTGCTATTGCTATTGCTATTCAGGGGCATGGCAAGCCGGCCTTCACTACTGGTTCAGCGACCATGGCCAAATTTCCGCCACTGGTTCACGCGAACCGATCCTAACTGGTAGCAACCCACCACTGTTTAAGATATATGATGGCTTTGGACCTTCTATCACTTGCTTGTAATTTTTCTATGTATTTTCTTCACTACTTGGTACATTTCACATTGGCTCCAAGAAGTTTGGATTTGTCCATATTTGTATGACTTGAATTAACACACAGCCCATGCTTCCATTAAATTCCAAGGTAAGATCTCAGGAGGCACAACTGCTTCCTATGGGCTTTTTCAGATGGGGAAAAGTGGAAGGCAGGACAACTTCAGAATACTGGAAAAATGTTCAAAGAGGACAACTCCAACACCATCCTCTACTTTGCAGCAATAGTAACTGCTCGGAAACACCAAACTAAGCACTTTGAGAATGAGATAGAAAACTTGGAAATGTAGAGAACAGATTTATGCATAGTTGTTTTTATTGCTTGGTCAATATAGTTAAGAATTGCGCCTGCGATTCTTTGTTGTTGTACATGGAAGAAAACATTCAAGATTTTACATAAAAGCACACTTTCATACACACACCTCTCTTGTTTTTATCTTCCTGAATCTCCCAGAATCCATGCTACAGACGTGTGACCAAGCATTAGATGTTGGCCCATGCAACGAAAACTTTCCTCGCTTTTACTACAATCGCACTACTAAGACCTGTAAACCATTCATGTTTGGTGGCTGCAATGGCAACACAAATAAATTTTTGACTGAGGAGGATTGTCTTCGGAAGTGTAATCCCAAAGCATGGCTCGAGGTAAGCACAAAGAGCTTTTGAAGAATTCCCTGCAGAGTTTCAGCTAGCCTCAGAACTATGCCACTTGGGTAAGTAATTGTATTGTGATGCTTCTAATGCAGAGGTCTTCAAACTTGGCAACTTTAAGACTTGTGGACTTCAACTCCCAGAATTCTCCAGCCAGAGAATTCTGGGAGTCGAAGTCCACAAGTCTTAAAGTTGCCAAGTTTGGGGACCACTGTTCTAACGAGAATCCTTTTTTCAAGGCCAATTACCCAACAGGTCCCTACTGTTTTCTCAGTCTGCAGAAGAAAAGAAACAGATCTTGTGTCCTTCGACCACCATCCTTGTATGATTATAGGCAGAGGTGGGTTCCTGCCAGAGCTGCCCAGTGCGCAGCTCCAGTAGGGGGCGGCAGATTGCACAACTGCTCGGGCACCCTCTCTGCCGGTCCACCGCGCGCGTCACCATTTTTTTTCAGTGATTTGGGGTCGATTTTGCTTCTGCGCGAGAGGGATTTTGGCGTGATTTTGCTTCCGTGCATGCGCAGAAGCAAAATTGCGCGAGGGGGCGCACGCGCATAGTGCCCCCTTGAAGCATGGAGATGTGCACGCATGGCTCTGGCAGCGAGGTAAGCGAGCAACCCACCCCTGATTATAGGTAGTCCTCACATTATGTCCACAATTGAGCCCAACATTTGTGTTGCTAAGTGAAACATTTGTGAATTGAGTTTTGGCCCATTTTACCACCTTTCTTGCCCGAGTTGTTAAGTCCACTTGGTAAGTTAGTACCATGGTTGTTAAGTGAATCTGGCTTCCCCTTGACTTTACTTGTCAGAAGGTCGCAAAAGTGGATCACATGATGGCAGGACATTGCAACCATCATAAATATGAACCAGCTGCAATCTATCTGAATTTTGATCATGTGACCATGGGGATGCTTCAACGGTTGTAAGTGTGAAAAACAGCCCTCAGTCACTTTTTTCTGTGCTGTTGTAACTTTGAACGGTCACGAAATGAACTTTTGTAAGTCAAGGACTCCCTGTACTCTAGTAGAATCCTGTTGCCCAACTAAAGGCACTTATCCTGCCCTTCACACAAATGTAAGAATTTGGATGGTAAGAACTTTCTGAAAAAAATAATACTGGCACGTGTTTTGTGGCACCTTTACCCTTTACATGAGGAACATGTCCTCTATTCCTGTGACCCCCACAACTTGTAAATTGTGTTCCGTTGCCATGCAATTTCTCTCTTCCATGGGTTCTGGAGAATCTTTCTCTTTGCACACCGTCTCAATTTTCTCTCTTCCTAGCATGCTCTTGCAAAGGAGTGTCAAACTCAAGGCCTGCGGGCCAAACCGGCCCATGATGAAGTCAGATCCGTCCCATGTGGCCATCTGTTGTGGTCTGTCAGTGGCCTGCGGAGCTGGCATCAGAAGTCGGACAGTGAGGAGGCTGGGGAGGAACATGGGCCAGTCCTGGAGTCTGGAGAGGGCTCGGTGCCAGAGGCAGAGATCCAGCCTGGGCCATCTGGGAAGTCTGTGCTGACTCCAGAGCCTCTAGATGCTGACATGAGTAATGCAGAGGAACAGAGGGAGCCTGTTCCCAATGCATGCATGTGCAGAGCTGCCAGAAGGCAAGAACAGTTATGGAGGAAAAGGGAGTAAAGGAGTAAGGCTTGGAGATGACTGGCCCCTTCCCATAAAAAAGGAACCATCCTTTGTAAGATCTGGTTTCTCACTGCTTTTTTTGTAAATCTAACATGTATTTCTCTTGGTAATTTATGTCTCATAGCATATCTTGTATGCACTCTAAATATTTCGTTAACCTCATTCAAAATCTTCTCTTTACTTTCCATCATTGGTTCTGCCAACATCTCCGCTATTAGTTCTGGTAAATTGTCTCCTTTTTCTTCTTCAATATTTTGAAAGAGTAGGTAATAGTCAGCACGATCCATCGCTGTTGTTATGATTGGTCTCTCGTGATTTTTCCCTGAAATTGTTGTGTTCAAATTTATCTCTTCCACTTTTTTCTCTGTTTGATCACTCCTCTCTTCCACTTTTTGGATTCTTTCATCTGTCTTCCCCATCATCTCTTTCATTTCCTTAACTTCATCTTCTACTTTCCATATTTTCTCATTTTTTTTAAACTTCCTCCTTTACCTCTTTCAAGTCTTGGTATATTGCCTGTAATAAACTTTTTAGTTTAGTAAATTTGTCTTTTCAGATGTCTTCTGTGTTGTAGGGCTCGCTGCTGCTGAAGAATGAGGAATTGCCATCTTACTAATTTTCCACTCAATATTTATAATCCAGATTGATCGATATCAATCACTGTCAGGATAAAAATAAACCACAAAAAAAGAGTAGAAGACTATGTCTCTCAGATTTCTACTTCAAAGTCTCTTCACTGTTATTCCTAACAAAAACAGAACCTCCAGCCATCTGTTATTATGATTATCTGGTGCTGTCCAAGGTCATGTTATTTTCCTTCTTTATCCATTAGGTGGCAGTATTGTACTCCAGAACTCAGTAAATTTACTTTCAATTTTAACTTTCAATAACCCATTTAGAAAGGAAAAATATATAAGAATAAAAGAAATCCCAATCTTGATTTCCAGATTTTTTTCTAAAAACTTCATTTTAAAAGTCTTTTCAGGTTTTTAATTTTCTGGTCTCTAATTGTTTGCTGCTGTTATTTGTGTGAAGCAGTAGCCATTTTTCTACTCCACTTAACTTTTCTCCAAACTTTTTTTCAAAATTCTTCCTTAAAGGAGAACCGCTTTAAAAATAGGGTTCTTGTTTAATAGACCAAAACAAAAATATCTCACCCAGATCTTTCACTCCGCTATTCCTCACTTCTTCAGCGTGGTCACCCCAGCTTTTGACAGGTCATCTGGCTGTCTTCCACATCGCCCTGTCCGGAGCTTTTCACTGGTGTTTTGGGGAAATTGCAGTTTCCCCATCCACGCCAAACTATGCTTCAGTTCTTCACTGTCCCTCCAGGACAGCTCTGGATCACAAGGACCCCCATTGATGGTGGGATTCCATGCCCCCTCTCCAGACCTGGCATCTTTTGGCTATTCTGGCATCTATCCTATCTCATCTTATTTCCTCCACCTCTGCTCTCCCCCTTTGTTTGTGAGGGATCCGTAATTCTTCCTATTGATCTAAATTATAGGGACTTCCTTGATTCCAGCCTTTCTAGAAAGACAAGAAAAACTCAGTTTTGGCATCACTCTTTTCCTGCTGTGAAGCATGGCATATACCGCATCAGGACATCACATTGTAATAAAATAATAAAATAAAGAAACAATAAAGGCACCTATAATTAGAAAGAAAATGCACTAAAGTCCGTACCTCATTCTGCCTATGTTCAATTTTCCTGCTGAGGAGGTGGCTGCCCTACAAGCTAGCGCAGAGTAAGGAACCAATGACATACTTGCCTCTTCTATTGCTGACAACTTGATTTTGATTCTGTCTCCTTTCCAGGGTACATGGACTCCACCTCCTGATAACTATGATGGGCTCCCTTGACAGATGGAGTGGATTCAGCAGCTAAGGAAGGAATCCAAATTTCCATGGAATCTCCCACTGAAACACCTTGCATGCATCTAATTCTAAGCATAATCTTAAATAAACATATGAATGCTTTGACACCCTAATATCCAGTGAATATATCAGATTCAGGAAATAGTCAAAGTTGTTTTATTGTAGTAGAGAATATGAAGCATCTGATCTGGCAGGAATATTTCCTTGGCCTTCCTCCCCCACAGACAATTGTTTTGAGAAATATCAGTGACGGAACTCCACTCTATGGTTCAAGGATAATGAGAATTATAGGTGTAGTTATAGCACAACTGTGCTCAAGGACCCTATTTATGAACCCATGCTTCCAAGTACATGAATGTCCAGCTACATTTTCAGCTATATTTCCCTATAGTTCTATATAAAAGTGCCTTGACTGAGCACTAAGATATATTTCACTACATGTTCATTCAGATTTCTTCACTTTCTGGTTTCAGGATGCTTCTCACCCAAATTTAGGGACTTTTCCCCAATCAACCCCCCAGCTGTATGTATCCACATCAGGGATGGGTTCTGACTTACCTCGCTGCCAGTTTGCTTCCCCATGCCCTGCACAGGCACACACATGCAGGTGAAGTGCTAAAAACCCAGCTTCTGTGCATGTGCAGAAGCAAAAAACAAGATGGTGTCATTGAGAGAGCCAGTTCGGGGCCATGTCCAGCTGACCATCACTGCCAGTTCGGTGAGCGGGGAGAAATTCCCGCTACCGGTTCTATAGAACTGGCCCGAACCAGCAGGAACCCACCTCTGATCCACATACAACCTTGTCTATCTCTCTGTGCACACCCAAGTATGATGACATAGAAGAACAACGACACTGACATCCCCAAAATTCCTAGTAAAGGAATTCCGATAAAGAAACATTTGGAAACCAACCCACAAGCTCGGAGGACAAACCTTCACCCTCATACTATAGCTGAACTGCAGATATGCACCACTATTGCATGGGAAAGAGATGCATAAACTATTTGTGTGGTAGAGCAAGAAGCAACAGGATCAAGAGTTTGTGGGGTGTAATGAATACAATAGTGAAGGAAACTGATTCAGTCAAATAAATTAATGGGAATAGAATTGCAAAACAAGACAGTTATGTAATGACTTCCGGGGCGGCACCATGGTGATGTGGAACAGAGAAACTAACTGTTAGTACTCTGTCCGACTTTTTGCATCTTTGGAGGCCAAAAGTGGCATCGCAGATCCCTGAAGGGGAGCAAAAAGGAGGGGAACATCATGCGGCAGCAGGGAGGGGTGCAACCCCCCCCATTGTAGAAGGTGGAATCCCCAATAACAGACACAGAAGAGACCAACGAATATAGTGTAGTCCTGAGACATGGCGACCTGAATATATAGCAGAAGAAGCAAAAAGTGTGAAACGGCATCGTATCGACGGACGTTTTTGAAATAATAACATCGAGGATGGTATCTACAGATGATAGAGATAAGTGAGTGAGTCTCCAGAAAGGACCGGGTGGCGCCTTAGAGATGTGGAGCTTAAAATAACTTAAAAACTATCGGGCATGGATCGGTGAAAAGAAAAACTTCGATCGAAAGTGCAGACTTGAAGATTCAAAAGAACTGATAAAGAATAAAGAGCAAGTGTGAAAAAAGGAAAGAGGGTGGAGAGATAACCTTTCTATTTCTACACATGGATATAACGATCAGAAAAGAAGACAGGAAAGACAGTGACAGGGCATTTTTAAAGGAGATGACATTTTGAAACAGACAGTGGAAAAATACAGAAGGAAAACAACTGCGGTAAATCAAAAACTGCCTTTAAAGACATTTGTAAGAAGACACCTACTCCCTATTTGGTATTTACTTGGATGTTATAGAGAAATTATATTTTGGATTCTCCTGTAGATCCTTACTCATATATTTATATATATTTATACATCTATAGACTTATTTATATATCTGGATTTTTCATGATAACAATTTATAATTGAAATTAATTATAATAACTAAATTATCTTGATTATATTTATATTACACTATAGTATTAATTGTTATATCATAGGATCTAATCTGTATATTGATATTTAATATATGAACTAGAAATTAAATACTAAGGATTTATAGAAGGTATTAAGACAAATCAATTAGTAAACTTAGCTATTAGTAACTATTAATATTATTAATTAGTAAAACAAATATATTAATTAGTGTTGAACCCTTATTTATTTATTTATTTATTTATTTATTTATTATTTGTGAGACTTATATACCACCTCAAAGTGCAAGCACTCTCTAAGCAGTTTACACCATTAAGCAATGTATATTTATATTGCCCCCAACAATCTGGGTCCTCATTTTACCTACCTCGGAAGGATGGAAGGCTGAGTCAACCTTGAGCCGGTGAGATTTGAACAGCTGAACTGCTGATCACAGTCAGCTAAATTAGCCTGCAGTACTGCACTCTAACTGCTGCACTACCTTGGCTCTTCCCCTTTCTTTTTACATATCTGATATAAAACAACTCTTTAATCTAATAGAAACTTACAGTATAGGTACTAATACTTGAAACAGGAAATTGGATAGTAAAATATAGGAAATTGATGATACTGTGGAATAACTTTTTTTAAACAGTAAAGATGTCATTCTCATCAACAGTTACTAAAACTATTAAGAAAACAACACCTGTATCTGCTTCACCAGCAGGACAAAAACCAATTGCTGAAATGACGTCTGTTGAGAAACAGGGACAAACAGCATCACTACAAAGTTTACAAGCCTCATTAGACATGTTACAAGAATTCATGGTCAAAACACAGGAAGCTATGACCAAAACACAGGAAACAATGTTAAATAACCATGAAGAGACAAGAGGAAATTTTGGAGAGGTAAACTAGACAATAGAATGGAAATAATACAAGAAGCAATTGCTAAAAACGAACAGAAAATTAAAATAATAGAAGAGAAAACAGAGAGAACAGAAAAAAGACTAGAAGAAACAGAGGAAAGATTGAAAATAGTAAATAGAGAACTGGAAGGAGCCATATCATATCTCGAATTAGAAAAATCCACCTATTATCTAAGATTTCAAAATGTACCGGAAGCAAGAGAGGAAGATTTAGTGGAAATATTGACAGAAGCTCTCCAACTAGATGGAGAGGAATTGAAAAGAAACATAGATGAGGTCTACAGAGTACAAACTAATTATGCAAGAAAACATAGACTTCCCCGTGAGGTCCATGTCAGATTTACTTAAAAAAGCTACACATGATGAGATTTATAAAAATACAAAGAGTGAACAAATAAATTTTAAGGGGAAAGAGATTATTGTACTAAAACAAATTCTAAAAAGAATAAGAGAGAAAAGAAGAGACTTTCAATATTTTACTACAAAACTAATAAGAAATGAAATACCTTTTAGGTGGTTGATTCCTGAAGGACTTTTGGTAACTTGGAAGGGAAAAAAAATAAGAATAGATACGATAGAGAAAGCAAACCAATTCATAGAACAATATATAGAAAAAGGAGAAAGCTAGGATTCTAACAGAGTTAGAATCACAAAGCTAGGAAGAACAATACATAGAAGATAAAGAAATACAGGAGAGAGAAAAGGATAGGACTAAAAACCAAAGAGAAACAAGGAATATAAGAATAACAAGAGCAACAAGTAGGCAATAGTATGGAGAAACAAATCAAAATCTTTTCTGTCAACATAAATGGACTAAATTTGCCAATTAAAAGAAGACAACTATTTAATAGATTTTTACAAAAACAAAATTTAGACGTTATATGTTTACAGGAGGTACATGTGAAAAAAGAAGAAAGTAAACTATTGGAAATACCCAAATTAGGTAAACTTTTTGCAGCGCTGGCCGACTCAAAAAAAGGCGAGTAGCGGTATACATAAAAAATTGGTTAAACTCCAAATGAATTTATTCAGATACAGAAGGTAGAACACTTATAATTGAAGTTTCAATAAACCAAAAGAAAACATTACTTACGGTTATTTATGCCCCAAACAATGGACAAAAAGAATATTATAAGAAATTATACAATCAAATTCTAAAACTAGAAAGAGAAAATATATGTACTGTATAATTGGGGATTTCAATGCAATGGTAGATATAAAAAAGACTACAAATCAGAAAGTAAAAAAACCCATGAAAGGAGAACTCTACCAAAAATTTTTTTCGATATGCCCAGAGAATTAAAATTGAGATATATATGGAGAGAAAGGTATCCAATACACATATTACTGTGTAAACCAATACACATACTACTTGAATCCCCAGAACTCCTGGTCTAGAATTGACTTGATCTGGACAGATATAGTAATAGAGAATAATATAGAGGAAATTGAGATAAAACCTAACACTTGGGCAGACCATAATCCTATATTAATCACATTACAGGGGGTGAAAAGAAAGAAAAAAAAGGTGGACTATGAATCAGAAAATAGTAAAAGAAAAGAACTATATTCAGTATATGGAAAAAGAACTAGCATTCTTCTTAAAAGAAAATTGGAACGAGGAAACTACCACCCAAAACCTATGAGATACTACAAAGGCTTACATTCGGGGTTTGACCATTGCATACTTTATAAAAAGAAATAAAAATAAAGACAAATAAATTACAGAGATACAAAACAAATTAGGAGAATTAGAATATAAAATGCAGACAGAGCCTCAGAACGGAATACTATGAAATTTGGAATATATTTTATGATTGGCTTGAAAAGAGAAAGCAAAAGAAATCTGTAAATAATTAATTTAGTAGTATATATATATATGACTTTTAATTACATTAAGTTACTATAATTATATCTATGAATAATAATGAAATATGTTAATGAAAAAGATCACATAATTATGTTAACTATAAAAATGATATAAGCATGAATTTACTGTCGATATAAATTGCTGTATTATAACCCTAGAGCTTACATAGTGTAGTTGTATGTATGTTATTGTATTGTTTTGTTTTGTCTATTTTTTATATATATGTTTTTGTGTTGTTTTTAAATGTAAATAACTAAATAAAAATTATTTTAAGAAAAGAATTTCAAAACAAGTCAAGAAAGAAAAAGCGAATGGTTCATGAGGAAGGCAAAGATTTAGAGTACCATGGTTGGATTTGATGCAAGCCTGGAAAGAAAGAGAAGAGAACTTTCATTCTGGAACTAAACAGCCAAGTATAGAGGTGGCAAAAACAAAAAGTGGTTTACAAGGATAGAAAGAGAGAGAGAGAGAGTGAGGCAGTGCAAAGTCATTCTAGCTCTTTCCTTTTTATCACTTTCCTCATTCCTTCAATGAGGGTACAATTTCTTACTCATTTGCTACACTCTATATAGCACTGTTTATGGATGATTGGTGGACCTGTACTCAGGGTCCCTAGGCATGACCTCCTTTTTCCAACTACATGAATGCCCAGGACTACTTCCCTATTGAGCAATCTATAAAATAGCTCAACTCAGCAACGGATATTTTCACCACCATGATGCATTCAAGCTACATGCTCCTCACTTTTGGATTGCTCACTTTCGGCTTTCTAGATGCAGGTAGATAAGACGTTTCTTTTCCCTCCACCCCTATATGCAATCCACTTACAAATGCTCCCTCCCATTCCAAGATATGGTCCAGAGGTGGGTTCCTCCCGGTTCTATAGAACCGGTAGTAATGTGGCGGCCTTCAACCTGGCTGTTTCTCTGTGTAAGTCCCATTCATAAAGCCAGGCCGTCCCCTCGCTGCTCCCTAGGCAGCCAAGCTGGCCAGGCATCTTGCCCCGATCTGGTCCTTGATGCCCACGAGGATGGGGCCTTTTCATGGGGAGGAGGGGCACGAGCGATCCTCTGCAAGGTGGATGACATACATTGCGCACCTTCCCACCTCCCAGGATGTGAAGATGGGGGCTTCTCCTCTGTAGGGCGGCAGACATGCGCTACACTCCTTCCCACCTCCTGGCTCGATCCTCTGCTGTGACTCCCTGTGGCGGCAGAGGGATGAAAGAGCTGTCGCCCTGTCCCCTTATTGCAGGAACAGCATTCCACCTTTGTCACGGTACATTTGCTGTAAGTTGCCACCAGCAAAGAAGGTTGGGAGAGAACGGCGGGGGCAAATATTGTGGGGTGGGGCCATCCCAAAAGCTGGCCTTCCTCCACCCTCGTCGGGGCCAAGAGAAAGAAGGGGTTGGCGTGGTGAAGCCCTCCCCTCCCCGGGCGAGCGCTGAGCACAAAAGCCCAGCAGGGGGATGGAGGCTTGCCTGGCAGAAGTGCCCCCATTGGTGAGTAGGACGGCAGAGAGGCCTGATCGATTTCTCGCAGTGGCAAACTCTTTGGCACCTCCAGACGCGAGCTGCCTTCTTTGAAGTGTGGCGCACTTTCAGGAAGCCGGGCAGCGATGGCTGGGGATGGGGGGGGATCAGAGGCATCAGGGCTGCTCCCCCTCCTCCTCAGTAAGCCGGGCCTGGAGAAGCATGGAGTGTTGCGGGCTGAGCACCAGAGAATCAGAGGGTATGCTCTGATGTTGCCCCAACACGTGTTTCCAGCGTGTGCTCCTCTGTCCCGAAGTTAATCCTGTACCTGTTAACAGCGGTGTTCCCCAAGGCAGCGTTTTAGGACCAACTCTCTTTATTCTTTACATAAATGACCTTTCTGATAATATAAACAGCAACTGCATCCTCTTCGCAGATTATGTAAAACTATTCAACACCACCCACAATACTACTACTCTTCAAAAAGACCTTGACTATCTGTCTGGAACCCACACTACCTATCAGACATTAATACAATTGAAAATGTCCAGAGATATTTCACGAGACAAGTACTACACTCCTCGATTAGCAACAGAATACCTTATGCTACCAGGCTTGAAACTTTGGGCCTAGAAAATTTAGAACTCTGCCGCCTTCGATCTGATCTAAGTGTAGCACACAACATTATAAGCTACAATGTCCTACCTGTCAATGACTACTTCAGCTTCAACCACAACAACACACGAGCTCGTAATAGATACAAACTTAATGTAAACAGCTCCAAACTCAATTGCAAAAAAATTAGACTTCAGCAACAGAGTGGTCAATGCCTGGAATACATTACCTGACTCTGTAGTTTCTTCCCCAACCCCCCAAAACTTTAACCTTAGACTGCCTACCATTGACCTCACCCCATTCCTAAGAGGTCTGTAAAGGGCATGCATAAGCGGACCAGCGTGCTTACCATCCCTGTTCTAAAGTCCCCATGTAATTGTAAAATATCATATACTCAAAACCATGCTTATACTTCTTATATATTCATATTAATGTTTATACTTTTTCTGTAATCTTCATCCCTCCCCCTTAGATTCCTTCCTCCCGGCTTTCTTCCCTAGCCTGGTTTTAAGGGGAGGGGGAAGCAAGGTGCTTCCCCCCTTAAAATAGTTGCTAAAAGGCTGTGAGGGGGGAGTGGTATAGTATATTATAGTATAATTTCCATTCGGGGAGCCCGAGGCCGCCTCTGCTCTTATCATCCTGTAAATTTTTTATTTTAATTCTTAGTTTTTTGTTTAACCAAATAAATTTAGTCATGATTTTATTCATTTCATTTAAAAAGTTCATCTCTAATTTTAGAGGGATCATTTGAAATAGATATAAAAATTTGGGTAAAATGCTCATCTTAATTGCTGCAATGCGTCCTAATAATGAGAGTTGTAGTTTTTTCCATTTCTCCAATTCCAATTTCATTTGATTTACTAATTCATCATAATTGTCCTTTTTAATGGATGAGCCTTTATTTGTTAATATTATACCTAAATATTTAACTCTCTTTGTTATTTGCAAGCCTAAAATTCTTTCCAATTCCTCATTCTGCTTTTTTGTCATATTTTTTTGCTAAAAGTTTGGTTTTTTGCTTATTAATTTTCAATCCTGCCGATTCTCCATATTTTTCTATTTCTTCAATTAATTTCCGGCCTGATTCCTTAGGTTCCTCTAAAAAGAACACTAAGTCATTGGCAAATGCCTGTAATTTATATATCTCTTTTTTAACTCTTGTTCCCCTAATTTCATGATTATTTCGTATTTTATTTAATAAATATCTTTAGATATTGAGAATGATTTTGTCATTTCACCGTTTATTAGGATCTTGGCTGACTGGGAGGTATATATTGTTTCCATAATTCTCTCAAATTTGTCACCAAATTTCATTTTCTGGATTAACCCTTTCATATATTGCCAATTTACATTGTCGAACGCTTTTTGCGCATCCAGGAAGACAAGGGCAGCCTGCCTTTCTGGATGCACTTCATAGTATTCTAAACTATTTAAAACAAATCTTGTATTATTTTTTATCTGTCTCATTGATAAAAATCCATTTTGATCCGAATTGATAATTTTATTTAATATTTTTTTTGTTCTTTCAGCCATAATTGTCATAAAATTTTTTAATCAGCGTTCAACAATGAAATTGGCCTATAATTTTGAATTTGATTTTTCTCAGCACCTTCTTTCATAATCATGGTTATATATGTTTCTTTCTAAGTATTTGGTATCCTGGCTCCTGTAAGAACATCATTGTACAATTCTAATAAAATATTTTCTAATGTGTCATCTATCTTTTTATAATATTCTCCTGGGAAACCATCCAGACCTGGCGATTTATTATTGTTTTTTTTAATGCACTCTGAATTTCTTGTGTAGTGATTTCCCTATTTAACATTTCCTTATCTGTGTCTTCTACTTGTAGCACATTTATTCCTTCTAAATAATTAGTTATTTTGTAACTAACTGGGTCCTGTCTATACAATTTCCCATTATATTCTGTGGCTATCTCTTTTATCATTTCCTCTGTGTGTTGTATTTCCCCCGTTGTATCTGTTAGTTGATATATAATTCTATTTTCTTTTTCCTTTTTAATTTTATGAGCCAACCACCTACTTGGTTTGTTAGCTGATTCGAAGAATGTTTGTTTAGCAAATCTAATATATTTTGCTTATTCCTGCTGTTCTATTAAATTTGCTTTATGTCTGGCTTCTATCAATCTTTTATATGTATTATCATCTTTTGTTTCTTTCTGAAGTTTGTATTCCAATTCCTTAATTTCTTTTAATTGTTTATTATAATCTTCCCATTTATCCTTATTTTTCTTTGCAGCATAAGCAATCGTTATCCCTCTGATATATGCTTTTAATGTGTCCCAAAGATTTTGTATAATCGTGGGTTGTTTTTTATTTTCTTTTATAAATAATTTTATTTCTTCAGTTATTGTTTTTATATATTCTTCATCTTGTAGCAATCTAGTATTTAGTGTCCACCTCCTCTCTTCTTTCCTTTCCTTTCCATACAACTATTAATGGATTATGGTCTGCCCGTATATTCGGTGCTATTTCCACTGAATTTATATTTTTGCATATTTCTTTACTCGTCCAGACCATATCTATTCTAGAGAGGGATTTATGAGGTATTGAATAAAACGTATATTGCTTGCTGTTAGGGTGTTATAGACGCCAGACATCAATCAAATCTAATTAAGCAGGATGTTCAGTCAATATTAACCAAGACAGGCATTCCACATCATTGGCAATGATTGATAACAACCTACAAGGGTAGGTTGGCAATGATTGATAACAACCTACAAGGATAACAACCTACAAGGGGAAGAAGTGTTTCCTAGCTTAGGATCAAATAAAAGCAAGGGGAAGCCCGTAACTGAATAATGGACAGAGAAAGAAATGTACAAGAGATTCACCCAAAATTATCAGGTGGTTAAAATGAGACAGTGGAAGATTTGTACTTCTAGACTCGTAAGATTCTCTTAATGTAGTCTTACAATAAAGTAGAATAATCTCTCTTATCTGATTTACTTGGGGAGTTTACATCAGCCCAGAATCAAAGTCACAAGGTTTCAAGTCAGGAGGCAAGCCACATGGAATCTGGGGAAACAATCGGTTGTCGCCAATGGAGAGGCTTGAGCTCTCTGTTCTTCTTAAATAGAAGCAGCCCTAGTTTTGCTTCTTTGGAAGAAAGAGGTTCCTTTTTTGCAAGGAGCCTTGAAGAATGTTCTTGCTCTGCTCTGCCACTGGTGAGCCCTTGCTCCAACTCCTCACCTTCAAAGAGCACCAGCAGCACCAGCTGAGTCTCCTGGTTGGTGGGCAGCACAACCTACTCTTCCTGCAGCAGCTCATCCAGCTACTCTTGAACTGGGCACATTGTTAGTTCTCCTCATCAGAGGCTGGGCTGGCTATGAGACTTGGTAAAACATGTACTAAATACGGGATGATGCATGTTGAAAAGTTAACATGTCGAAATGCTGGTAGAAAGATAGATGGTAGTTTGTCCTTGACTGTATGTCACGAAGTGAGAAAAAATGACTGTATAAGAGCAGCAGGTGGTACAAGATCAGTCTAGCTCTGTCCTTTCATCTCTTTCCTCATGCTTTCAATTTAATTCAGGTACAATTTGTTACTCATTTGCTACACACTATAGCACTGTTTATGGATGATTGGTGGAACTGTACTCAGGGTCCCCAGCTATGACCTCCTTGTTCCAACAACATGAATGCTGAGGTTTACTTCCCTATTGAACACTCTATAAAATGGCTCAACTCAAAATTGGATTCTTCCTTTCAGGGACAATGAAGAATTCGAACTGCATTCTCCTCACTTTTGGACTGCTCATTTTCTGCTTTCAGGATGTCTCTTCTGAAGGTAGGTAGATAAGACCTGGCTTTTCTCTCCAAACCTGGCAGGAATATTTGCTTGGCCTCCCTCCCTCACACTCAACCCTTTTGGAGATAGCTATGGTTGAAGGATAGTGGGAACGATTGGTGTGTGTTTAAAGCAGAGGTGGGTTCCTGCCGGAGCTGCCCAGTACGCAGCTCCGGTAGGGAGCGGCGGATTTTGCAACTGCTCCGGAGCCCTCTCTGCGGGTCCCCGGCGCGTCACCATTTTTTTCCATCATTTTTGGTGATGCATGCGTGGAAGCAAAATCGCGCCGAAATCTTGTGAGGGGATGCGCGCATGCAAGATTTTGGCACGATTTTGCCTCCGCGCATCTATATAAGGGTTATATACTTGCTTTCATCACCATGATTCATTCGAACTGCATGCTCCTGACTTTTGGACTGCTCATTTTCTGCTTTCAGGATGCCTGTTCTGTAGGTAGGTAGATAAGACGTTTCTTTTCCCTCCATAGATACGTGCAATCTGCTTGAAAATGCCCCTTTCTCTTCCAAGACATGATCACATTACCCACAGAGTTGATGTTGGAGGGACCCCTAACATATGGGATTTACTTTAGGAAGGCAGTTTCTGGACTGCATCATCCAAAACAAACAGAATAAAAGTCCCTTTTCTGCAGTATTTCGATCCGTCCTTAGTTGTGGGGTGTCAACATTATTCAAATGTTGGGGAAATGGACAGGCTGACAAAGTTTAAAATGGTTAAAATACATTTTTGTTCTATTCCTTTTTATAAGCTTTCCTATGAATAATATATTCTTCCTAAAACCTACAGCTACTATTTTTTATACATCAACAAGGAACAATGTATTTGAGAACTGGAATATAAACAACATATGCATTTCCCAACCCTAAGCAGACGCCACAAATTCTTAAACCTGGTTGAAGAGAAGGTCCATGTGAAGTCTTTGGAAGAGGAGGAAAGAGAATGGCTCTACCAACCCTCCACTTCCAGATGCCCAGATCCTTCCAGTAGATGCTCAAATATTGACATTGTCCTGGACTCTGGAGTCAGAATACAATATATTTTCATGAGATGAACTTCTGGATTTCCTTAAGAGAGACAGCCTGTCTTATTTTCTTCTTTTCACTTTCAGATGTATATCCCGCGAAATGTACACATGCACCTACAATAGGAGCATGTGAAATTCATTTATCTCGCTATTTTTTCAACAAAGCAACTAAGACATGTATGATGTTTGTTTATACTGGATGTGGAGGCAATGACAATAACTTCGAATCTTTGAACGAATGCATAAGAGAATGTCAAAGTCATGGTAAGGAAGGAACTGAAATCTTGCCCTTAGTGTACAAATATATATAAAAATTATAAGCTTTCCTATTAATAATATAGTCTTCCTAAAACCTTCAGCTACTGTTTTTTGTACATCAATAAGGAACAACAGATGAATCACAATCAGAATAGAGCTGTAAGGGACCTATGAGGTCATCTAGTCCAACCCCCTGCTCAAGCAGGATATCCTATACCATTTCAGACAAGTGACTGTCCAGTCTCTTCTTAAAAATATCCAGTGATGAAGCACCCACTACATTTGAAAGCAACCTGTTCTACTGGATAATTGTCCTCACTGTTAGGAATTTATCTTTAATTCCAGGTTGCTTCTCTCCTTGATTAGTTTCCATCCATTGCTTCTTGTCCTGCCCTCTGGTGCTTTGGAAAATAATTTGACACCCTCCTCATTTTGGCTGCCTCTCAAATACTGGAATACTGACATCCCCTAGTCCTTCTTTTCTCTAGACCAGTGATGGCGAACCTTTTTTTGCTCGGGTGCCAAAAGGGGGCGCGTATGCACGATAGCAAGCGCGTGCATGCCCACACCCATAATGCAATGCCTTCCCCCGTGCATGAGCACACAACCCCCCAGCGCTGCCCCCCCTGTGCATGCGCACAGGCCTCACTGAAGCCTCCAGACTTCAGGCAGGCCTGTTGGGGCATTTTTTGCCCTCCCCAGGCTTCCTGAAGTCTGGGAAGGCTGAAAAAAAGACCAATGGGCCTACCGGAAGTTCATTTCCGAACTTACGGTAGGCCCATTGGGTCTATTTTTTGCCATCCACAGGGTCCGGAGGTTTTCCTAAAGGTTGGGGAGGGCTAAAATGGCCTCCCCGCCCTCCATAAGCCCCAAAATCAGCTGGCCAGGGCACATGCATGTTAGACCTTACATAGGGCAAAGCCTTGCATGCCCTCAGATATGGCTCCGCGTGCCATCTGTGGCACACATGACATAGGTTCGCCACCACAGCTCTAGACTATCCAAACCCAAATCTTGCAACCGTTCTTCATATGTTTTAGTCTCCAGGCCTTTAATCACCTTGTTTCCTCTTCTTTCTATCTTTTCCAAAGTCTCAGTATCTTCTTTGTAATGTGGTGACCAAAGATCCCTCTCACTATGGTTGAGTCCCTATGGTTTTGAGCCATACTAACATGCAGAGTAATGTCTTTGGGAACTGGAAAGTGAACAATATATGAATTTTCCGACACTAAGCAGACACCACAAATATTTAAACCTGGTTGAAGAGAAGGACTGTGTGATGTCTTTGGAAGAGGAGGAAAGGGAATTGACACCCACCCCTCCACTTCCAGATGCCCCACCTTCAATTGTTGAATGCCCAGATCCAGAAGGGGTTTGTCCTTCGGTCTGTTGGAATACAAGCCCTAACCTTCAAGCAAATGGGAGGAAATTTTTCCCTGATAACCTTCTAAGTCCACCTCAGAATTTTGGAATTTCAGGATTGGGGGTGGTCCTGGTGCCTCTTCTTAGGAGTACAGCAACTTGCATCTGCCAAGCTGGTCTTCAATTATTTGAGGGCTTCTAATGGCAATTGGCAATGACTGAAATTTGAGTGTTCTCAATATGTTAGTTTTCACTTTTTCTGACCTTTGGAGCAGATTGCTCAGGATCTCCTTTTCCAGTAAATGCTCAAATATTCATGTTGCCCTATACTCTGGAGTCAGAACACAATGTGTGTGTGTGTGTGTGTGTGTGTGTGTGTGTGTGTGTGTGTGTGTGTAACATTTTTTGCTGATAAATGAAAATAAAGGGAGACTATTATAGATCTATTTCGAGCTATTTTGCTCTCGTCAGATAGCCATACCCGTAGTGGGAATTGAACCTGGGCAGTCTGCTTGTAAGGCAGCAGTTTTAACCTCTAGGCCACAAGGTTCTCTTCCCTATCAGCTCTTCACCATGAAAGGGTTATATATGTTTATTCTGTCGAGTCATCCTGGTGTATGGAAGGAAACATCAGAACTTCCTTTTGCCTTTTGGCCCCTCCTGGGAACATCCAGGCAGTTTTCTATAGACAATATAGTTTGTCGACTATAGAAAACTTCCTGGAAGTACACACACACACACACACACACACACACACACACACACACACACACACACACACACACACACACATTCACACGATGATCTTCGGGGTTTCCTTAATTTAATTTAATTTAATTTAATAGACGTTCTTATAGGCCGCCCAATCCCGTGGGGGATAGTCTGTCTTATTTTCCTCTTTATATCTTCAGGTGAAACTCCAGAGATATGTAATCTTCCCGCAAAAAGAGGACAGTGCAAAGCTTCGTTTCACCGTTTTTATTTCAACCCAGCAACTGGGAACTGTGAGGAATTCCTTTATGGCGGATGTAGAGGAAATAAAAACAACTTCGTATATTGGTCTCAATGCAGAGCTACATGTCAAAATTCTGGTAAGGTAGAAACTTTAATCGTTCCCTTGTCATAACCGTTAAAACAAATATCATATTACTCTTGTTTACAATCATTGATCTGAAAACTCTTCAATATCTTTATAAATGACCTAGATGAGGGAACTCATCGAATTAACCTGGTGGGAATAGCCAACACCCCAGAAGATAAACTCGGCTTCCAAAAAGATCTTAACAAACTGGAACAATGGGCCCTATCCAACAAAATGAATTTTAATGTGGAGAAAAGCAAAGCTTTACATTTAGGCAGGGAAAAGTATAGTTTAAGTATAGTTTAGGTGAGACCTGGCTCAAAAACAGTAACTATGAGACTGACCTTTGAGTCCTAGTGGATGATCATTTGAATATCAGCCAGCAATGTGCAGCAGCAGCCAAAAAAGCTAATATAATCTTGTATTGTATAAACAGAGGCATAGAAGTATTAATGTTGCTTTACAAAATCCTAGTAAGACCACACTTTGAATACTAAAACCAATTTTGGTCACCATACTACAAAAAAGAATTTGAGACTTTGGAAAAGTTCAGAGACGAGTAACTAAGATGGTCAAAGGTCTGGAGGCTAAACCATATGAAGAACTGTTGCAGGTTTTGGGTCTGGCTAGTCTAAGAAAAGAAGAATTAGGGGTGACATGGTAGCAGTATTTCAGTATTTGAGGGGCTGCCACAAAGAAGAGAGGGTCAAATTATTCTCCAAAGCACCAGAGGGCAGGGCAAGAAATAATGGTTGGAAACTGATCAAAGAGAGAAGCAACCTGTAATTAAGGAGAAACTTCCTAACATTGAGGACAATTAACAAGTGGAACAGAAGTTGCCTTCAGAAATCGTGGATGCTCTATCATTGGAAGTTTTTAAGAAGAGACTGGACCAGTAGTGGCTTCTAAAACCCGTTGCTACTGGTTTGCATGCCCGCTCCGGGTGGGTGGGTGCAACCTCCCCCTGCTGCCGCTACCAGTTCACAGAACTAGGCTTCATGAAAGAAAATGTATTATATACTAGTAAAGCATGAAAATGTTTTCTGCCAAGATCCTGCTATTCTGCATTGAAGCGCCAATGAATTTTCTTGCAGTGTGGGAGTGAGACTTCCATCTCTGTGGACCTGGCCATAGACTGGGACTCCTCCCCCACCCCCATTATTCTCTTTTGAGAATTTGTCTGGCTCACTCTCTATAATAGACCTGGCATTTTTTGACAATCCTGGCAACGCTCCTTACTCATCCTATTTCTTCCACTTCCGCTCTCACCCTTTGTTTGTGAGGGGCTCACAATTCTTACTGTTGGAGCTGAATTATAAAGACCTACTTGGTTCCAATCTTTATAGAAAGACAATAAAAATTCAATTTTGGAAACCCATCCTAAGTAGACTCTGCAAATACTTAAACCTGGTTGAAGAGAAGGTCCATGTGAAGGCTTTGGAAGAGGAGGAAAGGGAATAGTCACCCACTACCCCACTTCCAGGTGCCCCTCCTCCAAGTGTTGAAGGCCCAGCTCCAGAAGAGGTTTCTCCTTCTGACTGCTGGAATACAAGCCCCAACCTTCAAGCAAAAGGCGGGGAATCTTCTCCCTGATGATATTCTCAGTCCGTCCCAGCAGGCTGATCTCAGGAATGGGGGCCTGGGGCCTCTTCTTAGGTGTACAGCAACTTGTATCTGCCAGGCTGTGCTTCAATTCCTTGCATGGTTTCTAATGGCAATTGACGATGACAGAAAATTTGGGTGTTCTCACTATGTTAAGGCAAGCAAATTGTTTTCACTTTTTCTGATGTTTGGAGCAGATTGCTCAGGATCTAGTTTTCCAGTAGATCACGGGTGTCAAACCTGCTGCGTCACATTGCCATCATGTGACGTATCGTGACGTTTCCCTCCTTCGCGGAGCTGTGGTGGGCGTGGCCTGCAAGTGATGTATCTGGCCTGTGGGCCGCCGGTTTGACATCCCTGCAGATGGTGAAATATTCACGTTACCCTGTACTCTGGAGTCAGAACACAATATATATTTTATGCGATGATCTTCTGGGTTTCCTTTCAAAGGACAGTCTGTCTTATTTTCCTCTTTTCAATTTCAGTACTATTTCCCGAGAAATGTACACTTCGCCCAAGAATAGGATCATGCGCAACTCCTACTATTCGCTATTTTTTCGACACAGTAACTGGGACATGTACGATGTTTGCTTATAGTGGATGTGGAGGGAATGAAAACAACTTCTTATCCGAAGAAGAATGCCAAAAAGGTTGTAAAACTACTGGTAAGGAAGTATTACTAGGTTCTGTACTAGTAATAGACGAAACTGGAGCTCATTATTGGAATCAATCAATAAACATTTAGAACGTTAAAAACATGAAAATAAATTTCATAAAGAAGTGCCCTAAAAGTAGCTTTCTGTTTTTACGGTTTTCCTTGAAAATGGAAATGTTTTATTGTCTTCTTTTTACTTTCACGTGTATCTCCAGCGATATGTCAACTTCCCAAAGTTGTAGGACGGTGCAAAGGTTCGTTTACCCGTTTTTATTTCAACACAGCAACAAGGAACTGTGAGCAATTTATTTTTGGTGGATGTGGAGAGAATAGCAACAACTTCCTAACTTTGGATCAATGCAGATCTACATGTCAACATTCTGGTAAGGAAGAAATGTTAATCTTTGCCTCGGCACACCATTAAAATAAATGGCATTTTAGTCTTGTCCGCCAATCGTTGATCCGAAAACTCTTGAGTCCTAAAGTTAATTTAATCTCAGTTCTGCAATCCAGGCTCTGGACGAGTGAGGAGTTTATCAATGGGCACAATCAGCACAATCAGGAAATCTTTTAAAATGGTAAAAAATGCAAAAAGAAATTTCATAAAGATGTGCCATAAAGCAAGCTTCCTTGTTTTTTTACTGTTTTTCTTGCAAAGAGTTCTGTGAGGACTTCTACACTCAATTGTTAAAAGGGATCACTTTGGGATTAAGCAAAATACCGTAAAATCAAAGGAAATTATATATTCCTCACTGGAAAACTCATTACACATGTAATGCCTGGAGATGCTTTTGTTTGTCCAGACTGCCTTGCAATAATGCTCCATGAAGGAAATTGTATCCTATACCATTCGAATGTATATGTTTTAATGTTTCCTGGGAAAATGCTGCCACTTTGCACCTAAGCGCCAATCAATTTTACTACAGCGTTCAAAGTGAGACTTCCACCTCTGTGCACCTGGCCGTAGACTGGGACTTTTTTCCTAGTTATTCACTTTTGAGAGTTTGTCTGGCTTACTCTCTGTAATAGACCTGGCATTTTTTGGCTATCCTGGCATCTATCCTATCTCATCCTATTTCCTCCACCTCCACTCACTCCCTTTGTTTGTGAGGGGTCCATAAATCTTCCTATTGATCTAAATTATAGGGACTTCCTTGGTTCCAGCCTCTCTAGAAAGACAAGAAAAACTCAGTTTTGGCACCACTTCTTTCCTGCTATGAAGCATGGCATCATATACCACATCAGGACCAGGGGCGGGTTCCTAATTTTTTTACTACCACTCTGTGGGCGTGGCTTATTTTGTGGGTGTGGCTTGCCAGCCATATGACCGGGTGGGCATGGCTTGCTGGCCATGTGACTGGGTGGGCGTGGCTTCTCGGACTACTGAAGGGAGGGGAACTGAGATAGGTCCTGCCACCCATTCCCCCTTCCCTCAGCAGCTCGACAAGCCTCAAATGTGCAAAAATGCCTAGGATCATCACCGTGTGTTTGTGGCTTCTCGGACTGCTGAAGGGAGGGGAATGGAGGTAGCTCCTGCCGCCCGTTCTTTCAGCGTCTCACGCTCTCCCATAGCCATCTTCCCCTGCTTGGACTCACTGTGGGGTAGGAAGGCAATGCATGCGCAGTGCCGAAGCTCGGCTTCTGGGCATGCGCAGAAGAAAATTTAAAATAAATAAATAAATAATTTTTAATGGCGGCACCCAGGCACCGGCAACCGACTGCACCGGTACTGTGACGTCACCAGTGGGCCGCTACCGGTGCTATAGAGTGGACCGCACCGGTAGGAACCCACCACTGATCAGGACATCACATTGTTAATAAAATAAGGAAATAAAAGAAACAATGGAGGCACCTATAATTAGAAAGAAAACACACTGAAGTCCATACCTCATTCTGCCTATGTTCAATTTTCCTGCTGAGGAGATGGCTGCCCTACAAGCTAGTGCAGAATAAGGAACCAATGACATACTTGCCTCTTCTATTGCTGACAACTTGATTTTGATTTTGTCTCCTTTCCAGGGTAACATGGACTCCAACTCCTGATCTCACTGACGGGATCCTTTGACAGATGGAGTGGATTCAGCAGCTGAGGAAGGAATCCAAATGTCCACGGAGTCTCCCACTGGAACACCTTGCATGCATCTGATTCTAGGCATAATCTTAAATAAACATATTAATGCTTTGACACGCTAATATCTAGTTTTCGAAGTAGAATTTGTACAGCTCCTTTTAGTCCGTCACACTTTCAACCACATTGCAAATAAGACACCCCATTACAGAGTATTCAGTGAATATATCAGATTCAGGGAGTAGTCAAAGGTGTTTTATTGTAGTAGAGCAGTAGTTCCCAAAGTGAGTGTTACCGCCCCATGGGGGGTGGGAGATGATGTAGGGGGGCACTAAGAGGCCACGTGGAAGGCAGGAAATCATGTCGGGGTGGCGGGGAAAGGAGGTAGCAGCCTACTCCCTTCCACGCAACCCTGCCATGCTTGGCGGCCTTCCACACGGCCTTCCCACCTGTCTCACACGCTTGCTTGTCTTCTGAAGTCAGCGTCTAGCCTGGCCAGTGGGTGGGTGGGCGCCCTTGGTGGAAATGCAGACGCTGAGAGGGGCAGCGGAAGGGCAAGTGGATGTCCCAGGGCTGCTGTATATGCGTCCACCCCATTTCTGCAAAACAGAGCAACCCCCCCTTGCAGGCGATCCAAAGAGGGAAGCGGGATGCTGCAGAAAAGGCCACCTTCTACCAGTGCCGGCTCTGCGGCACTTGGGGCTCTGAAGCAGCCCACTGGCTTCTCACCTGGCCATCTGCCTGCTCTCTTTGCAGATCGGCCTGGCTGACCATCGGCACCACTCTGGGAACTTGGCCCGCGGCACCGGGTTGGAAGCCAGTGAGCTGCTTCGGAGCCCCAAGTCCCACGGAGCCAGCATGGGAGGCACAGGTGGAAGTCGGCCTTTTCTACAGCATCCCCCTCCCCTCTTTAGATAGCCCTGTATGGCTTTGCCTTTGCAGAAATGGGGTGGGCGGTTTGTATAGAGGATTGGCAGGGTGGGATGTGTGGCCCTCCAGGATGGAGAGTGGGGCAAGAGAAGGCACAATAGGCTGTGCTGCCCTGGTCCTGCTCAACCGCGCTTCTTCCAGCTCATCCACTCCACGGTGCCGTGAATGAGACAATTGGCCGCGCCTCCCCACCTGGCCTTCGCAGGGTGCTGCTCCATCTGGGTAAGATGGATGGCTCCATCTTGCCCAGCTCCGCCCGCTGCTACTTCCCGTGAACTTCCCAGGAGACAGCTGTAGCGAGGGATGAGTGGGAGCACGTGGGCCCGGCCGGCCGGCGCTTGGCTTACCTTCCTGGTGAGGCTTGGAGACCACCCGGCAAGTCCATCCACTGGCTTTCCAGGCAGCACCACTTTCTCCCTGCCCTGCCAAGGCCTCCGCCAGCCAGAGACCATGCTCCGGGATGGCACATAACAGGGGATGCACCGTTGCTGGGCTGGAGCGTGGTTTCTGCTGCCGCAGCCCCTCTCACCTTCCAGGTTTCAGCTCTGGGACTTTTGCGGGCCGGGAAGCGTCAGGGCATGGATCTATGGACCTCCGGCCTCAAGTGTCCACTGGCCTCCGGGCTGGCGGGGGACTTGCCAGGGCAGGGAGAAAGTGGTGCTGCCGGGAAAGCCAGCAGATGGGCATGCCGGGTGGTCTCCGAGCCTCGCAAGGAAAGTAAGCCGTGCACCGGCCAGAGCACTTTCTTCCTTCTCCCGCCACCAAGAAGAGAGAAAAAGAAAGAAGATCGGAAAAGGCATGGATGTTTATCATGTGCATTCACACATTTAGGGACGCCCTCACTTTCTCTCATCCAGATATATCTGCACACATGGAACCGTTTTATAAGCCATAAACTCTATGTCAGGAATCTTCCATCTTCGGAGTTGGTGAGTAATTTGGAATTTTAGGAGCATCTCATAGCTGCTGTCACAAGATATTTGCCTCAGGGGAGGTTGCTTTCTACTGCAGAAGAAAGAGAGAGAGACAAGAAAGAAAGAAAAAAAGAAAAAAGAAAGAAAGAAAGAAGGAAGGAAGGAAAAAAGGAAGGAAGGAAGACAAAGAAAGAAAGAAAAGAAAGAAAGAAAGAAAGAAAGAAAGAAAGAAAGAAAGAGGGAGGGAGAAAGACAGAAAGAAAGAAAGAAAAAGAAAGGAAGGAAGGAAGAAAAAGGAAGGAAGGAAGGAAGAAGGAAAGAAAGAAAGAAAAATGAAAGAAAGAAAGAAAGAGAGGGAGGGGGGAAGAAAGGAAGGAAGAAAAAGAAAGAAAGAAAGAAAGAAAAAAGAAAGAAAAAGAAAGAAAGATGGTAGGAAGGAAGGAAGAAAGAAAGAAAGAAAGAAGAAAGAAAGAAAGAAAGATAGTAGGAAGGAAGGAAGGAAGGAAGGAAGGGAGAAAGAAAGAAAGAAAGAAAGAAAGAAAGAAAGAAAGAAAGAAAGAAAGAAAGAAAGAAAGAAAGAAAGATGGTAGGAAGGAAGAAAGACAGACAGACAGACAGACAGAAAGACAGACAGACAGACAGAAAGAAAAAAAGAAAGAAAGAAAGAAAGAAAGAAAGAAAGAAAGAAAGAAAGACTTATGTCCACAATTGAGCACATTTTGGTTGCTAAGCAAGAGCATTGTTAAGTGAGTTTCACCACATTTTACAAGTTGGCCACGCCCACCCGGTCACCTGACCACCAAGCCATGCCCACCTGAAGGGGTGGGGGCACTGAGGATGAGTTTGTAGCACCAAGGGGACGGTGGACTGAAAAAGTTTGGGAACCACTGTAGTAAAGAATACGTAGCCAGTCTGATCTGGCAGGAATATTTCCTTGGCCTTCCTCCCCCACAGACAATCGTTTTGAGAAATATCAGTGACGGAACTCCACTCTATGGTTCAAGGATAATGAGAATTATAGGTGTAGCCATAAGATTGTACAAGTTATAAAATAGGTTCTTTCCCAACTCTTTTCCCATGCCTTCAATATATCAAGCATGGTATTTCTAAGTCTTTGCTACGTTCTACGTCACACTATTTAACCGGTGTGAACAGTTTGTAGTTATAGCACAACTGTGCTCAAGGACCCTATTTATGAACCCATGCTTCCAAGTACATGAATGTCCAGCTACATTTTCAGCTATATTTCCCTATAGTTCTATATAAAAGTGCCTTGACTGAGCAATAGGACAAATTTCACTACATGCTCATTCAGATTTCTTCACTTTCTGGTTTCAGGATGCTTCTCACCCAAATTTAGGGACCTTCCCAGCTGTGTGTATCCACATACAACCTTGTCTATCTCTCTCTGCACACCCAGGTATGAAGACGTAGAAGAACATCAACACTGACATCCCCTAAATTCCCAGCCCGGTAAAGAAACATCCGGAAACCAACCCACAAGCTCGGAGGAAGAACCTTCACCCTCATACTACAGCCGAGATACAGATATGCACCACTATTGCATGGGAAAGAGATGCATAAACTATTTGTGTGGCAGAGCAAGAAGCATCAGGGTCAAGAGTTGGTGGGGTGTAATGAATACAATAGTGAAGGAAACTGATTCGGTCAAATAAATTAATGGGAATAGAATTGCAAAACAAGTCAAGAAAGAAAAAGCGAATGGTTCATGAGGAAGGCAAAGATTTAGAGTACCATGGTTGGATTTGATGCAAGCCTGGAAAGAAAGAGAAGAGAACTTTCATTCTGGAAATAATCAACCAAATATAGAGGTGGTAAAAACAAAAAGTGGTTTATAAGGATAGAAAGACAGAGAGAGTGAGATGGGCAAAGTCATTCTAGCTCTTTCCTTTTTATCACTTTCCTCATTCCTTCCATTTAATTCAGGTACAATTCCTTACTCATTTGCTACACTCTATATAGCACTGTTTATGGATGATTGGTGGACCTGTACTCAGGGTCCCTAGGCATGACCTCCTTGTTCCAACTACATGAATGCCCAGATCTACTTCCCTATTGAGCACTCTATAAAATAGCTCAACTCAGCAACGGGATATTTTCACCACCATGATGCATTCAATCTACATGCTCCTCACTTTTGGATTGCTCATTTTCTGCTTTCCAGATGCAGGTAGATAAGACTTTTTTTCCTTCTTTCCTTTCCTTTCCTTCCCTTCCGCCGGGGTAGCTCCATATTCCCAGTCCCATCCCCCCCACCTCCCGCACCAGAAAAGCACAAGCAGCGGCGATCCAAGCGAGCGCCTCCGGCTTCCTCTCCCTCCTGCCCCTTTGCGAGAAGTGGCAGCAGTGCCTTAGCTCCAGCCCCTACAGCATCTCGGAAGCACGGACAACTCTGTGCATCCCCGTTCTTTCCTTGGTCTCACTTCAAGAGACTTTGGGAGGCCAGGAGGAGCCATAGAACCGGGACAGCAAGGGGGGAGAGTACGAGCGTGAACGTGTGTGTGTGTGTGAGAGAGAGAGAGAGAGAGAGAGAGAAAGAAAGAGAGAGAGAGAGGCTCGCAGGCAGCTTGAGCCTAGAACTTGCCCGCTGGTGTGTGTGACTCCAATGGTGGCGGCTTCAGAAGAATACGGGCTCGTCTGGAGCTGTTCCCCTGCAGTTTTTCCCTGCTGCCCCTGGGTGCAAGGGAGCAGGGTGGGCGAGAAGCGGCTGTATGTTCAGGCAGGGCGAGGGGGAGAATGGCTCATCTGGAGCTGCTGCTGAACCCGCGGCTTGTCCCTTCTGCCCCCGGGTGTGAGAGAGCTGCTCCAGATGAGCCATTTCCCCCCCTTCACACTGCCTGAACATACGGCCTCCACACTCGCCTGTCGCAGCTCCAACGGCAGCGAATTCAGGAGAAGCTAGCAGCATGAAGGCATGAGCGAAGGCTGGGAGGGGGATGCAACAGGCGGGGGGATGAGTCCACTCCCCTTCGCTTCCCCACACTTATTTACTCATCCCAGAGAGCTCGGGCTATGCCTCCCTCCGACCCGGCCGCCTTCCTCGCCCCTTCCCTCAGTGGTTCATTTTCTTACCTCTAGGTGGCTGCCTCCCAAAAACACTTCCCTTCCCTTCTCCAAACGCCCCAGGTGGAGGGTGGATGGCTTTTGCTCCTGGCCCAGAAGAAGTTTTTGCGCAGTGCAAAAAACCGTGAAAAAAATAAAAAAAAAACCCCACCCAAAACAAAATGGTGACACATGCGCAGTGCCGGAAACTTGGCTTCTGCGCATGCGCAGAAGAAGAAAAAATAAACAAATCCCCCCCAAAAATCACCGGGTCAGTGATGTCTTTGTGACGTTGCTAGTGGGCTACTACCAGTGCGCACGTACCGGTCCGAACCGGGAGGAACCCACCCTAGTGTGAGCGAAGAATGTAACAACAGAACTGGAAGGGACAATTTAGGCATGAGGCCTTCACTCTGGAAACTTCAGAAAATGCTCTTCTGGGGCCTTGCAGCCTCCCAAAAAAAGTCGGAAGGCATGTATGCCCCATTCTTGTACAATTTTTAGAGCTCCAGAGGCCTTGTGAGAGCAAGGCCCCCTCACACAACTTCCAGAGACTTCAGAGGTCACATTAGAGCACACACCACATTGTCATATAGCCTCTGTAGCAGCAGCAAACCTCAGTCAGAAAAGCAAAACAGGACTTGCAGAAAACTAAGCAAGAATAGGACGTGCTGGCATGTCACCAAAAATGACATTGTGTATCACTTATGACATGTTGGTCATAGGTTCACCATCACCGGCTTAGGCTCTAAAGCAGGAATCCAAATTCAAGCATCCCAGAGTAATGGCTCCTTAGCTTCTCTTCCAATGAAGAGAAGATCTCTAATTATTGGGATGATAGGGCCCATTACCCATCAGCTATAAATAGGATTTTTTTCTCCTAACAGGCATCCTTTCAATTACATAATATTTTCTCAAGGTTAAGCATTCCTATGTCCTTCAAATGTTGTTGTAGGTCATAGTCCATTTCTGAATTCTCCTTGGGGGGGGGGAAAGGGAGAGTGTTCTTGTAATAGTGCCTTGATTATTTGCGTAATACGTCAGTCCCAGAGATATTTCAGGTTTTCAATCCAATGTTATCTAGCTGATTTTTTTTTTTTACAAAACACTGGATTTTTATTTGTTTCCATTTGTACTGTATAATTTATTACACTTTTTGTAGTCCTTGTAAGATGGTCTAAAAATTGTTGAAGTGCAAAATATAAATTCCTATATTAATAGAAGTAAATAAATGGAATGTAGCATACTTAAGAAATCAAAAGGCAAAATAATGATGTAACACATCTCCTTTTCTTCACAGTAACCACAACTCCGCCTTCTGAGTTTGAATCTAATAGACAATGCGATGAAACCATGAAATCCTATTGTGCGAATGGTGGAGTGTGCTATTATATTGAACGTGTAAATAAGGTACAATGTAGGTAAGAGAAAATGTTTCTTTTCTCCAGTTCAAAGGTATCTTTGCAGTTCAATAGAATAAATGTTATATGCAAAAGTACAATGTTGTATTGGTGGGTATATGGCGATAAAATTAGTTAAGAGCAGATGCTGGTTGTAATGACATGGCTACTGTTTCTATTAATTTCAGTTAATAGAAAGTTTTTTTTCTCAATCCATTTGTTCTGGAGCATTAAAAATAATGTTCCACTTTATCATTCATTTCATTTCATTCATTTATTAAATTTATATGCTGCCCAACTCCCAAAGGACTCTGGGCGGCTTAACAACAAAATAAGTATTAAAAACATCATTACACATTAAAACAGTTTAAAAACCCATGCATATCATTTTCATGGCCGAATCTCGCCGATTCCAACCGCGAGATCAACGGCCCCAGGCCTGACGGAAAAGCCAGGTATTTACTGCTTTTTGGAAGGCCAATAGGGTGGGGGTAGTCCGGATCTCCGAAGGTAGCTGGTTCCAGAGAGCCGGGGCAGCCACAGAGAAGGCTGGTCCTAAGCCATGTAGGGCTTTAAAGGTAATGACCAATACCTTGAATTGTGTCCGGAGACCAATAGGGAGCCAGTGCAGCTTGCGGAGGATTGGTTAGGGGACTGGAGGCTAAAACATATGAAGAACGGTTGCAGGAACTGGATATGTCTAGTTTAATGAAAAGAAGGACCAGGGGAGACATGATAGCAGTGTTCCAATAACTCAGGGGTTGCCACAAAGAAGAGGAAGTCAGGCTATTCTCCAAAGCACCTGAGGATAGAACAAGAAGTAATGGGTGGAAACTAAACAAGGAGAGAAGCAACTTAGAACTAAGGAGAAATTTCCTGACAGTTAGAACAATTAATCCGTGGAACAGCTTGCCTCCAGAAGTTGTGAATGCTCCAACACTGGACGTTTTTAAGAAGATGTTGGATAACCATCTGTCTGATGTAGTGTAGGGTTTCCTGCCTAGGCAGGGGGTTGGACTAGAAGACCTCCAAGGTCCCTTCCAACTGTGGTGTTATTATTATATTATTATAAACTACTTATAAGAGTTTGAGAAGTGAAAATGGTGGTGGTGTGAAAGTCTCCTGTGTCACTGATAGCCTCACATATTTCCATCTCTCTATAATGTACTTTGCTTAGTCAGTTGATTATATCAATATGAAATCCAGCTTTAAAAAATGTGAATGGAAAACTGGCAGGTCCAAGAGTGCATTGCAGATAACCTCAATTTAAAAAAAAAACACCAGAAAGAACATTGAACAGTACTTCATGTTCCATTACTTCCTTTCTGGAAATCAGGTTCACTTTCATCTTAGACTTGAAAGAGTAGCAATTTTCTCAAGTCACACAGATTCTGCAAATTGTGGGTGCTTACAAGGTTTATAAACTCAGAAATCATGGAGAAAATAACTGCAGATGGAAAGACGTAGGGAAATCAGCAAAGATTAAATTAAGATGTCTTACACGAGAAGCTTAAAATAAAAAAAAGAGAAATCATCACTGTGCACTTTTATTTCTAACCATAGTCTCTAGGATGATGCCAGCCTTGTTCTCAGGTGTCCAAGAGAATTCTTCGGAAAGAGATGTTTGGAGAGAATGGCTTTGCGATTGTCCATGCCAGATCCTAAGCAAAGTATGTTTGAAGACAAAAATTATACCATCATACTACTTAAAAACCTCCTGGGTACAACACTGGATTTAGAGTTGCATAGTGAGGGTGTTCTTTTCAGTTAATTTCTTAATTAGTCCCCAGGGAGTAGGGCGACATATAAGAATCCTAAATAAATAAATAAATAAATAAGGTTTAGGGAACACAAGTAAGGGACCAGCCAAAAACACACACCAGGAGAAATCTTAAAAGGGAACTCAGTTGGCATCAGAAAGGACCTCATTTCAGCCTGTGTGGATATCATGCTATCCTGTTTCTCTCTTTCTGGTTTTCTTTCTTTCGTTAGGTGTCCGAATGAATTCACAGGGGACCAGTGGCAGAACTTCGCAATAGCCAGCTCTTTCCATTTCTGTCTTTCACTGATTGGTCTTAGCTGTATGATATTTTTAAAGCAAAACTTTAATGATTTGGAGACTTCATTCTTCTGTTGTGTGGTTAAGGATTTATTAAGTTCTGTTCTACTTTGAACATTACCATAGTGTAAGGTGACCAGACGTCCCGCTTTTGGCGGGACAGTCCCACTTTTTAACAATTTGTCCCGCGTCCCGCGGCATTTTTAAAAAGTCCCGATTTTCTTCCTCCTCCTCTGAACAGCACTTTCTGTTTTCACGTGCCGAGCCTCAAAGCCATGCCGCCGCCACCCCCTTGGTTAACCACCCGGCACTGTCCCCGGTCGTTTTTAGCTGGAAGGACCGCGAGTGCGCCCGTCCATCAGTGGCTTCTTACGGCTGCAAGCTGAGACTGGAGGATCGAGCCCGGGATGTCGGGGAGAGAATAACACGTTTACCTGGCCTCACTGCCCTCCCCACGGAGCAGTGAAGCCCAAGCCGCAGAATAGCTAAGCTTCCAGCCTTGCTCTCCGCCTGCCAGTCACCTCCTCGCTCTCGCCCATTTTTGTCTCACTTCCTCTTTCGCTGCTGCTTTTGGCACCGCCACCACCACCGCCTCGCAGTTTCTCGCCTTCTGCAGCTCGGAAGAGCGAGTCCTCCTCCTGCTCAGTGGATGGCGAAGAGGCGGTTGCTACGAAGAGTCTGTACGCGGGCTTGGAAGGCAGGTGCGGGGAGTAAGGGGAGGCGACTCCACCGCCGTACAGCCTCTCCGCTTCTTCCTGTCGCTTGGCTGTGCAGCGCCATTTCCCACTCCGCTGCTCTTCACCCGGTTCGGCTGGGGCTGCTCGAGCGAATCCCGGACAAAGAACGGCGAACGGATGGATGCAGTAGCGCTGGCTGGCTGGCTGGCTCTCCTTGGAGTGCCCAGGCCAGGCAGGAGGACGGAGGAACCTCCTTAGTCTGACCGGTGCCACAGAGCGAGTACCCCGGGAAGCAGTAGGAGAGGGCAGTTTCAGAGTTGTGCAAATAAAGGGTTAACTTTAGATTTCTTTATGAGGAAGGCAGGGCAAAAAGCGAAGAGAACAAGCAAAGTGGTTGGGAGGAGAAAGCCTACATACACACACACACACACTCACTCTACTACGGTATCTTTCAGAGTGGTTGTTTGGATGCTTAAAGAGAAACTAAGTATAACTGTATTTGTCAATACAACGTTAAAAAGTTTTAATCTTTTTAAACGACTGGTCCTTTCGGCAAATGAGAGCTTGACCGTCATAAACCCATTTTCCCACGCTTCGTCTACTAGGCTTCACAGCAAGAGACCCGGGGCGGAGTGATAATTTCAATGCAAGAAACTAAACCGATCGTCTTCATCCTATGAAAATTTTTGTTGCTCCATATAGACCAAAATTTTAATCAAGCCCCCCCTCCCCGGTCAATGGTGTCCGGCTTTACCAATGTTAAAATCTGGTCACCTTACCATAGTGATGTATAGTTCAGGCATGATAAAAGTTTAGCAAAGACTGGACCAAGTTTAAAGTAAAGTGGCCTAAATTCTCCTAGATAGCTCAGAGGATTTTGGATGAAGAACATAGGTAGGGCCAACCTTGTACTAATACACCTCATATGCTAGACCTGGAGGCACCTTAGAGTAATCTCAAAGATAGATATCCTTATATGGAAGCTTTCTTATTATCATTGCACAGAAACCTTATTAAATCAGATTGTTTGTGATGTTAGCTTTTTCCAAAAGGATAATTCATTATGAAACAAAGGGCTTTGTGTTTGTTCAGAAGCCATGTTTACTGTACACATGATTTAAAAGTTAAGGAAACTTTCCTTGACAAGATTTCTCTCCCCCCCCCCCCCCAATTTCATGGCAACTGAAAGAATAGTTGTGAGATGTTTCCATTAATCTCCAAAGGAATGAATTTGTGGTACATGAAGGTTGAAATACAGACAAATAGTAAAGTTGCCAGAACAAAATATGGCTAAAGGCCTGTAAAATAAACAAAACAAAATAAGGTTTTAAGACCTCCAAGAAATCTCTTCCTTTTTTTTTCTCACCTCAAGTCTTCCTGATGGTGTGTCATTAAATAGAACACAGTGAGCAGAGAAAAGCACAGAAGTTATTAAAAGTCTTCCAGTTGCTTAAAAATTACTAAGAGGTACTGACATAAAAATATGAACTATAGCAATCATCATCCGCTATGACAGCGGAGCATCATAGAACAGGACAATGTCTTGCCCTTGCTACCACACAGCCTTATTGACAAGTAACCCAGAACAACACATGGCGCTTGCAGGATTTAAAACAGTCCTCTGATTGCTCATCTGCCCTTAAGTTCATTTTGCTTCAAAGACTCAGGACTTTTGTAAAGCATTTCCAATATATAAAACATTTCTGCATTCAATTGATAAAGGGGATCTCCTTGGGATTAAACAAAATGCTGAAAAATCGAAGGAAATTATATATTCCCCACAGAAAAAGTCACTTCAGTCAGTCAGAAGCCCTGATATTGCAGTCTAACTCTGCCCACAGTTTAGAGTTTCAACCGGAGGGCCTCAAGGTTGAAGCAGCCTTCCATCATTCCTAGGCCAGTTAAATGAGGACCCAGATTGTTGGTGTAAACCACTCAGAGAGTGCTGTAAATCACTATGAAGCAGTATATAAATCTAAGTGCTATTGCTATTGTATTGCAAGAATGGAGATGTTTTGCCTTGTCCAAATTGCCCTGCAGTGCTTCATTAAAAATGTATTAGACCATTACAGCATTATATTACCATGAAAAGGTTTTCTTGCAAGATGCCAATGAATTGCAGCGTTTGGAGTGAGACTTCCACCTTTGTGGACCTGGCCTTAGACTAAAGTGACCAGATTTTTTTTTAAGTGGGACATTGACGGGGGGGGCGGGGCCTCCTGGAGGCCGTCATTTGAGTTTTGCCCTCTGGCGTCCAGATGGGGGGGGAGGCGGGAGGCCTTTCCTCGCCTCCCGCCTCCCCTTCAGGAGCCGGCAGTGGCTTGGGCTGGCTGGCTGGCAGGCAAGTGACGCAAGGCGTGGGGCACCCGCCGGATGCCGCCCCGGAGAGAAGACCAGGCCCGGCTGGCAAGGGCCAGGAAAGATTTTTCCTGAGCCGCCAGCCAGCTTGTTCTCCGGGTCAGACGCAGCAGAGGCGAGCCCTGGCCATGGCATTGGTAAGGGCTGCGATGAAGGGCTGGTGGTACACAAAGCTGCAGCCTCTGCTGCGTCTGCCTGGAGGACAAGCTGGCTGACGGCGCGGGAAAAATCCTTCCTGGCCCTTGCCAGCCGGGCCTGGTCTTCTCTCCGGGGCGGCGTCCGGCGGGTGCCCCACGCCTTGCGTCGCTTGCCTGCCAGCCAGCCAGCCCAAGCCACTGTTGCTGTCAAGCGGGGCTGAGCGTGCTCGGCCACGTCTGAGCGCGGTGGGGGGGTTTTCCTTGCCCGGCACGGAGCTGTTTCCCTCAAGAAGATCCGCTTTGGCGAGTGCGAGGCAGAGAGTAAGGAAACCTAAAACTTACCAGTCTGGGGAAAGGTTCCCACCACCGCTCTGCAAAAGCAACATTCCCCCAGACTCCACCCCTGCCGGAGAGTCCGAGATGGGCCGAAAAGAAAAGAACGAGCCCTTCCCCGGAGGGTCGCCCCCCAGCCGCCCCCCTACCCCTCCCGTGGCAAACTCGGCGAAAGAAGCCTTCGCCGCGACAGCTGAAAAGTGACCTCACGAGGCGGGAAGGCGGGGCCGGCGGAAAGTTGGGCGGGATGGTGGTGGTGGAAAGCGGCTTCGGGGTGTGTGGAAAGTGAGGGGTTCGGCGCCTCCTCCTCTTGATTCCTGGGGAGGAAAGGAGCCGGAGCCAGGCCAGCCTGTCTCTGCTCTTTCCGGGGGCGGGGAGCCGCTTCTTGGGAGCGATCTAGTAAGGTAACCAGACGTCCCATTGTTTCCAAAAAAAGCGTGACTTTTTGGAAACAATGCGGGACGCGGGACGCGGGACACACGCTTGAAAAGCGTGTCTGTCCCGCCAAAAGCGGGACGTCTGGTCACCTTACCTTAGACACGACTTCTTGTCCAGTTATTAACATTTGAGGACCGGTCTGCCCTCTCTTCTATATAATAGAATCAGTGTCAAGCACAGAAAATCAACAGTCCAGGCAGTTCAAATGAATATATACCGGTAGATTCTCTCTACAACAATCTGAACTACTAACAGTCAAAGCAAACTGGTGATAGATAAAAGTCAACAGAATTCAAGGTGGCCTGAATCTCTTGTGAGCACGAAGAGATTCGAGACTGATGATTCATTTGACCCCTCTAAGAAACCAATGAAATATTGGCCTTTTCTATTGTTGACAAGATTTTCATTCTGTCTCCTTTCCAGGATAAAACTGATTCCAATTCCTGCTCTCATTGATAACATCCTTTCAGAGATGGCATTGATTAAGCAACTGAGGAAGGAATCGAAACTTTCATGGACTCTCCCACAGAAACACCTTGCATGCATCGTATTCTAAGCATAGTCTTAAATAAACATACCAATACTTTGACACACTAACATGCAGTTTCCGAAATACTATTTGCACTGCTCCGTTCATTCTGTCGGACCATCAACCACATTGCAAATAGGACACCCCAATACACAGTATTCAGTGAATGTATCAGATGCAGGGAATATTGAAATGTGTGTTATGGTAATAGAGAATGCCAAGCATCTGATCTGGCAGAAATATTTGCTTGCCCGTCACCCTTTTAGAGATAGATAATTCAGGAATTCCACCCTATGCTTGAAGGATAATGAGAATGATGGGTGTATGTCTAAGATTGTAAAAACTGTAAAATATTTTGTTTTCTACTTCTTTTGACATGCCTTCATTTAGTTAAATGCAACATTTCTTAGTCTTTGCTGTTTTATTTAGCACTAGAATGAAGTCTGTGGAGATTCTCAGTCATCCAGGTCATGGTTGTCCCAAAGGTGCTTTTTCAAAAGGCAACTGAACTTTCCGGTTTTTCTTTGAAGACGTTTCGCTTCTCATCCAAGAAGCTTCTTCAGCTCTGCGTGTCTCTTCACTGTTCAGCACAGGCGCAGGATTTTGGGGATGAGTCTGTCCTGTTTGCATCTCAAATTGAAGCACAAATGGTTCCTGTAGTCTGCAATTTTTCTGGAAATCTGTCCATATTCCCTCACCATTCGAAGGGCTTCACCATCCAGAGCTGAAGAAGCTTCTTGGATGACAAGCAAAATGTCTTCGAAGAAAAACCAGAAAGTCCAGTTGCCTCTTGAAAAAGCACCTTTGGGACACTGGAATGAAGGTACGAAGTTAGACCAGAACTGTACTTACGGTCCTGACATATGAACTCATGGTTCCAACTACGTGAATGTCCAACTGCATTTCCTATAGTGCCATGATGGCGAACCTATGGCTTGTGTGCCACAGGTGGCACTCGAGTTGAAATCCACAAGTCTTAAAGTTGCCAAGTTTGAAGACCTCTGGTCTAGAGTAAGCATGCAGGACAGTATCAGCAATGATTGGGGACTGCTCCATTTTCATGAAAGGCATTTCGGTAGATGAAGAAGGACTCCTTTTTAGGATGAGGGCATGATTCAAATTTGGGGGATCTGGTGTTTCTGATAGAAATATGCTAAACTAAATCCATGGACAACCCCTCTCCCCCTCCCTCCCTTCCCACTTGACATTATTATAATGGAAGGCGGGAATAGTAACACTGAACCTTCAGATCCTGCTATATTGATTGCAATGTCTTTTACTTGGAACTGAAATATATAAATATATAAAGATGTTCTAAAATTCAAAAACCATACATTTAAGAACAACTTAAACACTGAAATTTTCAAAGGACTGAAATTACATACCAACAAGATAATGGTAGAAGGTGGGACACAAGGACATAGGGAATATATCTGTGAGAACGTCCTTGCAGATCTTTTCAACAAATTTAGGAGATTTAGTGCTCTGGGAAGCAGGAATAGATGTGGACACTCCATTATTGGTATAATTTTTCCATGACCAGTATCCAAAGACACCTGTTTGGGAATATAGTCTCTCTCTTCACTCCCAAGGCATCTTTATCAAAGGGAGTTTGGGAATCAATGTATATCTCTTTTCACTGTTCTGATCCAAGCGTAGGAATGCTTTTCTCAGACAGATAAAACTCCACGCAAATGGTAAAATCATGCAGACTACGTTTATTGCCGGGTATCTTCATAGACTTATATATTCAAGATGAGGTTCTTCAGGATATTCATAATCTGTCCCATTACACGTAGGTGAAAATAGATTCATTTCTCCTCATCTTCAGCTGTTGCATGGTCCTTTGTTAAGACTTAAAATGCCTGCTGGTGTGCATGGCACAATTACCCAGCAGCCGAGGTATAGTTCAATGGCTAATAAGAACACACAGATGTGGTCACATATCATGGACTACATTACCCAGAGTGCAATCTCTGACTACATTCCCCATAATGCAATCTCTTAAAGAAACAGCTCTTAATCTGAGCTAAATATCCCTCTAGTCCAGTGATGGTGAACTTTTTTTCCCTCGGGTGCCGAAAGCACGTGTGCGCGTGCTATCACGCACATGCAAGTGCCCACACCCATAATTCAATGCCTGGGGAGGGCAAAAACAGCCTCCCCCGCCCCCGCAGAGGCCCTCTGGAGGCCGGAAATGGCCCGTTTCCCGACTTGTGGTGGGCCCAGTAGGCCCGTTTTTCACCCTCCCCAGGCTCCAGAGGCTTCCCTAGAGCCTGGGGAGGGTGAAAATGCTCCCCCGCCCCCCCGGAGGCCCTCCGTAAACTCCGTGCAAACCAAAAATCAGCTGGCCAGCACGCACATGCACCCTGGAGCTGACCTAGGGCAATGGCTCGCGTGCCGGCAGATATGACTCCGCGTGCCACCTGTGGCACGCGTGCCATAGGTTTGCCATCACTGCTCTAGTCTATCAGCACACTTACAATAAAGTAGAATAAGCTCTCTTATCTTATTTACTTAGGGGGCTTACATCAGCCCAGAATCAAAGTCACAAGGTTTCAAGTCAGGAGGCAAGCCACATGGAATCTGGGGAAACAATCGGTTGTTGCCAATGGAGAGGCTTCAGCTCTCTGCTCTTCTTAAATAGAAGCAGCCCTAGTTTTGCTTCTTTGTTGTTGTTGTTTTAATAAATTTTATTTGTTTTTGGTCTTCTCATTTCGTGAGCATTTGCTTTAATACATCCATATAATATTCTTAACAATTATTTTGTTTTTTAAAATAATTACAATCTATTATCATTTCATTTTCAATACATCTCTCACATTTCTTTTCTTCTTACTATCTGTCTTTAGTCTCCCCCCCTTATTTTATCCCTATTTAATTCCAGCAATCAAAGATGTGGTCATTTCCCAATTTATTTATTTCTAATATTAATATATTTTATTTTACTTATTTCCTAAGCTTTGATCAAAAATCCTCTTGTAATTTCTTTATCCTCTTTTCCACATCATTACTTTTCCCATACAAGATATATTTCAAAATTGCATATTCAATCTTCATCTTTTCTTATGTTATTTTATAACTTCATTTCTACTTGTTATTCATACATATATCATCCTTGTTACAATAAACAATTTATTCATACTTATATAATACTAGTAAGTTAATTAAACATACACATTAAAACTAATTTTTATATCTTGTATCACGTTGCTATGTTTTATTTAGTACTGCTTAACCACTATGAAGATATGTAGTTATAGCAGATCATAGTGAGTAGACTATACATAGTATTGTCCCGCTATATCAACTCATTGTTCAAACTGTATGAATGTCCAGCTGGATTTCCTACAGTGCAGAGGTCCCCAATCTTTCTGGCTCTGTGGACCGGTAGGGTTAGAGGTAGCAGCGGTTGCGGGGGTGGGGGAGGAAGGGATGGTTTCACACAACAGTGACCAGATGGAGTGTTAGGCACACCAAGAGAATGGGGAGCTGAGTTGAGCCGGCTGAATAGAGGTGACTGAGCAAACGATTGGAACGAGAGCTCCAGAGATGCTACATCAGTGGCTGTGAGCCAAAAGACCGCAAGCTATCGGGGAGAAAGGGACAGGGGAAGCTAGACTCTTGCAGCCCTTCTGGGGATAGCGCTACAAGTGGGGCCTCCTCCGGGATAGACGTGACTCTCTGGGGAGGTCTTTTGTCCTGCAGTTCTGGCTATTGGATGGAATGCTTACTGGTCTACCTTACTGGTTCCCTGAGGGTGTTCTCTGCAGGATTCGGGTTTCATTCTACTCAGCCATTGCTTGTGCGGGCCGGTTCTCAATGGTTGGGGACTCCTGCCATAGTACGTATAAAAAGTGGCTTCACTGAGCACCACAAATATTCCATTTTCAAGGAAGGCATTTAGTTAGATGAGGAGGGACATATTGGGGATGAGGGCATAACTCAGACCAAATCTATGGACAAACCCTCCCTCCCTTCCTTCCTTCCCACCTCACATTATTGTAATGGGAGGGACTGGTAATGTTCAACCTGCAGATCCACTGCACTCCTACCTTCCTATTTCTAACTGAAATAAAGATGTTTCTTAAATAAATTGAAAAACAAAATTTAAGAACTTAAATACTAACATTTTGAAAGCAATAAAATTACATGCAGAAATGGTAGAAGCAGAGGTGGATTGCTGCCGGAGCTGCCCTGTGCGCAGCTCCGGTAGGGAGCGGCAGATTGCGCAACCGCTCCGGAGCCCTCTTTGCTGGTCCACCCGGCGTGTTGCCATTTTTTTCGGTGATTTTTGGTGATTTTCGGGCAATTTTGCTTCTGCGTATGCGCGGAGGCAAAATCTCAGCAAAATCTCACACGTGACCGTGTCCCCTCGCAAGATTTTGGTGCGATTTTGCTTCCGCGCATGCACTGAAGCAAAATCACGTGAGGGGGCCTGCGTGCGAAGCGAGCGCGCGCGCCCATGAAGCGTGGAGATGCGCGTGCATCGCTCTGGCAGCGAGGTAAGTGAGCAACCCTCCCCCTGGGTAGAAGGTGGGATAAGTACATAAAAGACATAAAAACAAAGGGAATACACCTTTGGGAAAGGCCTTGCAGATCTTTTCAACAAATTTGGGACATGTAATACTCTGGGAAGCAGGAATAGATGTAAACACTCCATAGTTGGTATAATGTTTCCATGACCAATATATATGAACACATCTGTCCTGTGCCTTGCAGGAGTTAGATGAGTAGAAAGAATTCATCCATGGGGTGGAGGGAGCCTTGTGAGGAGGAAGAGGCCGAGTAAGGGGAAGCACATCTGCTCCTTCCTCACCAGGCATAGAAGATGTGAGTGTGAACCAGATTCCCGAGGGAGAGGCAGCTGTCATGTAAAAGGAGGAGATAATTGAGGGATGCCACTAGTTATTTTGATAATTTATGAAGAGGGGGAGAGAGGGCAACAACACACATGTATTTTAGAAGAGTTCACAGCACAACTTCCTCATCCTTCAGCAACTAAGGCAGCAGTTCATCCAGGTTTTCTGGAATGCTCATTGTTGGTCCCCTTATCAGAAGCCGAGCTGGCCATGGCACATAGTAAAATGTGTATGGAAGATGGGATAACACATTTTAACATATTCAAATGCTGGTAGAAAGTTGGACAGAAGTTTGTGCTTGCCAATCTGTCACGAAATAAGAGAAAATGACTGTAATAAGAGTTGGCCATATCCTATATAGACCTGTTTATGGATGACAGGTGGAACTGTACTCACGATCGCTATGTATGACCTCTTTCTTCCAGCTACATGAACAGTCAATAAACTTCTAAAAAATCAATCTCTCGTTCTAAAGAAGTTTATCGACCCCTAATAAAACTCACTGTTCTGTAGTATTTCCAGTCGGTCCTTGGAGTAACCATTTATGAATCTGAGCATTATTCAGATTTTGGGGAATTGGACCTTGGTGTTCCAACCACATGAATGCCCAGGTGTACTTCACTGTTGGATAATCTATAAAATGGCTCAACTCCGCATCAGATACTTGCTTTCATCATCATGATTCATTCGAACTGCATGCTCCTGACTTTTGGACTGCTCATTTTCTGCTTTCAGGATGCCTGTTCTGTAGGTAGGTAGACATCCATATTTAACATGCAATCTGCTCTTCTCTTCCAAGACATGATCACATTAACAACAGAGTTGATGTTGGAGGAACCCCTAACATATGGGATTTACTTTAGGGAGCCAGTTTCTGGACTGGATTATCCAAAACAAACAGAATAAAAGTCCCTTTACTTGGTTGAAGAGAAGGACAATGTGATGTCTTTGGAAGAGGAGGAAAGGGAATGGACACCCATCCCCCACTTCCAGATGCCCCTCCTTCAATTGTTGAATGCCCAGCTCTAGAAGGGGTTTGACCTTCTGTCTGTTGGAATACAAACCCTAACCTTCAAGCAAATGGGAGGAAATTTCTCTCTCTCAGTCCACCCCAGAAGTTTGGAATTTCAGGATTGGGGGTGGTCCTGGTGCCTCTTCTTAGGAGTACAGCAACCTGCATCTGCCAAGCTGGTCTTCAATTATTTGAGGGCTTCTAATGGCAATTGGCAATGACTGAAATTTGAGTGTTCTCGATATGTTAGTTTTTACTTTTTCTGACCTTTGGAGCAGATTGCTCAGGATCTCCTTTTCCAGTAAATGCTCAAATATTCATGTTGCCCTGTACTCGAGTCAGAACACTATATATATTCATACGATGATCTTCCAGTTTCCTTAAGGGGGACAGTCTGTCTTATTTTCCTCTTTATATCTTCAGGTAAATTTCTACCTATATGCAAACTTCCCGCAAAAAGAGGAAATTGCAAAGCTTCGTTTCCTCGTTTTTATTTCAACGCAGCAACTGGGAAATGTGAGGAATTCATTTATGGCGGATGTGATAGAAATGAAAACAACTTTACAGAGTTGTCTGAATGTATTGCTATATGTCAAAATCCTTATAAGGTAGAAACTTTAATCTTTCTCTTGTCATAACCATTAAAACAAATAACACATTACTGTTGTTTACAATCATTGATCTGAAAACTCTTCAATATCTTTATAAATGACCTAGATGAGGGAATAGAAGGGGAACTCATCAAATTTTCAGATGATACTAACCTGGCGGGAATAGCCAACATGCCAGAAGATAAACTCAGCTTCCAAAAAGATCTTGACAAACTGGAACAATGGGCCCTATCCAACAAAATGAATTTTAATGTGGAAAAAAGCAAAGCTTTACATTTAGGCAGGAAAAATCAAAGGTATAAGTATAGTTTAGGTGGGACCTGGCTTAAAAACATTAACTATGAGACTGACCTTTGAGTCCTAGTGGATAATCATTTGAATATGAGCTAGCAATGTGCAGCCGCCGCCAAAAAAGCTAATATAATCTTGTATTGTATAAACAGAGGCATAGAAGTATTAATGTTGCTTTACAAAACCCTAGTAAGACCACACTTTGAATACTGAAACCAATTTTGGTCACCATACTATAAAAAAGAATTGGAGACTTTGGAAAAGTTCAGAGACGAGCAACTAAGATGGTCAAAGGTCTGGAGGCTAAACCATATGAAGAACTGTTGCAGGTTTTGGGTCTGGCTAGTCTAAGAAAAGAAGAATTAGGGGTGACATGGTAGCAGTATTTCAGTATTTGAGGGGGTCAAAGAAGAGGGGGTCAAATTATTCTCCAAAGCACCAGACGCCAAGGGAAGAAGTAATGGTTGGAAACTAATGAAGGAGAGAAGCAACCTGGAAGTAAGGAGAAACTTCCTAACAGTGAGGACAATTAACCAGAGGAAAAGCTTGCCTTTTCCACATGTCCCATGTGGAACCAGTTACACAGTAACTGGGACATGTACAATGTTTGTTAATAGTGGATGTGGAGGGAATAAAAACAACTTCTTATCCAAAGAAGAATGCCGAAAAGAATGTAAAAGTACTCATAAGGAAGTATTGCAATCTAGGATCTGTACTAGTCATAGCCGAAATTGAAGCTCATTATTGGGATCAATCAGTAAACATTTAGAACGTTAAAAACATGAAAAGAACTTTCATAAAGAAGTGCCCTAAAAGTAGCTTTCTGTTTTTATGGTTTTCCTTGAAAATGGTTAAGTGAGCATTTCCATACGCAATTGACAAAGTGGATCACATAGAGATTACTCACAGTGCTGAATAATCTACTGTTGACACCTTGATTTTCATTGTCTCCTTTCCAGGATGAAACTGACGAGTCGGATTAATAGATGGGGTGTATTCAGCAGCTGGGGAAGGAATCCAAACTTCCATGGACACGCCAACTGAAACACTTTGCATGTATTGAATTCTAAGCATTCTCTTAAATAAACATTCAAATGCTTTGAACCCCAATAGTCTGTCTCTAAAGTACTGTTTCCATTGCTCCTTTCATTCTGTCAGGCCATCGACAACAATGCAAGCAGGACACCCCAATACAGAATATTCAGTGAAGATATCAGATACAGGGAATATTAAAATATGTTTTATAGTAATAGATAATGTTTATCACCTGATCTGGTAGGAATATTTGGTTGGCCTTCCTCTCTCACTCAGCCCTTTTGAGATACGCCAGTCAGGAACTCCACCCTAGGGTTGAAGGATAGTGAGAACAATTGGTATATGTCTAAGGTTGTAAAGGATGTAGAAGAGTGTGGGGAATGTCTATTCCTTGATTGCTGGCAAACCACTCTTAAGGAATGCAGATTCCACACAATGCCCCCTCCTTAAGGAAGTCTGGCATGAGCTTTGGCACGTAGCAAATACTAGGCAAACCTCACGTAGGCAAGGCAAGCAGGAAGCAATGCATTGTCCATGAGCTCATCATGAGCTGGTCATGAGTCTTCTTAGCCTATCAGTAACAAGGTAACCCTTGATGAATGGATTAGTCTCTGCCACGAGGTCCTTTGTTTGTATGACAATAAAAGGGAGCACCCCCGAGCTATTGGGAGAGAATGCCTTCCCATTGACTTCATCCTGTGTGAGCGTCGTTTCTTCTCATCATTGCAACAGAAGAGTTTCTCACTTTTTCGATATGCCTTCAATTTAGTAAATGCAACATTTCTTAGTCCTTGCTATGTTTTATTTAGCACTACTTAACCAGTATGGAGGTACGTAGTTAAAGCAGAACTGTACTTAAGATCCCTACATATCAACTCATGGTTCCAACTGAATGAAAGTCCAGCTGCATTTCCTATTGTGCATGTAAAAAGTGGCTTGACTGAGCACCAGACATTTGTTTTCAACACCAGGATGTATTTCATTTCATGGTTATTCGGACTGGTTCACTTTTTGGTTTTTGGTTGCCTCTAACCCAAATTTAGGTACCTTTTCCAACCGAACGCAGAGTTTTGTATATCCACACACAAGATGTCCTCCCTCCACACTGAACAATGATGACTTCAAAGCTCTCTCCATTTTAGATTGACTTTAGAAACTGTTCCTTTACCAGAGACACATGAAAGAAGACCCTCTTTTCTGCATTATTCCCTGTCATCCCTTAGTTTTGGGATAACCATATGAACAATGCTGGGAGGATTGATCCATTTTCATGAAAGGCATTTAGGTACATGAGGACGGGCACATTTTGGGATGAGGGCATAATTCAAATTTTGGGTGGACTGGTGTTTCTGAAAGAAAAAGTCTAAACCAAATCTATTGACAAACCCTCCCTCCCTTCCTTCCCACATGACCTTATTATAATGGGAGGGCCAGGTAATGTTCAACCTGCAGATCCGTTGCACTCCTACTTTCTTATTTCTAACTGAAATAAAGATGTTTCTTAAATTAATTGAAAAGAAAACCTTTAAGAACTTAAAAACTGAAATTTTGAAAGGAATAAAATTACATGCAGAAATGAAATTAGGAGGGGGGATAAGTACATAAAAGACATAAAAACAAAGAGTTTTTGGGACCTTCCCATCTTTGGGAAGGTCCTTGCAGATCTTTTCAACAAATTTGGGACATGTAATGCTCTGAGAAGCAAAAATAGATGTGAACACTCCATAGTTGGTATAATGTTTCCATGACCAATATATATGAACACATCTGTCCTGGGCCACTGCTGGCCTTGCAGGAGTTAGATGAGCAGGAAGAGTTCATCCATGGGGTGGAGGGAGCCTTGTGAGGAGGAAGAGGCCGAGTAAGGGGAAGCACATCTGCTCCTTCCTCACCAGGCATAGAAGATGTGAGTGTGAACCAGATTCCTGAGGGAGGGGCAGCTGTCACGTAAAAGGAGGAGATAATTGAGGGATGCCACTAGTTATCTTGAGAATTTATGAAGAGGGGGAGAGAGGGCAACAACACACATGTATTTTAGAAGAGTTCACAGCACAACTTCCTCATCCTTCAGCAACTCAGGCAGCAGTTCATCCAGGTTTTCTGGAATGCTCATTGTTGGTCCCCTTATAAGAGGCTTAGCTGGCCTGGCACATAGTAAAATGTGTATGAAAGATGGGATAACACATTTTAACATATTCAAATGCTGGTAGAAAGTTGGACAGAAGTTTGTGCTTGCCAATCTGTCACGAAATAAGAGAAAATGACTGTAATAAGAGTTGGCCATATCCTATACAGACCTGTTTATGGATGACAGGTGGAACTGTACTCACGATCGCTATGTATGACCTCTTTCTTCCAGCTACATGAACAGTCAATAAACATCTAAAAAATCAATCTCTCGTTCTAAAGAAGTTTATCGACCCCTAATAAAACTCACTGTTCTGTAGTATTTCCAGTCGGTCCTTGGAGTAACCATTTATGAATCTGAGCATTAATCAGATTTTGGGGAACTGGACCTTGGTGTTCCAACCACATGAATGCCCAGGTGTACTTCACTGTTGGATAAGCTATAAAATGGCTCAACTCCGCATCAGATACTTGCTTTCATCATCATGATTCATTCGAACTGCATCCTCCTGACTTTAGGACTGCTCATTTTCTGCTTTCAGGATGCCTGTTCTGTAGATAGGTAGATAAGATGTTTCTTTCCCCTCCATAGCTATGTGCAATCTGCTTGAAAATGTCCCTTTCTCTTAACAACAGAGTTGATGTTGGAGGGACCCCTAACATATGGGATTTACTTTAGGAAACCAGTTTCTGGCGTGCATGATCCAAAACAAACAGAATAAAAGTCCCTTTTCTGCAGTATTTCGGTCGGTCCTTAGTTGTGGGGTGTCAATATTATTCAAATGTTGGGGAAATGGACAGGCTGACAAAGTTTAAAATGGTTAAAATACATTTTTGTTCTATTCCCTTTTATAAGCTTTCCTATGAATAATATATTCCTCCTAAAATTTACAGCTACTATTGTTTATACATCAACAAGGAACAATGTATTTGAGAACTGGAATATAAACAACATATGCATTTCCCAACCCTAAGCAGACGCCACAAATTCTTAAACCTGGTTGAAGAGAAGGTCCATGTGAAGTCTTTGGAAGAGGAGGAAAGAGAATGGCTCTACCAACCCTCCACTTTCAGATGCCCAGATCCTTCCAGTAGATGCTCAAATATTGACATTGTCCTGGACTCTGGAGTCAGAATACAGTATATTTTCATGAGATGAACTTCTGGATTTCCTTAAGAGAGACACCCTGTCTTATTTTCTTCTTTTCACTTTCAGATGTATATTCCGCGAAATATACACATGCACCTACAATAGGAGCATGTGAACTTCATTTATCTCGCTACTTTTTCAACAAAGCAACTAAGACATGTATGATGTTTGTTTATACTGGATGTGGAGGCAATGACAATAACTTCGAATCTTTGAACGAATGCATAAGAGAATGTCAAAGTCGTGGTAAGGAAGGAACTGAAATCTTTCCCTTGGTGCACAAATATATTAAAAAATTATAAGCTTTCCTATTAATAATATAGTCTTCCTAAAACCTTCAGCTACTGTTTTTTGTACATCAATAATAGCAATAGCAATAGCACTTTACTTATATACCGCTTCATAGTGCTTTACAGCCCTCTCTAAGCGGTTTACAGAGTTCAGCATATTGCCCCCAACAATCTGGGTCCTCATTTTACCTACCTCAGAAGGATGGAAGGCTGAGTCAACCTTGAGCCTAGTGAGATTTGAACAGCTGAACTGCTGAACTAGCAGTCAGCCTGCAGTCACAGCATTTAACCACTGCACCACTTCAGCTCCTAATAAGGAACAACAGATGAATCACAATCAGAATAGAGCTGTAAGGGACCTAGGAGGTCATCTAGTCCAGCCTCCTGCTCAAGCAGGATATCCTATACCATTTCAGACAAGTGACTGTCCAGTCTCTTCTTAAAAATATCCAGTGATGAAGCACCCACTACATGTGAAAGCAACCTGGAAGGAAGGAAGAAAGAAAGATGGTAGGAAGGAAAAAAGAAAGGAAGACAAAGAAAGAAAGAAAGAAAAAGGGAGGGAGGGAGGGAGGAAGGAAGGAAGACAGAAAGAAAGAAAAAGAAAGAAAGAAAGAAAGAAAGAAAAAGAAAGGAAGGAAGGATGGAAGAAAGAAAGAAAGATGGTAGGAAGGAAAGAAGGAAGGAAGGAAGACAGAAAGAAAGAAAGAAAGAAAGAAAGAAAGAAAGAAAGAAAGAAAGAAAGAAAGAAAGAAAGAAAGAAAGAAAGAAAGATGGTAGGAAGGAAGAAAGACAGACAGACAGTCAGACAGTCAGACAGACAGACAGAAATAAAGAATTATGACCACAATTGAGCACATTTTGGTTGCTAAGCAAGAGCATTGTTAAGTGAGTTTCACCACATTTTACAAGTTGACCACGCCCACCCGGTCACCTGACCACCAAGCCATGCCCACCTGAAGAGGTGGGGGCACTGAGGATGAGTTTGTAGCACCAAGGGGACGGTGGACTAAAAAGGTTTGGGAGTAGTAAAGAATACGAAGCATCTGATCTGGCAGGAATATTTCCTTGGCCTTCCTCCCCCACAGACAATCGTTTTGAGAAATATCAGTGACGAACTCCACTCTATGGTTCAAGGATAATGAGAATTATAGGTGTAGCCATAAGATTGTACAAGTTATAAAATAGGTTCTTTCCCAACTCTTTTCCCATGCCTTCAATATATCAAGCATGGTATTTCTAAGTCTTTGCTACGTTCTACGTTGCACTATTTAACCAGTGTGAACAGTTTGTAGTTATAGCACAACTGTGCTCAAGGACCCTATTTATGAACCCATGCTTCCAAGTACATGAATGTCCAGCTACATTTTCAGCTATATTTCCCTATAGTTCAATATAAAAGTGCCTTGACTGAGCAATAGGACATATTTCACTACATGCTCATTCAGATTTCTTCACTTTCTGGTTTCGGGATGCTTCTCACCCAAATTTAGGGACCTTCCCAGCTGTGTGTATCCACATACAACCTTGTCTATCTCTCTCTGCACACCCAGGTATGATGACATAGAAGAACATCAACACTGACATCCCAGTGGTGGGTTCCTACCAGTGCGGTCCACTCTATAGCACCGGTAGCGGCCCGCTGGTGATGTCATAGTACCGGTGCGGTCAGGTGCCTGGGCACCACCATTTTTTTGAAAAAAATTATTTATTTTAAAAACAATTTCTTCTGCGCATGCCCAGAAGCCGAGTTTCCGGCACTGCTCATGCGCTGCCTTCCTACCCCACAGTCAGTCCAAGCAGGGGAGGATGGCTGAGGGAGCGCATGAGACGGTGAAAGAACGGGCGGCAGGAACTATCTCCATTCCACTTCCTTCAGCAGTCTGAGAAGCCACAAACGCACGGTTATGATCCTAGGCATTTTTGCACGTTTGAGGCTTCTCAAGCTGCTGAGGGGAGAGGAATGGGCGGCAGGACCTATCTCAGTTCCTCTCCGTTCAGCAGTCCGAGAAGCCACGCCCACCCAGTCACATGTCTGGCAAGCCACACCCACAAAATAAGCCACGCCCACAGAGTGGTAGTAAAAAAATTAGGAATCCGCCCCTAAATTCCCAGCCCGGTAAAGAAACATCCGGAAACCAACCCACAAGCTCGGAGGAAGAACCTTCACCCTCATACTACAGCCGAGCTACAGATATGCACCACTATTGCATGGGAAAGAGATGCATAAACTATTTGTGTGGCAGAGCAAGAAGCATCAGGGTCAAGAGTTGGTGGGGTGTAATGAATACAATAGTGAAGGAAACTGATTCGGTCAAATAAATTAATGGGAATAGAATTGCAAAACAAGTCAAGAAAGAAAAAGCGAATGGTTCATGAGGAAGGCAAAGATTTAGAGTACCATGGTTGGATTTGATGCAAGCCTGGAAAGAAAGAGAAGAGAACTTTCATTGTGGAAATAATCAACCAAATATAGAGGTGGTAAAAACAAAAAGTGGTTTATAAGGATAGAAAGACAGAGAGAGTGAGGTGGGCAAAGTCATTCTAGCTCTTTCCTTTTTATCACTTTCCTCATTCCTTCCATTTAATTCAGGTACAATTCCTTACTCATTTGCTACACTCTATATAGCACTGTTTATGGATGATTGGTGGACCTGTACTCGGGGTCCCTAGGCATGACCTCCTTGTTCCAACTACATGAATGCCCAGGACTACTTCCCTATTGAGCACTCTATAAAATAGCTCAACTCAGCAACGGGATATTTTCACCACCATGATGCATTCAATCTACATGCTCCTCACTTTTGGATTGCTCATTTTCTGCTTTCCAGATGCAGGTAGATAAGACTTTTCTTTTCCCTACATGCAATCTGCTTGCAAATGCTCCTTCCCATTCCAAGATATGATCACATTAACAACAGACTTGATGGTGGAAGAGCTCCCATAATATGATATTGATTTTAGGAAGTCCTTTCTGGAATGGATCATCCAAGACACACAGAATAATACTTTTTTTTCAGTATTCCCAGGTAGTCCTTACTTGTGAGGAAACCATTTTGGGATGTAAGAATTGTTCTAATATTGTGGAACTAGAGATCCTAACATAGTATAAAAAGGTTAAACTAAATCTCAGTAGAAGCTTTCTTGCCTTACCTTCTATAAGCTTTCTTACGAAGTAGATATTTTTCCGTACAACTGCTGCTTTTTTCAATCAGTAAGGACAAAAGATGCAAAGCAATGCATTTTAGAACTGGGATATATGGTATTTTTCAGAGTATAAGACGTACCGGAGTATAAGACACACCTTAGTTTTGGGGGAGGAAAATAGGGGAAAAAATCTACCTACCAGGTATTCATCTGGCTAGAATCCTTAGTCTGTTCAGCTTCAGCACATTATTTTATCCCCTGGTTAGGGCTGAAAAAACCTTTTTCAGAGGAAGTAGGAATGAAAACAAGCCTGCAAAGACGTAGGGCTGGTAAAAACTACTTCAAGGGAGTAGAAATAAAAAAATGCTGCAAGCCAATAAGATCGTTAGCATATTGTTAGGGCTGAAAAGACCTTTTTCAGAGGAGTAGGAATGAAAACAGCCTGCAAAGACGGAGTAGGAAGCTTGGAAGATCGTTAGCACCTCCTTAGGGCTGGGGGAAAAAGCTTAGGAAAAGCTACATTCGGAGTATAAGACGCACCCAAATTTTCAGCCTCTTTTTGAGGGTAAAAAGGTGCGTCTTATACTCCAAAAATATGGTACATGTAAAGTCTTTGGAAGAGAAAGAAAGGGAATAGGAAAGGGGCACCTCCAGGTGTCCCTCCTGCCAGTTTTGAATGCCCAGCTCCAGAATGGGTTTCTACTTCAATCTGCTGGAATACAAGCCCTACACCTCAAACAAAGGGGACAAAAGCTCTCCCTGATGACTTTCTCAGCCAGAACCCCAGAAGTCCTACCTGTTAACGACTACTTTAATTTCAACCGCAATAACACTAGGGCTATCAATAGATACAAACTAATTGTATTCTGCTCTAATCTTGATTGCAGAAAATACGACTTCTGCAATAGAGTAGTAAATGTCTGGAACACTTCACTTGATCCTGTTGTTAGTTTCTCTAACCCCCATGCCTTTTACCTTCAACTGTCTACGGTGGACCATACACGTTTCTTAAGAGGTCCCTAAGGGGGCATGCATAAGCGCACCAGCATGCCTACCGACCCTGTCCTACTGTACCCATTTGTATGTACTCATTTTATGTGTTTATGACTATGTTTTGCTTCTTTATATCCATTTATTTGTGCCATTTTTTCATGTGTCCTGTTTCCTTGCACTTGTTGATAAATAAATAAATAAATAAATAAATAAATAAATAAATAAATAAATAAATAAATAAATAAATAAATAAATAAATAAATAAATAAATAAATAAATAAATAAGCAAGCAAGCAAGCAAGGAAGCAAGCAAGCAAGCAAGTAAGTCTGGGATCTCAGGAATGAGGGCCTTGATACTCTGTGGCTCTCCTTAGGGGTAAAGCTCATTGCATTGCTCAGATTGTACTTCAGTTCCTTGGAGGGCTTCAAATGGCAATTGTTAATGACTCAAAATTGAGTGTTTTCCGTATGTAAGGGTAGTCAAAGTGTTTTAACTTTCTCTGAGGATTGGGGAGGTTTTCTCAGAATTTCCAGTAAATGCTCAAATGTTCACGTTGCCCTGCACTCGAGAGTCAGAACACAGTCTATTTTCATGCATTGATCTTCAAGGTTTCCTTAAGAGGGACAGTCTGTCTTGTTTTCTTCGTTTTCACTTTCAGGTGTATCTCTCAATATATGTGGACTTCCCTTAAAAGTAGGACTGTGCAAAGCTGCGATTCCCAGTTTTTATTTCAATGCAGCAACTGGGAAATGTTACCAATTCATTTATGGTGGATGTGGAGCAGGGGTGGGTTCCAATTTTTTTACTATCACTCTGTGGGCGTGGCTTATTTTGTGGGTGTGGCTTGATGATCATGTGACTGTGGGCATGGCTTCGTGGCCATGTGACTGGGTGGGAGTAGTTTGGCAGTCATGTGACTGGGTGGGAGTGGCTTTGTGGTCATGTGATTAGGTGGGGGTTGCTGGGTGATCATGTGACTGGGTGGTCATGTGGCTGGGTGGTCGTGGCCAACTTGACATCACTCACGTCAAGGGTTAGGGGTAGGGTGCCTGGCCTCTCCTCGCCTCAAAGGCCTCAACAAGATACAATTTCCCTGTCTATTTACTACTTCTGAACATCCAAAATATACTATTTAATCCTATGTATATACTGTATATGCGATATGTGTACATACATATTACACAGAGGCACACCAAAAGGTACATTATCTACTATATATACTGTATCTGTATGTACATACACACACACCCACACACCTCTTCTAAATCTACACATTCAACCTCACTTACTGCATTTGGAAAAACACACCCAGAGTCCACTTTCTGCCACACATTTAACCATAACTTCTGTACATTAGAACATTACACATGCCTTCAGATGTTCTTCCTTAGCTTGCACATCACTGTTAGAGCCAGGAAATGTCATGGATTGAGTAAAATGTGGTGAAACTCATTTAACAACACTCTTGCTTAGCAACCAAATTTTTGGGCTCAATTGTGGTCATAAGTTTTTCTTTCTTTCTTTCTTTCTTTTTCTTTTTCTTTCTTTCTTTTTTCCTCCCCTTTCCTTTCCTTTCCTCCTTTCCTTTCCTTATATATCTATCATCTATCATCTATCAATGTCAATATCAATATCTTATCTATATATCTATATCTATATCATCATCTATATCATCATCATCATCTCTCTCTCATCTATCTCTCAACTATCTACCTATCATTATCTATCTATCTATCTATCTATCTATCTATCTATCTATCTATCTATCTATCTATCTATCTATCTATCTATCTATCTATCTATCTATCTATCTATCTATCATCTATCTATTTTCCAGAATTATATTGCAAGACATATAGTTTCAAATCTTTCTTTCTTTTTTTCTTCTTTCTTTCTTTTCTCCCCTTTTCTTTCCTTTCTTCCCTTCCCTTCCCCCTTCCTTTCCTCCTTTCCTTTCCTTTCCCTCCATTTCCTCTCTCCACCCTTCCCTTCCCCCTTTCCTTTCCTTCCCTCCCTTCCCTTCCCCTCCCCTCCCCCTTTCCTTTCCTTCCCTCCCCCTTTCCTCCTTTCTTTTCCTGTTCCATTCCTTTCCTTCCATTTCCTCCCTTCCCTTCCCCCTTTCCTTTCCTTCCCTCCCCCTTTCCTCCTTTCCTTTCCTTTCTTTTCCCGTTCCATTCCTTTCCTTCCATTTCCTCCCTTCCCTTCCCCCTTTCCTTTCCTTTCCTCCTTTTCTTTCCCCTGTTCCATTCCTTTCCTCCTTTCCTTCCATTTCCTCCCTTCCCTTCCTTTCCCTTCTTTCCTTTCCTTTCCTTCCCTTCTGCCGGGGTAGCTCCATATCCCCAGTCCCATCCTTACCACCTCCCGCACCAGAAAAGCACAAACAGCGGCGAGCCAAGCGAGCGCCTCTGGCTTCCTCTCCCCCGTCCCTTTGCGAGAAGCGTCAGCAGTGCCTTAGCTCCAGCCTCTACAGTGTCTCGGAAGCAGAGACAGCTCTGTGCATCCCCGTTCTCTCCTTAGACTCACTTCAAGAGACTTTGGGAGGCCCGGAGGAGCTGTAGAACCAGGACAGCAAGGGGGGGAGAGTACGAGCGTGAACGTGTGTGTGTGAGAGAGAGAGGGGGGGGCTCACGGGCAGCCCGATCCCAAAACTTGCCCGCCGGTGTGGTGGCGGCGGCTTCGGAAGAATACAGGCTCATCTGGAGCTGTTCCCTGCAGTTTTTCCCTGCTGCCCCTGGGTGCGAGGGAGCAGGGCGGGCAAGAAGCGGCTGTATGTTCAGGCAGGGCAAGGGGGAGAATGGCTCATCTGGAGCTGCTGCTGAACCCATGGCTTGTCCCTGATGCCCTCGGGTGTGAGAGAGCTGCTCCAGATGAGCCATTCCCCCCTTCACTCTGTCTGAACATACGGCCGCCATGCTCGCCTGTCGCAGCTCCAACGGCAGCAAATTCAGGAGAAGCTGGCGGCATGAAGACATGGGTGAAGGCTGGGAGGGGGATGCAACAGGCAGGAGGGCTGATTCCACTCCCCTTCGCCTCCCCACATTTGTTTTCTCATCCCAGAGAGCTCGGGCTATGCCTCCCTCCAACCCGGCCGCCTTCCTCGCCCCTTCCCTCAGTGGTTCGTTTTCTTATCTCTAGGTGGCTGCCTCCCAAAAACACTTCCCTTCCCTTCTCCAAACGCCCCAGGTGGAGGGCGGATGGCTTCTGCTCCTGACCCAGAAGAAGTTTTTGCGCAGTGCAAAAAACCGTGAAAAAATTCAAAAAAACCCCACCCAAAACAAAATGGTGACACATGCACAGTGCCAGAAACTTGGCTTTTGCGCATGTGCAGAAGAAGAAAAAATAAAGAAATCCCCCCCCCCCAAATCACCGGGTCAGTGATGTCTTTGTGACGTTGCTAGTGGGCCACTACCAGTGTGCACGTACCTGTCCGAACCGGGAGGAACCCACCCTAGTGTGAGCGAAGAATGTAACAACAGAACTGGAAGGGACAATTTAGGCATGAGGCCTTCACTCTGGAAACTTCAGAAAATGCTTTTGTGGGGCCTTGCAGCCTCCAAAAAAAGTCGGAAGGCATGTATGCCCCATTCTTGTACAATTTTTGGAGCTCCAGAGGCCTTGTGAGAGCAAGGCCCCCTCACACAACTTCCAGAGGCTTCAGAGGTCACATTAGAGCACACACCACATTGTCATATAGCCTCTGTAGCAGCAGAAAACCTGTCAGAAAAGCAAAACAGGACTTGCAGAAAACTAAGCAAGAATAGGACGTGCTGGCATGTCACCAAAAATGACATTGTGTATCACTTATGACATGTTGGTCATAGGTTCACCACCACCGGCTTAGGCTCTAAAGCAGGAATCCAAATTCAAGCATCCCAGAGTAATGGCTCCTTAGATTTAGATTTATTATTAGAGTTGGAAGGAACCTTGTAGGTCATCTAGTCCAACCCCCTGCTCAAGCAGGAGTTCCTACACCATTTGAGACAGATGGCAGTCCAGTCTCCCCTTGAAGGTCGCAAGTGTTGGGGCTCTCACAACCTCCGCTGGCAAGCTGTTCCACTGGTTGATCGCTCTCACTGTCAGAAAGTTTCTCCTCACTTCCAGGTTGAATCTCTCCTTGGTCAGCTTCCATCCGTTATTCCTTGTTTGGCTTTCTGGTGCCATAGAGAACAGCCTGCCCCCCTCCTCTCTGTGGCATCCCCTCAAGTATTGGAACACTGCTATCATGTCACCCCTGGTCCTTCTCTTCGCCAGACTGGCCAAGCTCAGTTCCTGCAACCGCTCTTTGTATGTTTTATTTTCCAGACCCTTTATCATCCTGGTTGCTCTCTTCTGCACTTTCTCTAGGGTTTCAATGTCTTTTTTGTAGTGTGGTGACCAAAACTGGATGCAGTACTGTAGGTGTGGTCGGACCAAGATTTTATAGAGTGGTACTAGAACCTCTCTGGTCCTTGATTGTATCCCTCTATTTATGCAGCTCAGGACTGTGTTGGCCTTTTTGGCTGCTGCTGCACACTGCTGGTTCATATTTAGTTGGCTGTCTACCAAGACTCCAAGATCCCTCTCGCAATTGCTGCTATTGAGTGTGGTTTCACCCAGTTTGTATGTGTATTTTTGATTCTTCTTACCTAGGTGTAGAATTTTACTTTTCTCCGTGTTAAATTTCATTTTATTGGTTTGGGCCCAGTGTTCGAGTCTGTCAAGGTCCCTCTGGATTTTGAGTCTGTCCTCTGGGGTGTTTGCTACTCCCGCCAGCTTGGTATCATCTGCAAATTTGGTTAGTTCTCCTGCTATTCCCTCATCTAGGTCATTTATGAAGATATTAAAGAGTACTGGGCCTAGGACGGAACCTTGTGGTATGCCACTGCTTACTTCTCTCCATGTGGACTTAGAGCCATTGAGGACTACTCGCTGGGTACGTTGGTCAGCCAGTTGTTAATCCATCTGGTTGTGTAGTTGTCTATCCCGCTTTTTTCTAGCTTATGAAGAAGTAGGTTGTGGTCTACTTTGTCAAATGCTTTGCTGAAGTCCAGGTATATTATGTCTACTGCATTTCGCTGGTCTACTAATTTGGTCACAGTGTTGAAGAATGAAATGAGGTTGGTTTGGCATGACTTGTTCTTAACAAATCCGTGTTGGCTGTTGGTTATTACTTGGTTTGTTTTCTAGATGATGTGAGATCTGGTTTTTAATATTTTTTCCAGTATTTTTCCAGGTATTGATGTTAGGCTGATTGGTCTGTAGTTTCCTGGGTCCAATGAAGAGAAGATCTTTAACTATTGGGATGATAGGGCCCATTATCAGCTATAAATAGGATTTTTTTCTCCTAACAGGCATCCTTTCAATTACGTAATATTTTGTCAAGGTTAAGCATTCTTATGTCCTTCAAATGTTGTTGTAGGCCATAGTCCATCTCTGAATTCTCCTTGGGGGGGGGGGGAACGGAGAGTGTTCTTGAAATAGTGCCTTGATTATTTGGGTAATACGTCAGTCCCAGAGATATTTCAGGTTTTCAATCCAATGTTATCTAGCTGATTTTTTTTTTACAAAACACTGGATTTTTATTTGTTTCCATTTGTACTGTATAATTTATTACACTTTTTGTAGTCCTTGTAAGATGGTCTAAAATTGTTGAAGTGCAAAATATAAATTCCTATATTAATAGAAGTAAATAAATGGAATGTAGCATACAAGAAATCAAAAGGCAAAATAATGATGTAACACATCTCCTTTTCTTCACAGTAATCACAACTCCGCCTTCTGAGTTTGAATATATTAGACAATGCGATGAAAGCATGAAATCCTATTGTGCGAATGGTGGAGTGTGCTATTATATTGAAGTTGCAAATAAGATACAATGTAGGTAAGAGAAAATGTTTCTTTTCTCCAGTTCAAAGGTATCTTTGCAGTTCAATAGAATAAATGTTAAATGCAAAAGTACAATGTTGTATTGATGGGTATTTGTCGATAAAATTAGTTAAGAGGAGATGCTGGTTGTAATGACATGGCTACTGTTTCCATTACTTTCAATTTTGTTTAGATGAATGCTATAGAAAGTTTTTTTTCTCATTCCATTTTTTCTGGATCATTAAAAACAATGTTCCACTTTCTCATTCATTTCATTTCATTCATTTATTAAATTTATATGCCGCCAAACTCCCAAAGGACTCTGGGCGGCTTAACAACAAAATAATGGCATCATCGTCATTATCAGGATCCAAAGCTGATATATCTGGAGGATTATTTACTACGTTCCATAGTTCCTCATTCCTCAGCAACATTTTACATTTAGTAGACTAGGATACATAGTTAGTTCCATCCAGCTGAGTTATCATGGACAAATAGGTGGACTTTGCTTGTGCCGTTATTATTGTAGTACACTTCAACTTACTGAATATTAAGACTCAATATCTTCTTAACAACACACCACTTGTAGCTCTGGTTATAGTTCTGGCTCTGGGCCCATAACCAATGTTGAGTTTATGTATTTTGTGAAATTGAGTATAAGCAACAGAATGAGGCATTGCTGTTCGATACTATAGAGCAGTGATGGCGAACCTTTTTTGGTTCGTGTGCCAAAAGGGGGGGGAAATGTGGGGGATCACGTGTGTGCGTGCCCACACTCATAATTACATGCATCCCCGCACATGCACGCATGACCCCCCTGCTCCCAGTATGCAATGGCACGCCCATTTTTCACTCTCCCCAGGCTCCAGAGCCTTCCTAGGAGCCTGGGGAGGGCAAAAACGGCCTTCCCCACCCCCTCTGGAGGCTGGAAACAGCCTGTTTCCCAACTCCCAGTGGGCCCAGAAGGCCCGAAAATCAGCCGGCTGGTGCACACATGCACGCCGGACCTGAGCTCGCGTGCCCACCGATATGGCTCCGCGTGCCACTTGTGGCACCCGTGCCATAGGTTCGCCATCACGGCTATAGAGCCAATAAATAGAAGTCTTCAAAGTATTAAATATAATTTACTTAAATAAACTTGTAAAACTTCAAAACAAACAGTCCACAAAGAATCTTTCTTGAATTTATCTTCTTTTTGCAATATACAGACACAAAGTCACACTCTTAGCACTTAGCTATTAATCAACTCTTAGCACTTAGCTATTAATCTTTTGTAGATAAAGTCTTTAGCAAACAATGCAGTAGAAACCTTGAACTTCTTCTTTTGATAGCGTCCAGACACAAAGTCAAATGTTATACGCCGCCCTGAGTCCCCAGGGAATAGGGCAGCATATAAGAATCCTAAATAAAATAAATAAATAAATAAACAAACAAACAAACAAACAAACAAACAAACAAATAAACACAGAGTCTTCAGTCTTCAGAACAGGAGTGAGTAGAAGCAATCAATCAATCAATCAATCAATCAATCAATCAATCAATCACTAAGCACACAGCCCACTGACGCCCAAATTACTCAAGCTAACCTGTTCTCTCTATAATTATCAGCAAGCCTACAATGCTTACAATTTAAAGCAATACCACTTTTTAACACAAACATAGATTAGTGGTTTATTTATACATTAGTAACCCAATCAGTTTTAAACATTGTGCTGACATTTTTAACAACTAAGTTTTTGCTTGTAATTTCTTACATGCTGTAGCAATTGTTTTCTGTAAGGATTCAAAATATGAACTTTCAAAATTTAGCTCTTGAAAATTATTATTGTTGTTGTTGCTTTTGTTATTTTTTTATATGTATATTGCTCTTCCTCTTGAAGGAAAACACTTCAATAATATCTTTTAAAATGTGTTTGAGACTCCCTAGAATTGAATGTACTGTACTGCACCATTCCCCTTCTTGTTTTTATTCTAATCTTTAATCAGAACAAGAATCATAGATCCATTTGGCCAGATCCATATTTTGCTTTTTCCTTCAAGTGAGAGCATGCTGCCAGCATTCTTTATTAATGAATTGAATGATTGGAAAAAATGTATGCAAATTTAAAAAAAAGAGTACGTTGCTTTTTGTATTTTGCTAATCTTCTTTAGCATATGTAAAATATAGGATGGATCTGTATTTCATATAAATCTGAATAATAGCCTTCCAAAAGCTTTAAAAAGCAAATGGCAATGATCAGAGGTGGGTTCCTGCCTCTGATTGCCGGTGCGGTTAATCACTGAGTTCGGCGCAGAGCCGAAGACGGTGCTCCCGTTCGCGGAGCCGGAGCCTTGGATGCCGCCAATTGCATTCTTTTGCCTTCTTCGCATGCCCAAAGCGTTCCGCATGCGCAGAGGGCAAAAGAACGCAATTGGCGACATCCATGCGGGTGGGGAAAGCGCCCGGGGAAGGCTCCGGCTCTGCGAACAGGAGCACCGTCTTCGGCTCTGCGCTGAACTCAGCGATTAACCGCACCGGCAATCAGAGGCAGGAACCCACCTCTGGCAATGATACCTTGGGCCTCATTGATATCACAATATTTTTGATGGAATGTTTGTCCTGCAGCATTGTCTTCCTGAGAATTTGTAGGAAGGGTGTTCCCAGGAGAAACGTTAATTTGATTGATCCAAAGCCTAAGATACTTGTTGCTAAAATTATATTTTGTCATGGCTAGAACGGATGTAATAAAATCATAAACTTGAATGAAACAATCAGTGGTATAATGTGCTGAAATATTTGTGAAGCATATAGAAGAAATGAAGGAATAATTATTTCATTAAAATGTGTTGCATTTATTTGGTAGAAAATAAAATCATATTGAAAGTGATTTAAGTCCTGTGTTTCAAAATATAGCTTATGAAGTCACCCATTCTTCCCCTAGCAGTTATTCCTGATATACAAGAATATATGTATAAAGTGTTTCAACTTGCCCAGAAAGTGCATTTCAATATGTTACAAAGCAAAAGTATAATCCTATGCTTGATTACCTAGACATAAACTATAACTCCAAAAGGGAGCATTCGAAGCGAGTTATGTAGGTGTCGCAGTGCTCCCATGCTGGGTTGAAGTGACTCGATGGGGCATACATCGTCATGTTGGCTGAGTTGGCGCTTTAGAAAGGCCGTTTGTCGAAGACTTACTGCCCCAGGCTGGATTGCGAGGTGGTCAGCTCTTTTCTGGCCTATCTGCCTTCCAATCCTACCTTCGTCGCCAGTAGGGTGGGATTGGAAGGCAAGGTGAATGGAAGAGGCAGACAGAAGCGGCTTCAAAACAACAGCTCTTTATTTGGCAACTATTTACAATCCAACAAAGGCTCTGTCTGACAGCCAGACCTTTTATAGGGAGCTGCCAGTCAGTATAGCCCAGGGGTAGGCAAAGTTGGCTCTTCTATGACTTGTGGACTTCAACTCCCAGAATTCCTGAGCTAGCATGATTGGCTCAGAAAGTCTGGGAGTTGAAGTCCACGAGTCATAGAAGAGCCAACTTTGCCTACCCCTGGTCTAGCCAATCAGCAGTCAGTATTTTCCCTCCAGAATGGAGGACCTGACTGAAGCCTATGTGCTTCAGTCTGAGAATGTAACACCTCTCTTTGGTAAAAATGTCAAGGTCTTAAGAGATGTCTTCTGAAAAATGCATGGCACTTCAGTTTTCAGAAAAACAACTTTTCTTGTTCATTCACTTTTGGCCTAGCCACTTCTACAACTATTTATTTGTGATTTTGTTGGTTGGTCAGATACAGTTAGTTTTATGGTTGGTTGATCAGATAGAGTTAGTTTTATGAACATTTTAAGTTGAACTCTACACTTCTGTCAGTATCAACAACATTAGAGAGCTAAGCTAATTTAATCACTTGTCTGAAGTGGTATAGCGTTTCCTGCCTAAGCAGGGGGTTGGACTAGAAGACCTCCAAGGTCTTTTCCAACTCTTCTATTTTCTATTTTTTTCTATTTTCTATTTTTTTCTATTTTTTTCTATTTTGTATTCTATTCTATTTTCTATTTTCTATTCTTTATTCTATTTTCTATTCTATTCTATTTTCTATTCTCCATAGTGGGTGGCGCTAGCCTCCAAGAGTGGGAAGACACATTCCATCAGCCAATCAGGACTGAGTCTGACTTCATATAAAAGCTGTCCCCTCATCATACTCCCCCTCTTTGACTCAGTCCTAGGCATTGGACTTGTGTCTCCCCAGTCTATTATATTCCTAGTTCTACCAGAGATATCCTTATCTACTGCCTTGATTGCAATTTCATCTGATTCCTGTCATCCTTCAACCTTCTGCCTTCTGTCATCTTCTGCTGTGAGTGCCTGTTCCCTCCTCCCGTTTCCAACTGTCACCGGCAGCAAGGGGGGGGCGCGGCGGTGGGCCGCAGCCCGTCTAGCAGCCAGCTATCCACCTGTCACTGGGTGACCTGTCAAGTGGTTTCTACGCGGCCTGGCCAATTCCTGTCCCGGGGTCCAGCAAGTCACAGAAGCCCTGCACTTGCGTGACCACCGGCCAGGGCGGCTCTGCCGCTGACCGCCCGGAGGGAGTGGGACCGCCTCGACTAACCGCCCAGCAGCTGAAGCCCAGTGCGTGACCGGCGGTCCTCCCTCTTCCGCTACTCGATCGCGTGGCTCTGTGGCCGAGGGATCGTTCACTACTGCTGCTCCTGCAAACGCTGCCTACCGCTCTGAGGGAACGCCGAGGAAGGCCCAATCCCTAACCCAGGCCTCTCTGTGAGCTTTTTCGTTTGGCGCCAATGGCCTCCGCTTCTCCCCGGAGACAGCAGGGCGCCCCGCCCACCATCTGTTCGGCGGGGATTGCTGCGCAGGCGCATTGAGGCCCTCCTCGTCATCGGAGTCTTCGGGGAAGCCCAGGGTGTTCCCCGCCCATCTCGGCAGCCGGAAAGCTTGCGCACGCGCAGAAGAGGCAGCCGACGCTCTACAGACGCGAGCCGCTTCGGCAGGGATTTCCCCGCCCGTCTCAGCAGCCGAGGTGCGCGCGCACGCGCAGGAGAGGCAGCCGACGTCAGCAGACGTCAGCCGAAGCCACAGGCAGCTTCGGCAGGAATTCCCCGCGTCCCAGCTGAGCGAGAGAGCGCGCGGCGCTCCGAAGAACACCTTCTCCTTTCGCCGCTTGTGCCTGCAGCAGTGCCCAGATAGGACCCAACCTTGCACTCTCTGCTCTCTGCCCCTCAATTGCCAGAATGGCCGATAAGCCGTCCAAGAATAAAGCAAAAGCCAATAAGGACATGCCGGCCTCGGAGGGGCGAGCGAGGTCTTCTTCTACCCCCCCAGCGCCCCATAGGGACAGGTCCCCCATGAGGCCTGCAGCTGGGAGTGAGGGCGGCAGGACTGGATCAGGGGAGGCCAGACACCGCTCCAAGGCCCCTGACCCCAAGACTGCCAAGCCCAAATCCACTGGCTCTTCCTCCTCCCGTCCACAAGGGGATTCTGGGGGAGCCCAGGTGTCCCGTTCACGACGATCCTCCGGCGCTCTCTCCCTGGATAACCCAGACCTATGCCTGGCTACCAGTGACATTTGGGAGGAGCCTCACCAAGTGAACGACCCCCCCATGATGACACCACCCATTTCGGCCGCTGCCCAGTTCCATTCCCCAGAGGTGCAGGCCTTGATCCAGGCTGCCATACGAGATGGCATCGCGGCTGGCATGCAGCACATGATGGCCTCTATGCCCATCGCCCCTGCTGCGGACACTCACCGCGCCCCGGCGGTCCAGAATCCACCTTCACCGGCCTTGGACCTACCTCTGACCACAGAAGTGGAGCGCCAAGCAGACTCTCCTGACTCCACACCTGAGTTGGAGGACCAGAACCAAGATCTAGACTTGTCTGCTGATGAGGACATGGCCCCGGAACCCCCTGCCACCACAGGGCTTTTCAACCCGGGGCTATTTAAGTCCCTCCTCCATAAGGCCAAGGCAGCGGCCAAGTTCGCTCCGGCCGAGCCTACGGCTCCAGGGGAGGAGCCCAGTGACCCTCTCTTTGAGGAGACAATGTCTCAAACCGAGGTAGTGCCGGCACCCAAACTGTTTGTACAATCGGTACTCAAACAATGGCAGGCTCCAGCCGCGGGGGCCCAACCCTCGACATTGGACAAAAATTTTTTTAACGTCGCTCAGGGGCTGGCACAGCACCTACCCGTCCCTCCAGTCGACCCTCCTATCAAGGCTCTTTACTCCTCCACCCAACTGCCCGGCGACAGTGAGGAACTTTTGCGCCCAGAGGATCGGCGCACCGAGCAGTCTATCCTGCGCACGCATCAAGCCGCCGCATGGGCGGTGAAGGCCTCGACCACCGCCTCCTTTTTCTGCCGCACCTCGATCCGCTGGCTGAAAGCGTTGCAGGACCACCTGCCTTCGTCGGACGTCCGAGCCAGGCAGGACATCAACAAACTCCTGGCCGCATCCCAATTTACATCGGACGCCACCCTGCAAGCGGCCCGTTTTGCCGCCAGGGCCATGGGCTCTTCCGTGGTGACTCGGCGTATGCACTGGCTGAGGAGCTGGCCGGCCGACGCACGCCACAAGTGGCGGTTGGCCATTGCCCCAGTTCAGGGTCAGTCCCTTTTTGGAGCGGCCTTAGACCCTTACCTGGTCGAATCAAAAGATAAGCAGAAAGTCCTGCCCAATTGTACACGCAAGGGTCCCAACAGACCAGCAGCAGCAGCAGCGGTGGCCCCCTCTACGTCCACACCCGCTGCTCCCAGGCGATCCTTCCGGGCTCCCCGTTACAATCAGAATCGGACTCGCCCCGGGGGGAGGCAGAACCAAGGGCAGGAGAGGCAGCGAGGCGACCAGTCCAACAGGCGCCCTTTTCGGGGGGCAGGCGGTCGCTCCTTCCGCCGCTACCAATAGATGACCCGGGTCCTCCCATTGGGGGCCGCCTGCGCCTCTTTGCCAGGCGGTGGGAGGACATAACAACTGACGCATGGGTCCGCGAGACCGTGTCATCTGGTCTCGCGTTAGAATTCATCTCCACCCCCCCGGGATTTTTCATGAGGTGCCCCCGATCCTCCAATCCCCGGAAGCGGTCGCTAATGCGAGCCGCTATCCAGCACCTGCTGGAGATCCAAGCTATACAACGGGTGCCGGAGGACCAACGGGGGCAAGGATTCTATTCCAATTTGTTCCTCGTTGAGAAATCCTCGGGTGGGTGGAGAGCCGTCCTAGACCTCAAACGCCTGAATAAATCCTTGGTCTATAAAAAATTTAAGATGCACACGCTGCAGTCAATTCTGGACGGTATTCGTAAAGGGGACCTTATGTCCTCCATTGATCTAACGGAGGCCTACCTCCATGTACCAATTCGGCCAGCACATCAAAAATTCCTTCGATTCTGCTACTTAGATGAGCACTACCAATATGCCGCACTCCCGTTCGGCCTGTCTTCGGCCCCTCGGGTTTTCACCAAAATATTGGCGGCTCTTGCAGCCCACCTACGGGCGGTTCCCATCCGCCTCCAGTGCTATCTGGATGACATTCTCGTCCAGTCGACCACGCCAGCCCGGGCAGCGTCGGACCTTAGCACAACCATAGAGACCTTACAATACCATGGCTTTTCCGTTAATTTTCAAAAAAGCCACCTCGAACCAACCACCAGAATTACTCATCTGGGGGCTATTGTGGACTCCCTGGAGTGCAGGGTGTACCTCTCCCAGGAGAGGCAGGACAGCTTGTCGGCCCTCTCCCAACAGGTCATGGGCCTTTCATGGGTACCATTGAATCTTTTGTCATCCCTGTTGGGAAAAATGATTTCGGCCATCCATATAACCCCTTGGGCACAACTGCACTCCAGGGACCTACAATGGTTTCTCTTGCCTTTTCAGCGAGCGGGCAGGAGCAACTCATCCAGCAAGGTCCAGCTCCCGGACTCTGTACGCCGTTCCATCCGGTGGTGGCGCTCCGAAGCGATTGCCCAGGGCACCAGTTTCCTCGAGCCTCAGCGGGTGACCTTGACCACTGACGCCAGCCTCCTGGGCTGGGGCGCCCACACTCTGTCACAGGTGGCGCAGGGCACCTGGTCTACAGCGGAGACTTCGTTGAGCATCAACCTCTTGGAATTGCGAGCGGCGTTCCTGGGCCTTCAACACTTCCAGCGCGACCTGTCCGGCCAGCATGTCCTCCTGCTCACGGACAACATCACCGCCAAGGCCCACGTCAATCGGCAAGGGGGCACGGTGTCCCGTCAACTCCTTGCGGAGGCCACAGCGCTGGGCCTCTGGGCCGAGAGGCACCTGCTATCTCTTCGGGCGGAACACATATCGGGGGTTTCCAACCGTACGGCAGATTGGCTCAGCCGGCACGAGGTGGACTCGGCGGAGTGGAGCCTCCACCCGGACATTTTTCAGAAGTTAGTGGAGCGCTTCGGCCGTCCAATCATCGACCTATTTGCGTCTCGGCAGAACGCCAAACTCCCCCGATATTTTACCAGGTACCAGTCATACGGGGCAGAGGGGACGGATGCGCTGCGTTGCCCCTGGCCGAGGGGCCTACATTACGCCTTCCCCCCCTGGCCCTCATTCCTCGCGTCATCCGCAAGATCTTGACCGAGGAAGCGGAAGTGATCCTCCTCGCCCCCCACTGGCCTCGGAGGGCGTGGTTTGCGGACCTCAAAGCTCTGTCGGTCCAGCCCCACTGGAGGATCCCGCCGACAGAGTCGTCACTCTCCCAGGGGTCAGTGCGGCACCCGGACCCGCACTGGTTCCAACTGACCGCCTGGCGATTGAGCGGCTCGCCCTGAGTCGGCGTGGGGTCCCCGATGTCATTCTCCGCACCCTCCTCTCCTCCCGGAGGGATTCTACGGTCCGGATCTACAATGCCACATGGCGGGCCTTCTGCTCCTGGTGCGCCGCGAACTCCTTCTGTCCGATGGACCTGACGGTCATTAACATTCTGCAGTTCCTGCAGGACGGCCTCAACAAAGCCCTGGCTCCCAGCACATTACGGCGCCAGGTGGCGGCACTCTCTACGGTCCTGGCGTGTCAATCGTCAGCTTCTCTATCGACGCATCCATTGGTCCAGCGCTTTCTCCGGGCGGCTTCCCAGCTCAGCCCCCCGGTAGTCCATAGATACCCAACATGGGACTTACAGACGGTACTTCTGTCACTTACCAGGGCACCGTACGAGCCGTTGCAAGCAGCATCACTACAACTGATGACTCATAAGGTTGCCTTCTTGGTGGCAATTACTTCCGCCCGCCGCATATCCGAGCTAGCGGCACTATCCGTCAGGGCAGACCTCTGTGTGTTTCATCCCGACAGGGTTGTTCTTCGACTTGACCCCACCTTCTCTCCGAAGGTGAACACCTACTTCCACCGGGCACAGGAGTTGGTACTCCCTTCCTTCGGTGCCGATCCGACGGCAGCTCCTCAACAGCCGGAGCAGTCACTGGACGTCCGACGGGCGCTCGAGATCTATGTCCAACGCACAGCTTCCTTTCGCCTATCTGAGGCTCTTTTTGTTGGATTTCACCAGGTCTCTAAAGGCCGGAAGGCTTCGTCGGCGCTGATTGGCAGGTGGCTTCGCGCCGTGATCGCAGAGGCTTACGCCAGTCAACATCTTCCTCAATCACCTCGTCTGACGGCCCACTCCACGCGCAGTGCCGCAACCACGGCAGCTTGGAACACGCGCGCCTCTATTGAGGAGGTGTGTCGCGCGGCCACATGGTCCACTCCATTGCCATTTATCAGACACTACAAGGTGGACGCCTTCGCATCGGCGGACGCGGACTTTGGCCGACGTGTTCTGCAGTCGGCTCTCCAGTCGGCGGACAATGACCTAGTGTCACGGGACCCTCCCTAGGGACGTTACTGCTTGGGCATGTCCCACTCTTGGAGGCTAGCGCCACCCACTATGGAGAAAGGGCGTTGTTACTTACCTGAACGCCCATTCTCGTAGGGTGGCGCTAGCCTCCAAGTCCCTCCCTGATGTTTTTGTATTTGTTTTTGATGGTAGAACTCACTGGGGAGTACACTATGGGTCTGACCTAGTCCTTCGTCTCCAGAGGGGGAGTATGATGAGGGGACAGCTTTTATATGAAGTCAGACTCAGTCCTGATTGGCTGATGGAATGTGTCTTCCCACTCTTGGAGGCTAGCGCCACCCTACGAGAATGGGCGTTCAGGTAAGTAACAACGCCCTTTCTATTCTATTTTCTATTCCTGGCTCAGCTTAATGGCACTGAAATTGCTAGAAATCTAGCAGTACCCCCCCCCCCCATTTTTAATATGCTGTGATTCCATCTCCTCCTGTTGGAGTAAACTCTTTTCTTTTCATAATTAGTGTCCTCAGGGAGCTAGAGGTACAAGCTAGAGGTATATGTTATGACACTGCACTGCAAATCTGTAACTTGTCTATGGTATTTATGTCTGACGTCAGGTCACAAAAAGTTGGGGTTTGAACTGTGACTTCATAAGAATGATTTTTGCTGGTGGATCTAAAGCAGATCATGGGTGGGGGATAGTTTTTGCTTCTTGTTCTCAATGTTTCTAAGTTAGCAGGAATGATAAGATAATAAGTAGTTTGAAGATAATCACAGAGCACCTTCAAACTACTTGTAAGAGTTTGAGAAGTGAAAATGGTGGTGGTGTGAAAGTCTCCTGTGTCACTGATAGCCTCACATATTTCCATCTGTCTATAATGTACTTTGCTTAGTCAGTTGATTATATCAATATGAAATCCAGCTTTAAAAAATGTGACTGGAAAACTGGCAGGTCCAAGAGTGCATTGCAGATAACCTCAATTAAAAAAAAAAACCAGAAAGAACATTGAACAGTACTTCATTTTCCATTACTTCCTTTCTGGAAATCAGGTTCACTTTCATCTTAGACTTGAAAGAGTGGCAATTTTCTCAAGTCACACAGCTGAAACAGATTCTGCAAATTGTGGGTGCTTACCAGGGGCGGATTCCTAATTTTTTTACTACCACTCTGTGGGCATGGCTTATTTTGTGGGTGTGGCTTGCCAGCCATGTGACCGGGTGGGCATGGCTTCTCAGACTGCTGAAGGGAGGGGAATTGAGATAGGTCCTGTTGCCCATTCCCCCTCCCCTCAGCAGCTCGAGAAGCCTCAAACGTGCGAAAATGCCTAGGATCGTCACCGCATGTTCGTGGCTTCTCGGACTGCTGAAGGGAGGGGAATGGAGATAGCTCCTGCCGCCCGTTCTTTCAGCATTTCATGTGCTCCCTCAGCCATCCTCCCCTGCTTGGACTCACTGTGGGGTAGGAAGGCAGCGCATGAGCAGTGCCGGAAACTCGGCTTCTGGGCATGCGCAGAAGAAAATTGAAAAATAAAAAATAATTTTTTTAAAAAAAAATGGCGCCGCCCAGGCACCGGCAACTGACCGCACCGGTACTGTGACATCACCAGCGGGCCGCTACCGGTGCTATAGAGTGGACCGCACTGGTAGGAACCCACCACTGGTGCTTACAAGGTTTATAAACTCAGAAATCATGGAGAAAATAACTGCAGATTCTGTAGGGAAATCAGCAAAGATTAAATTAAGATGTCTTACACGAGAAGCTTAAAATAAAAAAAAACAGAAATCATCACTCTGCACTTTTATTTCTAACCGTAGTCTCTAGGATGATGCCAGCCTTGTTCTCTGATTTGTCCCCTTTTCCTCCTCTAGATGTCCCAGAGAATTCTTCGGAAAGAGATGTTTGGACAGAGTGCCAGTTTATAAGCAAAGTATGTTTGAAGACAAAAATTATACCATCATACCACTTAAAAAACCTCCTGGGTACAACACTGGATTTAGAGTTGCATAGTGAGGGTGTTCTTTTCAGTTAATATCTTAATTAAGGTTTAGGGAACACAGGTAAGGGACCAGCCCAGGGGCGGGTTCCTAATTTTTTTACTACAACTCTGTGGGCGTGGCTTATTCTGTGGGTGTGGCTTGCCAGCCATGTGACTGGTTGGGCGTGGGTCATATATTAGTTATTTCAGAGATATGTTACTACTATTTTTGCTATTTTATACCTTACATGAAAAGCTTTGCATACAAAGTGTGTGTTACACCATGGCATCACAACAACCTTTATATGCAGAAAATGCTATAGTTAAAAGACAAGCAAGTCTCATACAGCATTTTTGGTTTCAGTCATGGATTCCTTAGACGAAAATATAGAGGACTGTTAAGAGAACAGTATCTTTTAACAGTCCTCAATATTTTCGTCTAAAGAATAACAGTATAAAACTGTATAAAATTAACAGTATAAAAGGTTAAGCTTTTGGAAAATGCCCACTTTGGGAAGCTTTAGGCATTTAAAAAAATGGCGGCGCCCAGGCACCGGCAACCGACCGCACCGGTACTGTGATGTCACCAGCGGGCTGCTACCGGTGCTATAGAGTGGACCGCACTGGTAGGAACCCACCACTGGACCAGCCAAAAACACACACCAGGAGAAATCTTAAAAGGGAACTCAGTTGGCATCAGAAAGGACCTCATTTCAGCCTGTGTGGATATCATACTATCCTGTTTCTCTCTTTCTGGTTTTCTTTCTTTCGTTAGGTGTCCGAATGAATTCACAGGGGACCAGTGGCAGAACTTCGCAATAGCCAGCTCTTTCCACTTCTCTCTTTCACTGATTGGTCTTAGCTGTATGATATTTTCAAAGCAAAACTTCAATGATTTGGAGCCTTCATTCTTCTGTTGTGTGGTTAAGGATGTATTAAGTTTTGTTGTACTTTAAACATTAGCATAGTGATGTATAGTTCAGGCATGATAAAAGTTTAGCAAAGACTGGACCAAGTTTAAAGTAAAGTGGCCTAAATTCTCCTAGATAGCTCAGAGGATTTTGGATGAAGAACATAGGTAGGGCCAACCTTGTACTAATACACCTCATATGCTAGACCTGGAGGCACCTTAGAGTAATCTCAAAGATAGATATCCTTATATGGAAGCTTTCTTATTATCATTGCACAGAAACTTATTAAAGGTATGTGGTAGGATGCGGTCCCGGAGGTAACCTGGTCCTGAGCCATGTAGGGCTTTAAAGGTCAAAACCAACACCTTAAACTGCGACCGGAGACTAATAGGCAGCCAATGCAGCTGGCGGAGGATAGGTGTTACATGGGTGTATCTCGGGACACCCACCACAGCTCGCGCAGCTGCATTCTGTACCAATTGCAGTCTCCGGATGCTCTTTGAGGGTAGCCCCATGTAGAGCGCGTTACAGTAGTCCACTAGTCCATATATAGTCCATATATATGAATAAAACATATATAATTTAGGAAAATATGTAAGAGTCAAATTGCAGATGTAATATGACTTTTATTTAAACAGTTGTCTAAGCTTGAAATGCTATCGTAGCAATTTGTTGCGCATCTGGCACTTGCTGCATAAGATTTGGGGGCCAGTATTGGCAGCAGGCAGCTAATACTAGAGCAGAATAGAGCTGGGCTAGAAGAGAAGTCTTGTTTTCTTTTTCCAGTTCCCATTTCCAGTACTTGCATTTAATTTATGTATACTGGAATATTTCAGCACGTCAAAATAGAATTTAGAAAAAGGCACTAAAATTAGTTTAAGACTATTTTTTTTCTTTACTTGGTTCTATCTTTCCACTGAATATTAATTTTCTCAAAATAAGGTAGGGTTTCCTTTTAGATTCCTAATGCCAATACCGTTTTATTTGTATAGATGTGCCCAAATAATGGAGCTTAGATTCATATTGTGACATAATAATTCATAACACCATTAGCAGGAATCCCATGATTACATGCTAATCTTGGCTACCAGTTCATATTGCTTTTATTCATTTTCATTTATTATTAAATTTATATGCCGCCCAACTCCCAAAGGACTCTGGGCGGCTTAACAATAAAATAAGTATTAAAAACATCATTACACATTAAAACAATTTAAAAACCCATGCATATCATTTTCATGGCCGGATCTCGCCGATTCCAACCACGAGATCAACGGCCCCAGGCCTGCCGGAAAAGCCAGGTCTTTACTGCTTTTCAGAAGGCCAACAGGGTGGGGGGAGTCCGGATCTCCAGAGGTAGCTGGTTCCAGAGAGCCGGGGCAGCCACAGAGAAGGCCCTCCCCCGCGGGCCCGCCAGCCAGTACTGTTTAGCAGATGGGACCTGGAGGAGACCAACTCTGTGGGATCTTACTGTCGCTGGAGCTGTGTGGCAGAAGGCGGTCTTGAAGATAACCTGGTTCTAAGCCATGTAGGGCTTTAAAGGTAATGACCAACACCTTGAATTGTGTCCGGAGACCAATAGGGAGCCAGTGCAGCTCGCGGAGGATTGGTGTAATGTGAGTGTACCTAGGTGCACCCACGATAGCTTGCGCAGCTGCATTCTGGACCAATTGTAGTCTCCAAGCACTCTTCAAGGGTAGCCCCATGTAGAGCGTGTTGCAATAATCTAATCGTGAGGTGACAAGGGCACGACTGACTGTGAGGAGAGCCTCTCGATCCAAGTAGGGTCGCAATTGGTGCACTAGGCGAACTTGTGCAAAGGTCCCCCTAGCTACAGCTGTCAAATGTTGATCTAACTTCAGCTGTGAGTCTAGGAGGACACCCAAATTTTGAACCCGTGCTCAAAATGCTCACGTTGCCCCACACTCGGGAGTCAGAACACAGTCTATTTTCATGCATTGATCTTCAAGGTTTCCTTAAGAGGGACAGTCTGTCTTGTTTTCTTCGTTTTCACTTTCAGGTGTATCTCTCAATATATGTGAACTTCACCTAAAAGAGGAAGTTTGCTTCTTTATATCCATTTATTTGTGCCATTTTTTCATGTGTCCTGTTTCCTTCCACTTGCTGATAAAAATAAATAAATAAATAAATAAATAAATAAATAAATAAATAAATAAATAAATAAATAAATGTCTGGGATCTCAGGAATGAGGGCCTTGATACTCTGTGGCTCTCGTTAGGGGTAAAGCTCCTTGCATTGAAGAGCTGAAGTGGTGCAATGGTTAAATGCTGCGACTGCAGGCTGACTGCTAGTTCAGCAGTTCAGCTGTTCAAATCTCACTAGGCTCAAGGTTGACTCAGCCTTCCATCCTTCTGAGGTCGGTAAAATGAGGACCCAGATTGTTGGGGGCAAGATGCTGAACTCTGTAAACCGCTTAGAGAGGGCTGTAAAGCACTATGAAGCGGTATAGAAGTCTAAGTGCTATTGCTATTGCATTGCTCAGATTGTACTTCAGTTCCTTGGAGGGCTTCAAATGGCAATTGTTAATGACTCAAAATTGAGTGCTTTCCGTATGTAAGGGTAGTCAAAGTGTTTTAACTTTCTCTGAGGTTTGGGGAGGTTTTCTCAGAATTTCCAGTAAATGCTCAAATGTTCACGTTGCCCTGCACTCGGGAGTCAGAACACAGTATATTTTCATGCATTGATCTTCAAGGTTTCCTTAAGAGGCACAGTTCTGTCTTGTTTTCTTCGTTTTCACTTTCAGGTGTATCTCTCAATATATGTGAACTTCCCTTAAAAGTAGGACGGTGCAAAGCTGCGATTCCCAGTTTTTATTTCAATGCAGCAACTGGGAACTGTGACCAATTCATGTATGGTGGATGTGAAGGGAATGAAAACAACTTCGCAACTTTGGATCAATGCAGAACTAGATGTCAACCTTCTGGTAAGGAAGAAATTTTAATCTTTGCCTTGGCACACAGTTAAAACTAGTGAGAGGAGCTTTTCAGTGGGCGCAATCAGCAAAATCAGGAAACCTTTTAAAAAGGTAAAACCACCAAAACAAATTTCATAAAGAAGAGCCATAAAGGTAGCTTTCTTGTTTTTACTGTGTTTTTTTTTTTTTTGCTAATGTTTATGGGAGCATTTCTGCACTCAGTTGACAAAGGAGATCTCTTTAAATGAAATACTGAATTAAATAAAAGGAAACCATATATCCCTCACAGGAAAATCAGTCCTAGCATCTGTAATGCCTGGAGATGTTTTTTGTTTGCTCAGATTTCCCTGCAATGCTTCATGAAAGAATTTAATTTAATTTAATTTATTGTTCTTATAGGCCGCCCAATCCCTTGGACTCAGGATGGCGTACAACCGAAAAAACAACAATCAAAAGGTACAATAAAAACAATTTTAAAAATTACAAAAATTAAAAACCAGTCATCCATGGAGGAATTAAGATCTTCTTCACCCCGCCTGCATGAAGAGCCATGTCTTAACGGCTTTGCGGAAGGCCAGCAGGGTGGGGATAATCCGGATCTCTGGTGGGAGTTGGTTCCAGAGAGACGGAGCTCCCACAGAGAAGGCTCTCTCCCGTGGTTCCACCAGCCAGCATTGCTTGTTTGATGGGACCTGGAAGATACCAACTCTGTGGGACCTAACCGGTCATAGGGAGGTATGCGGTAGGATGCGGTCCTGGAGGTAACCTGGCCCTGAGCCATGTAGGGCTTTAAAAGTCAAAACCAACACTTTAAATTGAGTCCGGAGACTAATGGGCAGCCAATGCAACTGGCGGAGAATGGGTGTTACGTGGGTGTATCTAGGAACACCCACCACGGCTCGCGCAGCTGCATTTTGCACCATTTGCAGTCTCCGGATACTCTTTGAGGGTAGCCCCATGTAGAGCACATTACAGCCGTGAGGTGATGAGGGCTTGACTGACTGTGAGTAAAGCCTCCCTCTCCAAGTAGGGTCGCAATTGGTGCATCAGGCGAACCTGTGCAAAGGTCCCCCTAGCCACAGCTGACAGATGTTGCTCCAGTTTTAGCTGTGGATCTAGGAGAACACCCAAATTGCGAACCCATTCCGAGGGAGTTAATTTCTCTCCCCCAAGAACCAAGGAGGGGCAGTCGACATAATCCATAGGGGGCAATATCCACAGCTACTCGATCTTGTCAGGATTGAGCTTGAGCCTATTCATTCCCATTCAGACCCTAACATCACCCAGGCAACTCTATATTCTCTGTATTAAAAATATCTGTTAAACCACCATTGATTATTATTTGCGCTGTTTGTTTTTGATATATCGCCCTAATAGATTATGTAAAATCGTCTCCAAGCTGCATCTTTTCTATTAATTTTAATAAAAATTGCCAATTCAATCTATCAAAGGCTTTCTCAGCATCCAAAAACACTAATACTGTAGGTACCTGGTTGTTCCTTCCCAGTTATTCTAATAAGTTAACAATTTGTCTTACATTACTCTTCATTTGTCTACCAACTAAAAAACCAGTTTGATCATGACAAATGCTGCAATTTTCAAGTCTGCTGTAAGTATTTTATCACAGTAATTTTTAAATACTGATTTAATAATAGCCTCGCATTTTGTCCTGGTGCATGAAAATTTAGCATTGTGAAACTTTTTCAATAATTTAGTTGTACAATCCATACTACGAAAACTTTGATTGTGAATTATGGTATGAAATGCAAATGTTCCCTCCATTGTAGCTAACTGTTTTTCATCTTCAGAATAATTTGAAGTTTTAAAAAAACCTGTTACTTTATGACTGGAAGCTGATGCATCTAATGATTGCTTATGTTTGTTGGTGGATAAGTGTTTCGTTATAGCTGCTCTGCCCCCAACTGCAATACAAAATTCTCCTCTGCAAATATTGCAGAAAACAATGGCATCTTTCTTTGATATGAGGAATGGAAATTCCTTTTTGAATTGATCGTTGAAATGGCATTTCCTCTTTTTTTTATTTTTCCATCCCTTAAATGAAATTTAAAATTAAAATATATATATAAAGCTACACGAACGATGCAAGCACATTATGAATAAATAAAATTAATTATTACAACTGAAACTTTAATAACATAAGCAAATAAACTTAACTAAAATTTGAATTTAAATTATTTTACACTTCTGTTGACAACAGGGTTGTATAAACTTGTAAATAAAAGCATACATATTTGGAAATTATTAAATAGATAATGAATTAATAAAACATGAATTATACTTACCTCTGTATAATTAAATATTCACTGAGAAAGAAATAATTACCGTGAGTCATTCAATTGCCGACGTGCCGTGAGTCTATTGCGTGTGTATGTGCCGTGTCGTGTTTCGGTAAGAAGTAAACAAAGCCACTTGTGCGCGGCGCTCTCTCTCAAGGTCTCCCGTGCAGAGCGCATGCGTCTCATAATTGCGTCTTATACTGCACTGTACCAAGCCTTGACGATTCGTCATGTCAAATACAAATACATCACATAACGTGCAACAGATTAGTCTTCAAATATAGACAAGAAGGACATGTAGGAGGACACTTTTTGAGGGAGGATAGAACTTACAAAAGAAGGACTGTCCTCCCTAAAGGAGGACGATTGGTCACCTTACTTTATTTCTCTCAGGCTTTCCCCATAAAAGCCTCTGCTATCCTATCCCCTTATTTCCCTCAGTTTGGCTCACCAACCTCCCTTCCTCTCTCCCATTTTTTTCTCCTCCTTCCCCCAGCCAAGCCCCTCCTTCCTTTCCCTGCACTCCCTCTGTCTCCACCCCTTCCTCCCAGACCCTCCTCTCCTCCCCCCTGCTACGAGGGCATAATTCAAATTTCGGGGAAGTGGCGATCCAGAAACAGTTTAAAAAGTTAAACTAAATGTGAGCAGAGGCTTTCTTGCATTTCCTTATGTAAACTGACATGAAGAACATATTCTTCTTAAAAGCTGGATCTACATCAAAAAGACCAGTAGACGCAGAGCAATGTATTTGGGAACTGCAATATAAACAATATATGTTTTTTCCCACACTAAGCAGATGCTGAAAGTACTTAACCCTGGGTGAAGAGAACGTCCATGTGAAGTCTTTGGAAGAGGAGGAAAGGGAATGTCCTACCCCGACACTGAGAAGTGTCCCTCCTCTCAGTGTTTTTTTTTAAATTGAAAAAGTTTTATTAGTACAGAGTACAAACATTTTTTAAATTTTTCTCCCCCCCCTCCCCCCTCCCCTCCGGACTTCCCAGAGAGAACGCAGGGCATAATATCAATAAAATAAATTTGGTGAAAAAAGAAAAAAACAAACCACAAAAATCCCTCAACTACACATTGTACATTAATAGATTACATCATTAAACTTCTATATTTTAAATCATCTGAATATAAAATAATAATGAAAAAATAAAGAAAAAATAGAAATAAAGATACAAAAGAAAAAAAATACAAAAAAGCAAAGTTAATAATAAAGAAAAAAGTTATACAAAGGAAAGAACAATTTCTTCCTCCTCCTTTCAATCATCTACCCTACAAAAAATCCTAGACTTCATCATCATAATAATAGCATAATATCACCATACATCGAATTATATACTTCCAAAAAATTATAATTCTTAAAGAGGTATTGATAGTAATAATAATAATCTGAAGTATGCAAAGGAAAGAAAACAATTTCTTCCACCTCATTTCAATCAACTATCCTAGACAACATCTAGTTAAAATTAAGTAAAACTTGAATAAGTATTACACTCCTCTCAGTGTTGAATGGCCAGCTTCGGAAGGGGTTTCTCCTTCAGTCTACTGCAGGGGTGGGCAAACTATGGTTCTTTGAGGACCTGTGGACTTCAACTCCCAGAATTCCTGAGCCAGTCATGCATGCATGGCTATCTCAGGAATTCTGCGAGTTGAAGTCCACAGGTGCTCAAAGAACCATAGTTTGCCCAACCGTGGTCTACTGGAATACACTCCCTAACCCTCAAGCAAATGGGAGGAAAGCTCTCCCTGATGACTTTCTCAGTCCATCCCAGAAGTCTGGGATCTCAGGAGTCTGGAAGCCCTGGGCTCTTGTTATAAGTGGAACAGCTTGCGTTGGCCAGACTGAACTTCATCATGGCAGAGCAGGCAAAGTGTTCTCACTTTCTCTGATTTTGGGGGAGGGTTTCTCGGGATCTACTTTTTCAGAAAATGTTCAAATATTCCTCTTGCTCTGCACTTTGGAGCCAGAACACACTAATATTTTAATGCTGGACTTCTTCTTCTTGGTTATCTTAAGAGTGACAGTCTGTCTCCTTCTCTTCTCCAGCACCTCAAAATGCAGCTATATGTAAACTTCGGCCTCAAACAGGACCGTGCAAATATATTAGTCTTCGTTTTTATTTCAACGCAAAAGCTGGGAGGTGTGAAAAATTCGTTTATGGTGGATGTGGAGGAAATAAAAACAACTTCTTAACTTTGGCTGAATGCTCAATGAAATGTGAAAAGTATGGTAAGGAAGAAACTGAAATCTTTGCCTTTGCACAGAATTGTAACAAATGACCTCAAGCACTGATTTGCAAACTCTTTAGTGACCTGAAATTAGTTTCATCTCAGTTTTGTAATCCAAGCCCTGGACTAGTGAGAGGAGAAACTGGGGCTTAAGAAATTCCATAAGTAAGTGCCATAAAGATAGTTCTGCAGTTTTTCTTCTTTTCCTTGCAAATGGTTATGGGAACATTTCTGCATTCAATTGATAAAGGGGATCTCCTTGGGATTAAACAAAATGCTGAAAAATCGAAGGGAATTATATATTCCCCACAGAAAAAGTCACTTCAGTCAGTCAGAAGCCCTGATATTGCAGTCTAACTCTGCCCACAGTTTAAAGTTTCAACCGGAGGGCCTCAAGGTTGAAGCAGCCTTCCATCATTCCTAGGCCAGTTAAATGAGGACCCACATTGTTGGTGTAAACCACTCAGAGAGTGCTGTAAATCACTATGAAGCAGTATATAAATCTAAGTGCTATTGCTATTGTATTGCAAGCATGGAGATGTTTTGCCTTGTCCAAATTGCCCTGCAGTGCTTCATTAAAAATGTATTAGACCATTACAGCATTATATTACCATGAAAAGGTTTTCTTGCAAGATGCCAATGAATTTTCTTGCAGCGTTTGGAGTGAGACTTCCACCTTTGTGGACCTGGGCTTAGACACCACTTCTTGTCCAGTTATTAACATTTGAGGACCGGTCTGCCCTCTCTTCTATATAATAGAATCAGTGTCAAGCACAGCAAATAAAGAGTCCAGGCAATTCAAATGAATATATACCGGTAGATTGATTGATTGATTGATTGATTGATTGATTGATTGATTATTTATTTATTTATTATTTTATTATTTTATTATTTTATTTATTTTTTATTGTTTATTTATTTATTTATTTATTTATTTATTTATTTATTTATTTATTTATTTATTTATTTATTTATTTATTTATTTATTTATTTATTTATTTATTTATTTATTTATTTATTTATTTATTTATTTATTTATTTATTAGGTTCTTCTATGCCGCCCTACTCCCGAGGGACTCAGGGCGGCGTACAACATTGTGCAAGAACACTAAAACAATAAACAACGATTAAAACTATTTTAAAAATATTAAAAAAGTTAAAAAACAGATGTTCAGCAACATACATACAGGGGGAGAGCTCGGATGGAACTAGTCTCAACCCCCTGCCTGCAGGAAGAGCCATGTTTTGATGGCTTTTTGGAAGGCCAGCAGGATGGGGATAGTTCGGCTCCCTGGGGGAAGTTGGTTCCAGAGCACGGCCCCCCCCACAGAGAAGGCCCTCCCCCTAGGGCCCGCCAGCCGGCATTGTTTGGCTGACGGGACCTGGAGGAGACCCACTCTGTGGGCCCTAACCGGTCGAAGGGAAGTGTGAGGCAGAATGCGGTCCCGAAGGTAACCTGGTCCTAAGCCATGTAAGGCTTTAAAGATGATGATCAACACCTTGAATTGTACCCGGAGACCAATGGGCAGCCAATGCAGCTGGCGGAGTATAGGTGTAACGTGGGTGTATCTTGACACACCCACCACAGCACGCGCAGCCACATTTTGCACCAACTGGAGTCTCCGAATACTCTTCAAGGGTAGCCCCATGTAGAGCGCATTGCAGTAGTCCAATCGAGAGGTGACAAGGGCATGAGTGACCGTGAGCAGAGCCTCCTTCTCCAAGTATGGCCACAATTGGTGCACCTGGCGAACCTGTGCAAAAGCCCCCCTAGCCACAGCTGTAAGATGTTGATCTAGATGTAGATTCTCTCTACAACAATCTGAACTACTAACAGTCAAAGCAAACTGGTGATAGATAAAAGTCAACAGAATTCAAGGTGGCCTGAATCTCTTGTGAGCACAAAGGGATTCGAGACTGATGATTCATTTGACCCCTCTAAGAAACCAATGAAATATTGGCCTTTTCTATTGTTGACAAGATTTTCATTCTGTCTCCTTTCCAGGATAAAACTGATTCCAATTCCTGCTCTCATTGATAACATCCTTTCAGAGATGGCATTGATTAAGCAACTGAGGAAGGAATCAAAACTTTCATGGACTCTCCCACAGAAACACCTTGCATGCATCGTATTCTAAGCATAGTCTTAAATAAACATACCAATACTTTGACACACTAACATGCAGTTTCCGAAATACTATTTGCACTACTCCGTTCATTCTGTCGGACCATCAACCACATTGCAAATAGGACACCCCAATACACAGTATTCAGTGAATGTATCAGATGCAGGGAATATTGAAATGTGTGTTATGGTAATAGAGAAAGCCAAGCATCTGATCTGGCAGAAATATTTGCTTGCCCGTCACCCTTTTAGAGATAGATAATTCAGGAATTCCACCCTATGCTTGAAGGATAATGGGAATGATGGGTGTATGTCTAAAATTGTAAAAACTGTAAAATATTTTGTTTTCTACTTCTTTTGACATGCCTTCATTTAGTTAAATGCAACATTTATTAGTCTTTGCTGTTTTATTTAGCACTAGAATGAAGTCTGTGGAGATTCTCAGTCATCCAGGTCATGGTTGTCCCAAAGGTGCTTTTTCAAAAGGCAACTGAACTTTCTGGTTTGTCTTTGAAGACGTTTCGCTTCTCATCCAAGAAGCTTCTTCAGCTCTGCGTGTCTCTTCACTGTTCAGCACAGGAGCAGGATTTTGGGGATGAGTCTGTCCTGTTTGCATCTCAAATTGAAGCACAAATGGTTCCTGTAGTCTGCAATTTTTCTGGAAATCTGTTCATATTCCCTCACCATTCGAAGGGCTTCACCATCCAGAGCTGAAGAAGCTTCTTGGATGAGAAGCAAAATGTCTTCGAAGAAAAACCAGAAAGTCCAGTTGCCTCTTGAAAAAGCACCTTTGGGACACTGGAATGAAGGTACGAAGTTAGACCAGAACTGTACTTACGGTCCTTACATATGAACTCATGGTTCCAACTACGTGAATGTCCAACTGCATTTCCTATAGTGCCATGATGGCGAACCTATGGCTTGTGTGCCACAGGTGGCACGCAGAGCCCTCTCTGCAGACACATGAACCATCGCCCCAACTCAGCTCCACTGCACATGTGGGTGCATCTCCCACCGGCCAGCTGGTTTTTGAGTCTCTGCTGCGCATTCACAGGGGATGGGGCGCATGCGGGAGATGAACGTGCATGCACAGGGTGGAGCACACACATGGGGGTTGTGTATGCATGTGCGGTGGGGCAGGGTGCACATGCACAGGGGGTCACATGCGCATGGTCACATGTGCTTGTGCGGAGCGGGGCGCATGCGGGGGTGTCACATGGACATGCACAGGGTGGGGAGTGCACGTGTGGGAGAAGGGCACACATGGGTGGGTTGCGTGCACATGCATGGGGGTGGGGAATATGGGGCGTGTCACACATGCATTGCATAATGTGTGTGTGTTTGGCACTCGGCGCCAAAAAGGTTAGCCATCACTGCTATAGTGTATAAAAAAAGTTGCTTCACTAAGCACCAGACACTTGTTCTCAACTCTTTCAGTGCATGCTTATTTGGCTTTGTTCATTTTCTGTTTTCAGGATGCCCCTCGCTTATTTAGGTGCATTTTCCAACTCAATGGACAGTTGAGTGTGTCTCCTCATACAATATAGTCTCCTACCACACCCAAGAATGACAGCATTAAATGGAATAAATGGTGGAAAACCCACCTCTCAAATGTTAGATTGGCTTCAGAAAACTGTTATCCAGAATGGATGACCAGAGATACATAAAATTGCACTCCTTATTTTATTTTATTTTGCATTATTCTGAATCACCTCTTAGGTCTAGAGTAGGGGTCTCCAAACATGGCAACTTTAAGACTTGTGGACCAACTCCCAGAATTCTCCCGCTAGCTATGATGGCTGGAGAATTCCGGGAGTTGAAGTCCACAAGTCTTAAAGTTGCCAAGTTTGAAGACCTCTGGTCTAGAGTAAGCATGCAAGACAGTATCAACAATGATTGGGGACTGCTCCATTTTCATGAAAGGCATTTCGGTAGATGAAGAAGGACTCCTTTTTAGGATGAGGGCATGATTCAAATTTGGGGGATCTGGTGTTTCTGATAGAAATATAATAAACTAAATCCATGGACAACCCCCCCCCCTCTCTCCCTCCCTCCCTTCCCACTTGACATTATTATAATGGAAGGCGAGAATAGTAACACTGAACCTTCAGATCCTGCTATATTGATTGCAATGTCTTTTACTTGGAACTGAAATATATAAATATATAAAGATGTTCTAAAATTCAGAAACCATACATTTAAGAACAACTTAAACACTGAAAATTTTCAAAGGACTAAAATTACATACCAACAAGATAATGGTAGAAGGTGGGACACAAGAACATAGGGAATATATCTGTGAGAACGTCCTTGCAGATCTTTTCAACAAATTTAGGAGATGGAGTTCTCTGGGAAGCAGGAATAGATGTGGACACTCCATTATTGGTATAATGTCTCCATGACCAGTATCCAAAGACACCTGTCCTTGGCTACTGCTGGCCTTGCAGGAGTTAGGCGTTAATTAAGATGAGCAGGAAGAGTTCATCTCTAGGATGCAGGGAGCCTCGGGAAGAGCAAGAGACTGAGTAATGGGAAATGAATCTGCTCCTTCCACACCAGGCATACAAGATAGCAATAGATTCCCAAGGGAGGGGCAGCTGTCACATAAACTGTCACATAAACTGGACATAAACTGGAGGACATAATTTATAGATGCCACTTGTGATCTTGAGGAGCTACCAGGGGAAGAGGGGAACAACAGACCTACATTTTAGAAAAGGCATTTTCTAAAAAGCAAAGCAAAGCAAAGCAAAGCACAGCATAGCAAAGTTTCATTCTCAAAGCCCACAACCTGCCAGAGCAGTTCAGTTTCTTATTTAATGCAAACAAAGTCTTTCTTCTTTCCATAAAAGGAAAGGGATGGAGTTTGGGAATATAGTCTCTCTCTTCACTCCCAAGGCATGTTTATCAAAGGGAGTTTGGGAATCAATGTATATTTCTTTTCACTGTTCTGGTCCAAGCATAGGAATGCTTTTCTCAGACAGATAAAACTCCACGCAAATGGTAAAATCATGTAGACTACGTTTATTGCCCGGTATCCTCATGGACTTATATATTCACGATGTGGTTCTTCAGGATATTCATAATCTGTCCCATTACACGTAGGTGAAAATAGATTCATTTCTCCTCATCTTCGGCTGTTGCATGGTCCTTTGTTAAGACTTAAAATGCCTGCTGGTGTGCATGGCACAATTACCCAGCAGCTGAGGTATAGCTCGATGGCCAATAAGAACACACATAGTAAGGCAGAGACAGTTCCCAATTCAAGTATCAATATTTTTTCCCTTTAAAATAGGATGTCATTCCAAAACCACATCATCTTTTAAATCTTTCAAGAAAAACTTTTTTTCTCCAAGTTCCCAAATATTTTTCTTCACTATTTTAGCATGCTTGACCCGCCGCTATTCCTTAGCTTCCTTATTTCTCCCCCTTGTATTTTTGCGGTTGTTTTAAAAAGCAAACAGTCTTTTTTTCTCCTCAGGTTGCAAATGACTCACTTTTCCTCCTGCTCAGTCTGGCTCTCCTTCGGCTTTGTGGCAGCCATGTTTGCTGCTGCAGCTCCACGCCATTGGCTAGGGGCTTGCCAGCTCGGGGAGAGGAGATGCGGCTCCCCTGAACCCTCCTGGCAATCCCCCTTCGCTTCGCCCCCTCTATGGGGGGGGGCTTAGGTCCAAATTTGGACCCTCAGGCATGGAATGTTCAGAGCCGGCCGCAGAGATCGCAGTCCCAGCTTCCAATCTCACCGAAGGAGGAACCAGAAGTCCCCCAGTTTTGCTTCTTTGGAAGAAAGAGGTTCCTTTTTTGCAAGGAGCCTTGAAGAATGTTCTTGCTCTGCTCTGCCACTGGTGAGCCCTTGCTCCAACTCCTCACCTTCAAAGAGCACCAGCAGCACCAGCTGAGTCTCCTGGTTGGTGGGCAGCACAACCTACTCTTCCTGCAGCAGCTCATCCAGCTACTCTTGAACTGGGCACATTGTTAGTTCTCCTCATCAGAGGCTGGGCTGGCTATGAGACTTGGTAAAACATGTACTAAATACGGGATGATGCATGTTGAAAAGTTAACATGTCGAAATGCTGGTAGAAAGATAGATGGTAGTTTGTCCTTGACTGTATGTCACGAAGTGAGAAAAAATGACTGTATAAGAGCAGCAGGTGGTACAAGATCAGTCTAGCTCTGTCCTTTCATCTCTTTCCTCATGCTTTCAATTTAATTCAGGTACAATTTGTTACTCATTTGCTACACACTATAGCACTGTTTATGGATGATTGGTGGAACTGTACTCAGGGTCCCTAGCTATGACCTCCTTGTTCCAACTACATGAATGCTGAGGTTTACTTCCCTATTGAACACTCTATAAAATGGCTCAACTCAAAATTGGATTCTTCCTTTCAGGGACAATGAAGAATTTGAACTGTATGTTCCTCACTTTTGGAATAGAATAGAATAGAATAGAATAGAATAGAATAGAATAGAATAGAATAGAATAGAATAGAATAGAATAGAATAGAATAGAATAGAATAGAATAGAATAGAATAGAATAGAATTTTTTTTGGCCAAGTGTGATTGGACACACAAGGAATTTGTCTTGGTGCATATGCCCTCAGTGTACATAAAAGAAAAGATACATTTGTCAAGAATCATGAGGTACAACACCTCATGATTGACCACCTAATGATGGTCATAGGGTACAAATAAACAATCAGGAAACAATCAGTATCAATATAAATCATAAGGATGCAAGCAAGAAGTTACAGTCCTGCACTCGTAAGTGGGAGGAGATGGGTGATAGGAACAATGAGAAGACCGATAGTAATAGTAATGCAGCCTTAGTGAATAGTTTGACAGTAGTGAGGGGATTATTTGTTTAGCAGAGTGATGGCGTTCAGAAAAAAACTGTTCTTGTGTCTAGTTGTCATGGTGTGCAATGCTATATAGCGTTGTTTTGAGGGTAGGAGTTGAAACAATTTATGACCAGGATGCGAGGGGTCAGTAAATATTTTCACAGCCCTCTTTTTGACTTGTGCAGTATACAGGTCCTCAATGGAAGGCAGGTTGGCAATAATTGCTTTTTCTGCAATTCTGATAATCCTCTGAAGTCTGTGTCTGTCTTGTTGGGTTGCAAAACCAAACCAGACAGTTATAGAGGACTCTATAATTCCTTTGTAGAACTGTATCAGCAGCTCCTTGGGCAGTTTGAGCTTCCTGAGTTGGCGCAGAAAGAACATTCTTTGTTGTGCTTTTTTGATGACGCTTTTGATGTTAGGTGTCTATTTTAGGTCTTGAGATATGATAGAACCTAGAAATTTGAAGGTCTCTACTCTTGATACTGTGTTGTCTAGTATTGTAAAAGGTGGTAGTAACAGATTAACAGAGTTGGAAGGGACCTTGCAGGTCATCTAGTCCAACCCCCTGCCCAAGCATGGGAAGGTTTGTCCTAAAGTCTACCACCATTTCTACGGTTTTGTGTGTGTTCAGTTCCAGTTTGTTCTGGTCATACCATGAGGCTAGTTGTTCAACCTCCCATCTGAAAGCGGTTTCATCGTTGTCTTGAGTGAGACCAATCACTGTTGTATCATCTGCAAACTTCAGTAGTTTAACAGATGGATCTGCCAAGAGAAGTGGTGAGAGCACAGGGCCCTGGGAGGCTCCTGTGCTAATTGTACAGGTATCTGATGTAATTTTGCCTAGCTTCACCTGCTGCTTCCTGTCTGTTAGGAAGCTTGTGATCCACTTACAAGTGTGTTCAGGTACCGCTAGCTGGTTCAGCTTAGTTAGAAGAGTGTCTGGAATGATGGCATTGAATGCTGAACTAAAGTCTACAAAGAGGATCCTTGCGTAGGTCTTTGGAGATTCAAGGTGTTGTAGGATGTAGTGCAGAGCCATATTAATAGCATCGTCTGTCGATCTAGTTGCTCAGTATGCAAATTGCAGGGGGTCTAACAGTGGGTCCGTGATGGTTTTCAAGCGGGACATCACTAGTCTTTCAAAGATATTCATAACTACAGATGTTAGCACAACTAGTCTGTAGTCATTCAGTTCCTTGATGGAGATCTTCTTCGGCACTGGGATGATAGTGGAGCGTTTGAAGCAAAAAGGAACATGGCATATCTCTAGTGATTTGTTGAAGATTTGGGTGAAGATGGGGGCCAATTGGTCAGCACAGACTTTTTAAAAAGTTTTTTATTTATAATACAATTAAAAAACAAACAAACAAACAAACATAAAACATAAAGACAAGTACATGGCGGATTATCCAGTTAACCTATTTACATTTGATTACTTCTTTTTCCGTTATCTTTCTTAGAATATAAAACAGGTGCTTTTCCTGGCTTCTGTCTGTGAAATACATCTTGCACTTCCTTTTCCATGATCACCAAGGGTTGTGAACCCAATGGGATGGGGTCAGTTGTAGGAGGTTTTGCTGTTGTTGGTGTGTCTGGGATGGGGGTTGTGGAGATAGGTGGCTGTAGTTTCCTTTCATTCAGGACATCTGCCAGTTGTTGATTTCCTTCAGCTTGGGAAGGTGGTTTGCCGTAACTGGTGATGTTTCTGAGAGTTTCCACATGTTTGCTGGTTCATTTGTTGAGAACTGATTCCTTAGCTTTTCAGAGTAACTTCCTTTTGCTGCTCTGATCTCCCCTCGCGAGATTTCAGCGAGATTTTGCTTCCATGCATGCGCAGTGGAGATGCGCGCGTATGGCTCCGGCAGCAAGGTAAGTGAGCAACCCCCCCTCAGGTAGAAGGTGGGATAAGTACATAAAAGACATAAAAACAAAGGGTTTTTGGGACCTTCCCATCTTTGGGAAAGGCCTTGCAGATCTTTTCAGCAAATTTGTGACGTGTAATGCTCTGGGAAGCAGGAATAGATGTGAACACTCCATAATTGGTATAATGTTTCCATGACCTATATATATGAACACATCTGTCCTGTGCTACTGCTGGCCTTGCAGGAGTTAGATGAGCAGGAAGAGTTCATCCATGGGGTGGAGGGAGCCTTGTGAGGAGGAAGAGGCCGAGTAAGGGGAAGCACATCTGCTCCTTCCTCACCAGGCATAGAAGATGTGAGTGTGAACCAGATTCCCGAGGGAGATGCAGCTGTCACGTAAAAGGAGGAGATAATTGAGGGATGCCACTAGTTATCTTGAGAATTTATGAAGAGGGGGAGAGAGGGCAACAACACACATGTATTTTAGAAGTGTTCACAGCACAACTTCCTCATCCTTCAGCAACTCAGGCAGCAGTTCATCCAGGTTTTCTGGAATGCTCATTGTTGGTCCCCTTATCAGAGGCTGAGTTGGCCATGGCACATAGTAAAATGTGTACGAAATATGGGATAACACATTTTAACATATTCAAATGCTGGTAGAAAGTTGGACAGAAGTTTGTGCTTGCCAATCTGTCATGAAATAAGAGAAAATGACTGTAATAAGAGTTGGCCATATCCTATATAGACCTGTTTATGGATGACAGGTGGAACTGTACTCACGATCGCTATGTATGACCTCTTTCTTCCAGCTACATGAACAGTCAATAAACTTCTAAAAAATCAATCTCTCGTTCTAAAGAAGTTTATCGACCCCTAATAAAACTCACTGTTCTGTAGTATTTCCAGTCGGTCCTTGGAGTAACCATTTATGAATCTGAGCATTAATCAGATTTTGGGGAACTGGACCTTGGTGTTCCAACCACATGAATGCCCAGGTGTACTTCACTGTTGGATAATCTATAAAATGGCTCAACTCCGCATCGGATACTTGCTTTCATCACCATGATTCATTCGAACTGCATCCTCCTGACTTTAGGACTGCTCATTTTCTGCTTTCAGGATGCCTGTTCTGTAGGTAGGTAGACATCCATATTTAACATGCAATCTGCTCTTCTCTTCCAAGACATGATCACATTAACAACAGAGTTGATGTTGGAGGAACCCCTAATATATGGGATTTACTTTAGGGAGCCAGTTTCTGGACTGCATCATCCAAAACAAACAGAATGAAAGTCCCTTTTCTGCAGTATTTCGGTCGGTCCTTAGTTGTAAGATGTCAGCATTATTCAAATTTTGGGGAAATGGACATTCTGACAAAGTTTAAAAAGGTTAAACTAAATCTGAGTAGAATTTTTGTTGTATTCCCTTTTATAAGCTTTCCTATGAATAATATATTCTTCCTAAAACCTACAGCTACTACATCAACAAGGAACAATGTATTTGGGAACTGGAATATAAATAACATATGAAATTTCCTACACCAAGCAGACACCACAAATATTTAAACCTGGTTGAAGAGAAGGACAATGTGATGTCTTTGGAAGAGGAGGAAAGGGAATGGACACCCACCCCTCCACTTCCAGATGCCCCTCCTTCAACTGTTGAATGCCCAGCTCCAGAAGGGGTTTGTCCTTCTGTCTGTTGGAATACAAGCCCTAACCTTCAAGCAAATGGGAGGAAATTTTTCCCTGATAACCTTCTCAGTCCACCTCAGAATTTTGGAATTTCAGGATTGGGGGTGGTCCTGGTGCCTCTTCTTAGGAGTACAGCAACTTGCATTTGCCAAGCTGGTCTTCAATTATTTGAGGGCTTCTAATGGCAATTGGCAATGACTGAAATTTGAGTGTTCTCAATATGTCAGTTTTCACTTTTTCTGACCTTTGGAGCAGATTGCTCAGGATCTCCTTTTCCAGCAAATGCTCAAATATTCATGTTGCCCTGTACTCTGGAGTCAGAACACTATATATATATTCATACGATGATCTTCCGGTTTCCTTAAGGGGGACAGTCTGTCTTATTTTCCTCTTTATATCTTCAGGTGAAACTCCAGAAATATGTAATCTTCCCGCAGATAAAGGACGATGCAAAGCTGTGTTTCCTCGTTTTTATTTCAACGCAGCAACTGGGAAATGTGAGGAATTCATGTATGGCGGATGTAGAGGAAATGAAAACAACTTTTTAGAATTGTCTCAATGCAGAGCTAAATGTCAAAATTCTGGTAAGGTAGAAACTTTCATCTTTCCCTTGTCATAACCATTAAAACAAATAACATATTACTCTTGTTTACAATCATTGATCTGAAAACTCTTCAATATCTTTATAAATGACCTAGATGAGGGAACTCATCAAATTAACCCGGTGGGAATATCCAACACCCCAGAAGATAAACTCAGCTTCCAAAAAGATCTTGACAAACTGGAACAATGGGCCCTATCCAACAAAATGAATTTTAATGTGGAGAAAAGCAAAGCTTTACATTTAGGCAGGAAAAATCAAAGTATAAGTATAGATTAGGTGAGACCTGGCTTAAAAACTATGAGACGGATCTTTGAGTCCTAGTGGATGATCATTTGAATATGAGCTAGCAATGTGAAGCAGCAGCCAAAAAAGCTAATATAATCCTGGGTTGAATAAACAGAGGCGTAGAAGTATTAGTGCTGCTTTGCAAAACCCTAGTAAGACCACACCTTGGATACTGAAACCAATTTTGGTCACCATACTACAAAAAAGAATTTGAGACTTTGGAAAAGTTCAGAGACGGGCAACTAAATGGATCAAAGGTCTGGAGGCTAAACCATATGAAGAACTGTTGCAGGTTTTGGGTCTGGCTAGTCTAAGAAAAGAAGAATTAGGGGTGACATGGTAGCAGTATTTCAGTATTTGAGGGGCTGCCACAAAGAAGAGAGGGTCAAATTATTCTCCAAAGCACCAGACGCCGAGGGAAGAAGTAATGGTTGGAAACTAATGAAGGAGAGAAGCAACCTGGAAGTAAGGAGAAACTTCCTAACAGTGAGGACAATTAACCAGAGGAAAAGCTTGCCTTTTCCACATGTCCCATGTGGAACCAGTTATACAGTAACTGGGACATGTACAATGTTTGTTTATAGTGGATGTGGAGGGAATAAAAACAACTTCTTATCCAAAGAAGAATGCCTAAAAGAATGTAAAAGTACTCGTAAGGAAGTATTGCAATCTAGGATCTGTACTAGTCATAGCCGAAATTGAAGCTCATTATTGGGATCAATCAGTAAACATTTAGAACGTTAAAAACATGAAAAGAACTTTCATAAAGAAGTGCCCTAAAAGTAGCTTTTTGTTTTTATGGTTTTCCTTGAAAATGGTTAAGTGAGCATTTCCATACGCAATTGACAAAGTGGATCACATAGAGATTACTCACAGTGCTGAATAATCTACTGTTGACACCTTGATTTTCATTGTCTCCTTTCCAGGATGAAACTGACGAGTCGGATTAATAGATGGGGTGTATTCAGCAGCTGGGGAAGGAATCCAAACTTCCATGGACACGCCAACTGAAACACTTTGCATGTATTGAATTCTAAGCATTCTCTTAAATAAACATTCAAATGCTTTGAACCCCAATAGTCTGTCTCTAAAGTACTGTTTCCATTGCTCCTTTCATTCTGTCAGGCCATCGACAACAATGCAAGCAGGACACCCCAATACAGAATATTCAGTGAAGATATCAGATACAGGGAATATTAAAATATGTTTTATAGTAATAGATAATGTTTATCACCTGATCTGGTAGGAATATTTGGTTGGCCTTCCTCTCTCACTCAGCCCTTTTGAGATACGCCAGTCAGGAACTCCACCCTAGGGTTGAAGGATAGTGAGAACGATTGGTGTATGTCTAAGGTTGTAAAGGATGTAGAAGAGTTTCTCACTTTTTCCATATGCCTTCAATTTAGTAAATGCAACATTTCTTAGTCCTTGCTAGGTTTTATTTAGCACTACTTAACCAGTATGGAGGTACGTAGTTAAAGCAACTCATGGTTCCAACTGCATGAAAGTCCAGCTGCATTTCCTATTGTGCATATAAAAAGTGGCTTGACTGAGCACCAGACAATTGTTTTCAACACCAGGATGTATTTCATTTCGTGGTTATTTGGACTGGTTCACTTTTTGGTTTTTGGTTGCCTCTAACCCAAATTTAGGTACCTTTTCCAACCGAACGCAGAGTTTTGTATATCCACACACAAGATGTCCTCCCTCCACACTGAACAATGATGACTTCAAAACTCTCTCCATTTTAGATTGACTTTAGAAACTGTTCCTTTACTAGAGACACATGAAAGAAGACCCTCTTTTAATTTAATTTAATTTAATTTAATTTAATTTAATTTAATGGATTTCTATGCCGCCCAATCCCTAGGGACTCAGGGCGGCTGCAATATTTTCTGCAATATTCCCTGTCACCCCTTAGTTTTGGGATAACCATATGAACAATGCTGGGAGGACTGATCCATTTTCATGAAAGGCATTTGGGTACATGAGGACGGGCACATTTTGGGATGAGGGCATAATTCAAATTTTGGGTGGACTGGTGTTTCTGAAAGAAAAAGTCTAAACCAAATCTATGGACAAACCCTCCCTCCCTTCCTTCCCATATGACGTTAGTATAAAGGGAAGGCCAGGCAATGTTCAACCCGCAGATCCGTTGCACTCCTACTTTCTTATTTCTAACTGAAATAAAGATGTTTCTTAAATTAATTGAAAAAAAAACATTTAAGAACTTAAAAACTGAAATTTTGAAAGGAATAAAATTACATGCAGAAATGAAATTAGGAGGTGGGATAAGTACATAAAAGACATAAAAACAAAGGGAATACACCTTTGCAGATCTTTTCAACAAATTTGGGACGTGTAATGCTCTGGGAAGCAGGAATAGATGTGAACACTCCATAATTGGTATAATGTTTCCATGACCAATATATATGAACACATCTGTCCTGTGCTACTGCTGGCCTTGCAGGAGTTAGATGAGCAGGAAGAGTTCATCCATGGGGTGGAGGGAGCCTTGTGAGGAGGAAGAGGCCGAGTAAGGGGAAGCGCATCTGCTCCTTCCTCACCAGGCATAGAAGATGTGAGTGTGAACCAGATTCCCGAGGGAGGGGCAGCTGTCACTTAAATGGGAGGAGATAATTGAGGGACGCCAATAGTTGTCTTGGGAATTTATGAGGAGGTGGGGAGAGGGCAACAGCACACCTGCATTTTAGAAGAGTTTGCAGCCCAGAGTCAATTAGTTCAGATGGATTGCTATAGCAATTAAAAAAAAAGAAAAATAATAAAATTTCATGTTTGCTACTCACAACCTCTTTCCCCTTAGAATTTGGGAAAAGATGATGAGAGCTATGTAATGATAAGTGGGACTGAGATTCGCCCTAACTTATCAGGTGGCTAAAATGAGATGGTGGGATACTTGTACTTTCTGACTCGCCTGATTCTCTTTATGTAGTCTTACAATAAACTGGAATAAGCTCAATTTTTTTCCTGTTCTCTTGGGGGCTTACCTCAGGCCAGAGTCAAAGTTACAAGGCTTCAAGTCAGGAGGTAGGGCACATGGGGTCTGGGTCAACAATCGGTTGTTGCCAATGGAGACGCTTGAGCTCTCTGCTCCTCTTAAGCAGAAGCAGCCCCAGTGGTGCTTATTTGGAAGAATGAGGCTCCTTTCTTGCGAAGAGCCTTGCAGAATGTTCTTGCTCTGCTTTGCTCTGCTCTGCCAGTGGTGAGTCCTTGCTCAGACTCCTTAACTTCAGAGAGCAGCACCAGCACCAGGTGGGTTCCTTGTTTTCTGGGCTTCACAACATCCTCATCCTTCAGCAACTCAGGCAGCAGTTCATCCAGGGTTTCTGGAATGCTCATTCTTGGTCTCCTTATCAGAGGCCAAGCTGGCCATAGCACATGGTAAAATGTGTACAAAACATGGGATAACATATTCAAATGCTGGTAGAAAGTTAGACAAGAAGTTTGTGCTCGCTGATATGACGTGAAAAAAAAGAGAAAATGACTGTAATAAGAGTATGAATTTGCCTACTTTGTTACATGGAAGTGAAAGTTAGAACACGTAGTAGGGACACCGTAGGCAAGTAAACACATGGAAAAGGAATACAAAAACTATTTGTGTGATAGAACAACAAGGGATAAGGTTATTCTGATCTCAAGTATAGCAATTGCTCTTATCAGGCAGTTAAACTCAATGCCATTAGGAATTCATACAAATCATATTTATTCTTCAGGTATCCTCAAAATACAATAACTCACTACACTGTTGAGATTCATCTGAAGGCTTATATCATAGTCTGATCCCATTAAACATAGGTGAAGTCCTAATTAAGCATAGGTGAGAAAAGGTGCATGTCTCCCGATACTGTAGGCTTCTTTGTTAAGATGCAAAACAACCACTAGTCTGCATGGCACAATTATCCAGCAGCAGAGGTATGGCTCGAAGGCCAATTAGAAACACAGATGTGATCACATGTCATGGACTACATTGCCCATAATGCAATCTCTGCCTACATTCCCCACAATGCAATTTCTTAAAGAGACAGCTTTTAATCCAAGCTAAAATACCCCTCTAACCAGCACAAAGGTCAAGGGTTTGTATTGTGAAATGAATACAGAAGTGAATTAAAGTGGTTCAGTCAAGTAGAATAAATAAATTGCAAAAAAAGTAAACGATAAAGAAGCAAATGTTTCATGAGAAAGGCATAGAGTCAATAGTCAATAGTCAATAAACTTCTAAAAAAATCAATCCCTTGTTCTAAAGAAGTTTATCGACCCCTAATAAAACCCATTGTTCTGTAGTATTCCCAGTTGGTCCTTGGAGTAATCATTTTCGGATCGGAGCATTATTCAGATTTTGGGGAATTGGACCTTGGTGTTCCAACCACATGAATGCCCAGGTGTACTTCACTGTTGGATAATCTACAGGTGGAACTGTATTCAGGATCAATATGTATGACCTCTTTCTTCCAGCTACATGAACAGTCAATAAACTTCTAAAAAGTCAATTCCTCATTCTAAAGAAGTCTATCGACCCCTAATAAAACCCACTGTTCTGTAGTATTTCCAGTCGGTCCTTGGAGTAACCATTTTCAGATCAGAGCATTATTCAGATTTTGGGGAATTGGACCTTGGTGTTCCAACCACATGAATATAGCATCCATTTTTAGCTTTTATATTGTGATATTCCATTCCGGGGGGGAATGGGTATGTGTGATTGTGAATGATTACTGATTATTAACTTTTTAATTTACCCCGGAAGTGGTGTGTGTTGGTTATGAAAGGGATTGGATATGATTGGGAATAAGAATGTGTAGAATGATGTAATTTGGGATGAGATAGTATGAGTGAGTCGGGAACCAAGGCCTGGACTCCCTTCGCTGACTGTGCAAACAGAAGCGCAGTGGGGTCTTTTACCCGGCTCAGTATGAATGGTATGGATGGCCTGCAGGAAGGGAGGTGGACCAGCGGGGAAGGGAAGGGTATCTCTTGGGGGGTGGGGAGCTGGAATATTCCAGTCATGATGGGGAGAGGTAGGTATGGCGAGAGCAGAGGGGTGGGCCGCTCTCGGGGAATAAGACCTCGCTGTTTACATGCAATCCCTTGTTCCGTCCCCTCCGATGTGGTTCCATCTTGCTCAACCCGTGTACCTGGCAACCAGGGTTTTCAGGGCCCTGGGCTCAGGATGATGCTGGTGAATGCCAGGTCAATCGTCAACAAAGCCTCCCTGATACGTGATTTAATCACTGATGAGGGGGCGGACCTGGTATGTATAACTGAGACCTGGCTGGGCCAGGAGGGGGGGAGTAGCCCTCTCTGAGATATGCCCAGACGGGTTCTCAGTGCAGCATCATTCACGACCCCAGGGAAGGGGAGGAGGAGTGGCTATCATAACGTGCCGGAATCTACATCCTCGTAGGATCCCTGTCTGGAGATTGTCGGGTGTGAGACGCTCCTTCTGAAGTTGGACTTAGGGGTTCAGGTGGGCCTTCTGTTAGCGTACCTGCCTCCCAGCTACATTACTAAGGCCCTGCCTGAGCTGCTTGAGGTGATAGCTAGCCTGGCGGTGGAGTTCCCCAGGCTTATGGTGCTGGGGGACTTTAACCTGCCTTCGGCAGGCGAAACCTCTGGTGCAGCTCAGGAGTTCATGGATTCCATGACAACCATGGACCTGACCCAAGTAATCCAGGGTCCGACTCATGAGGGAGGCCACACGCTTGACCTAGTGTTTCTTTCGGGGCAGTAGAGAGATTATCTGAATGTAGGGGATATAGTCACCACCCCATTGTCGTGGTCAGATCATTTCCTATTGAAGTTGGATTTCACAGCCCCACTCCTCCCACGCAGGGAGGTGGGATTGACTAGGTGGTTCCGCCCCAGGCGCCTAATGGAGCTGGAAGGATTCCAGAGGGAACTTGGGGAAATACTTGAAACCCTGGTACACAATTCGTCTGAGGCTCTGGTGGCTGCCTGGAACACCGCAGCATCAGGGGCATTAGATTGGATTGCGCCTTTGCGACCTCTCCATGGGAGTGGATCCCGGAAAGGTCCCTGGTTTACCGAAGAGCTCCGGGAGATGAAACGCCACAAGAGACGTCTGGAGCGACGCTGGAGAGCCAGTAAAACCGAATCTGACCGAACACTTCTAAGAACATCTTATCTAGTGGCGATAGGGCGGCAAAACGATCTCATTTTTCTGCTCCTATTGTATCCGCAGATTCCCACCCAGCCGACTTGTTTAGGGTGACTCGCGCCCTCCTTGTCAAAGGGGGGAGCGAGTAACACTTGCAAGGTAGAGCTGAGGAATTCGCGCAGTTTCTGATGGATAAAGTCGCTCAGATCCGGTCGAATCTGGACTCCGGCTGGACAGAGTCCATTGAGTTGACAGGGGCAAGTCTTAGTCCAGCGTTGTGGGAGGAGTTTGAGCTTGTCTCTCCTGATGAGGTGGACAAGGCCGTGGGTGCGATGAGCTCTTCCACCTGTTTATTGGACCTGTGCCCCTTCTGGCTGGTTTCGGCCAGCAGAGAGGTGGCACATGGCTGGATCCAGGCGATGGTCAAACTTCTTTTAGGGAGGGATCCGTACCGCAGCCTTTAAAGGTTGTGGTGGTGAGACCCCACCTTGAGAAGCCTTCACTGGATCCAGCAGATTTGAAGAACTTTCGTCCAGTCTCCAACTTACCTTTTATAGGTAAAGTTGTGGAGAAGGTGGTAGCTTTTCATCTTCTTCGGCTATTGGAGGAAACTGATCATCTAGATTCCTCAGGGTTCGGTCCTCTCGCCCATCCTGTTTAACATTTACATGAAACCGCTGGGGGAGTTCATCCGTAGACACGGGGTGAGTTTTCAACAGTATGCTGATGACACCCAGCTGTACATCTCCACCCCGTCTCAATTCAGGGAGGCAGTCGATGTAATGTGCCGATGCCTGGACGATGTTAGGACCTGGATGTGGAGAAACAGACTCAAACTCAACCCCGACAAGACTGAGTGGCTCTGGATATTGCCTCCTAAGGACCATGTCGACTGTCCCTCCTTGGTTCTTGAGGGAGAAAAATTAACTCCCTCGGAACGGGTTCGCAATTTGGGAGTTCTCCTAGATCCACAGCTAAAATTAGACTAACACCTTAAAGCTGCGGCTAGGGGAGCTTTTGCACAGGTTCACCTGGTGCACCAATTGCGACCATACTTGGAGAAGGAGGCTCTACTCACGGTCACTCATGCCCATTTGGACTATTGTAATGCGCTCTACATGGGGCTACCCTTGAAGAGTATTCGGAGACTTCAACTGGTGCAAAATGCGGCTGCGCATGCTGTGGTGGGTGTTTCAGGATACACCCACGTAACACCTATACTCCGCCGGGTACAATTCAAGGTGTTGATCATCATCTTTAAAGCCCTACATGGCCTAGGACCAGGTTACCTCCGGGACCGTATTCTACCTCATACTTCCCTTCGACCGGTCAGGTTCCACAGAGTGGGTCTCTTCCAAGTTCCATGAACCAAACAATGTCAGCTAGCGGGACCTAGGGGGAGGGCCTTCTCTGTGGGGGCCCCTGCTCTCTGGAACCAACTTCCCCCAGAGATCCGAATCATCCCCACCTTGCTGGCCTTCCGAAAAGCTGTGAAGACATGGCTCTTCCTGCAGGCGGGGTTTTGAGACAGCTTCATCTTGGTCTCCCCTATGTATGTGAGATTTTATATGCTTTTTAGTTGTATTTTTAATTGTTTTAATTTAATTGTTTAGTGGTTCTTCAACTGTTGTACGCCGCTCTGAGTCCCCAGGGAGTAGGGCGGCATATAAGAATCCTAAATAAAATAAAAAAATAAAAATAAAATAAATGAATGCCCAGGTGTACTTCACTGTTGGATAATCTACAGGTGGAACTGTATCAGAATCAATACGTATGACCTCTTTGTTCCAGCTACATGAATAGTCAATAAACCTCTAAAAAGTCAATTCCTCATTCTAAAGAAGTTTATCGACCCCTAATAAAACCCACTGTCTGTATATTTCCAGTCAGTCCTTGGACTAACCATTTTCGGATCTGAGCATTATTCAGATTTTGGGGAACTGGACCTTGGTGTTCCAACCACATGAATGCCCAGGTGTACTTCACTGTTGGATAATCTATAAAATGGCTCAACTCCACATCAGAGACTTGCTTTCATCACCATGATTCATTCGAACTGCATCCTCCTGACGTTAGGACTGTTCATTTTCTGCTTTCAGGATGCCTGTTCTATAGGTAGGTAGATAAGATGTTTCTTTTCCCTTCATACTTACGTGCAATCTGCTTGAAAATGCCCCTTTCTCTTCCAAGACATGATCATACCCACAGAGTTGACGTTGGAGGGACCCCTAACATATGGGATTTCCTTTAGGAAGGCAGTTTCTGGACTGCATCATCCAAAACAAACAGAATAAAAGTCCCTTTTCTGCAGTATTTTGGTTGGGCCTTAGTTGTGGGGTAACCATTGTGGGATGTCAGCATTATTGAAATTTAGGGGAAATGGACATTCTGACAAATTTTAAAAAGATTAAACTAAATCCGAGTAAATTTTTTGTTGTATTTTCTTTTATAAGCTTTCCTATGAATAATATATTCTTCCTAAAACCTACAGCTACTATTTCTTATACAGCAACAAGGAACAATGTATCTGGGAACTGGCATGTAAACAACATAGGACTTTTCCAACCCTAAGCAGATGCCATAAATTCTTAAACCTGGTTGAAGAGAAGGTACATGTGAAGTCTTTGGAAGAGGAGAAAAGAGAATGGCCCTATCAGCCCTCCACTTCCAGATGCCACTCCTTCCAGTGTTGAATGCTCAGCTCTATCTTCCTGAATACAAGTCCTAACCTTCAAGCAAATGGGATAAATGCTCTCCCTAATGACTTTCTCAATCCATCCCAGAAGTCTGGGATCTCAGGAATGGGGGGAAGTTTGGGGGTCTGGTGCCTCTTCTTAAGGGTAGATGAGCTTGCGTCTGCCAGGCTGAACTTCAGTTCCTTGCAGGGCTTCTAAAGGCAATTGGCAATGACTCATATTTGAGTGTGTCACTATGTTAGGGCAGACAAAGTGTTTTCACTTTTTCTGAGGTTTGGAGTGGATTGCTCAGGATCTACTTTTCCAGTAAATGCTCAAATATTCCCCTTGTCCTGGACTCAGAATACAGTACATTTTTATGACATGAATTTCTGGATTTCCTTAAAAGAGAGTCTCTGTCTTATTTTCTTGTTTTCACTTTCAGGTTTATATCCCGACAAATGTCACTATGTCCCTAAAATAGGATATTGTTTATATCCTGCACCTGTTCTTCGCTACTTTTTCGAACCAGTACGTGGGCACTGTATGATGTTCACATATAGTGGATGTTTGGGGAATGACAATAACTTCTTAACTTTGCCAGAATGTGAAAGAGAATGTGCAATTTATGGTAAGCAAGAATTTGAAATCTTTCCCTTGGTGCACAAATATATTAAAAATTTATAAGATTTCGTATTAATAACGTAGTCTTCCTAAAACCGGCAGCTACTGTTTTTATACATCAGTAAGGATCAGCAGATGAGTAAGAATCAGATTCAGAATAGAGCTGGAAGGGATCTTGGAGGTCTTCTAGTCCAGCCCCCAGCTCAAGCAGGCGATCTTAGACAATTTCAGACAAGTGACTGCCCAGTCTCTTCTTAAAAAGGTCTGGTGATGAAGCCTCTACAACATCTGAAGGCAACTTCTGTTCCACTGGTTAACTGTCATCGCTGTTAGGAAGTTTCTCTTTAATTCCAGGTTGCTTCTCTCCTTGATTAGTTTCCATCCACTGCTCCTTGTCCTGCCCTCTGGTGCTTTGGAAAATAAATTGACCCCCTCCTCTTTTTGGTGGTCTCTCAAATACTGGAATACTGCTACGCCTAGTCCTTCTTTTCTCTAGAATAGGCAAACCCAAATCCTGCAACAATTCTTGATATGTTTTTCTCTCCAAGCCTTTAATCATCTTAGTTGCTCTTCTTTGTACTTTTTTTCAAAGTCTCAACATCTTTTATTGTAATGTGGTGACCAAACCTGGATGCAGTAATCCAGGTGTGGTCTTACTAAGACTATATATATATAGAGAGATTTTTTTTTTATTATTCTCCACAATATCTCATAAAAAAACCAATACATATACCATAATAATACATCCATACAAATATTGGTTGGTTTATCTTCAAAATCTCTTATTATTCAAATAGTCTGCACTTCTCTTATCTTTTCACTCACATCCTTCTCACCCCCTCTCCCAACAACTTTCTTACACCTTCTCTCCCCCTTCCTTCCTTCTCCTCTCCACTCTCTCTGCCCCTCCTTTCTACTTCCTCTTTCTCCTTCTTATTCCTTTCCTGAGTGACGTTATAGTATTTTATTAATTCGTTACTATGGCAGACAATCTGTTAGTTCAATACCTCCCTCCTATTTTACATTTTACTAATTTTTCAACCTTCTATACAAAATCATCCTGGATATATGTTAATTATTTAATGCTGCCTCCTTAACTCCTTTCATCATATCGGTTATCAATATTATTACCATTCCCCCTTGTCTTTAATTTCTTTTATATCTTTATCTACACCTCCTCTCTAGCCAATCATAAAATTTCATCCATATCTTATAATACTCAGTATCCTCTTTGTCTTTAATCTTCATTGTCAATCTGTTCATTTCCGCACAGTCCAGTATTTTCTTCAAAACTTCTCCCTCTGTCGGTATTATGTTTAATTTCCATTTTTGGGCGTAAGCTATCTGAGCAGCTGTCATCACATGTACAACTAAATATATTTCTTCTTTATTTAAATTGTCCGGTAAAATCCCTAATAAAAATGTCTCTGGGTAAAATTCAATCTTTTGGTTCACCATCTCTTCTATCCATACTTTAATCATAGATCAATATTTTCTAGCTTCAGCACATGTCCACCACATATGGGGAAAAGAACCTTGTATTTGTTTACACTTCCAACATTTCATAGATTTATCTTTAAACATTTTTGCTATTCCTTCCAGTGACATATGCCATCTATAAAACATTTTATGCGCATTCTCTTTATAGGCGGTTGCCATAGTTATTTTATAGTTCCTTTCCCAAAGTTGTTGCCATTTTTTTAATTCTATCGTATGTCCAACATGTCTCATCCATGTTATCATTGTCTCTTTCACCTGTTCAAATTCTAATTCAATAGAGAGTAAGAAGTTATATATATATTTATTAATTTTTCTTCCTTACCCATAAGTATTTGATCTAATTCAGTCGCCTCTAAGTTAATACCTTCTGATTTACTATTAGACTCAAGTCTAGATTGTAATTGCATTCTCATAAACCAATCTATTTGTATTCCTTGTTTCTCCAAAGTTTGTGCAGATTTTAACTTGCCATCTCTTGTCAAGATATCACTATATCTTGGTGTGTCATCCCAATTTGCTCTACTTGGGTGTGTTAATGCTTCGAGTGCAGATAACCAATGTGGTATACTCAAACAGTATTTAGACTTTAATTTTTGCCATACTAAATATAATGAATTCCTTATTAAATGTGTCTGGAAGTAGCTATGTATTTTATTCTTTCCATACCAAATAAATGCGTGCCAACCCACTTGTAAGTTATGTCCTTCTAAGCCAAGAAGTCTCTTGTTCTCCAATAAAATCCACTCTCTCATCCATGTCATTGCTGCTGCTTGATAGTACAACTCCCAGTTTGGGGATCCAAAGTCCCCTCTAATTCTCGCATCTTGTAGCATTTTCCTGTTTATTCTCGGTCTCTTCCCTTGCCAAATAAATTTCAATGTTACTTTATTTACCTCGTTAAAGAAAGTCTTGTCTAGTTTTATTGGTATTGTTGTAAACAAGAACAATAATCGTGGTAATATGTTCATCTCAATTAGAGCAGTCCTGCCCATCAATGATAACTGGAGATATTTCCATTTTTCCAGATCTTTCTCAATTTGTTTTTGAAGTTTTATGTAATTATCTTCCTTAGGTGTTACACATTTCGCTGTCAGTTGGATTCCTAAGTATCTTATTTGTTTTACTAAGGCTTTATAAAGGGATATTAATACTTTTTGTGATTTTGATTCTATGCCTCCGCTTATAGAACCAAGGATTGTATTAGCTTTTTTGACTGCTATCATACACTGCTGGCTCATGTTTAAGTGATCGTCCACTAGGACTCCAAGGTCCCACTCACAGTTACTGGTTTTGAGCCATACTAACATGCAGAGCAATGTATTTGGGAACTGGAAAGTGAACAATATATGAATTTTCCAACACTAAGTAGATGCCACAAATACTTAAACCTGGCTGAAGAGAAGGACTATGTGATGTCTTTGGAAGAGGAGGAAAGGGAATGGACACCCACCCCTCTATTTCCAGATGCCCCTCCTTCAATTGTTGAATGCCCAGCTCCAGAAGGTGTTTCTCATTCTGTCTGCTGAAATACAAGCCCCAACCTTCAAGCAAATGGGAGGAAACTGCTCTCTGATGACCTTCTCAGTCCATCCCAAAAGTCTAGAATTTCAGGATTGGGGATGTGGTGCCCCTCTTTAGGGGTACAGCAGCTTGCGTCTGGCAAGCTGTTCTTCAGTTATTTGAGGGCTTCTAATGGCAATTGGCAATGACTCAAATTTGAGTGTTCTCAGCATGTTAGTTTTCACTTTTTGTAACATTTGGAGCAGATTGCTCAGGATCTAGTTTTCCAGTATAGTCACGCAGTGATCTTATTTGTTTCCTTAAGAGGGACAGACTGTTTTAATTTCTTCTTTTCACTTTAAGGTGAACCTCAACCGATATGTTATCTTTCCAAAGAGGTAGGACGGTGCACAGATTCACTTCGTCGTTATTATTACAACACAGGAACTGCAGAATGCGAAGAATTCACTTATAGTGGATGTACAGGAAATAAAAATAACTTTGAAACTTGGTTTGAATGCAGACACGCATGTCAAAATTTTCGTAAGAAAATTTTAATCTTTTTCTTGGCACACCATTAAAACAAATGGCATTTTAGTCTTGTCCGTCAATCGTTGATCTGAAAATTCTTTACTCCTAAAGTTACCTTGATCTCAGTAATGCAATCCAAGCTCCGGGCTGTCGACAGAAGCTTATTAGGGAAAGCGATCAAAAAAATTGGAAGATATTTAAAAATGGTAAAAATGCAAAAAAAAAAAAACCCTAAATAAGTACCGTTTCCCCCAAAACAAGACATCCCCTGATAATAAGCCCAATCGGACTTTTGAATGCATGGCAATAAGGCCAAGCATTTATTTCAGGGTTCAAAAAAATATAAGACAGGGTCTTTTTTCGGGGAAACACGGTACGTTAAAGGCAGCTTCCTTCTTTTTTCTTGCAAAAAGCTCTGTGATGATTTCTGCACTCAATTGATAAATGGGATTAAGCAAATTACTGGAAAATGAAAGGAAATTATATATTCAGTTCTAAATGTCAAGTCTAACACATGTAATGCCTGGAGATCAGTGGTGGCTTGCTCCCGGTTTGGACCGGTTCTTAGAACCGGTAGTGGCGGCAGGGGGAGACTCCGCCCACCTGCCCGGGATGCTTCTGCACATGCGCAAAAGCTTCTGCGCATGTGCAGAAGTGTTGCATGCGTGCGCGAACGCACGTTCAAACCGGTAGCAAATTAATTCAAACCCACTACTGCTGGAGATCCTTTTGTTTGTCCAGATTGCCTTGCAATGCTTCATGAAAGAAAATGTATTATTTACTACTAAAGCATCAAAATGTTTTCTGCCAAAATCCTGTTATTCTGCATTGAAGCGCCAATGAATTTTCTTGCAGTGTTTGGAGTAGAACTTCCACCTCTGTGGACCTGGCCATAAACTGGGACTCCCCCCACCCCCATTATTCTCTTTTGAGAATTTGTCTGGCTCACTCTCTATAATAGATCTGGCATTTTTTGACTATCCTGGCAACGCTCCTTACTCATCCAATTTCTTCCACTTCCGCTCTCACCCTTTGTTTGTGAGGGGCTCACAATTCTTACTGTTGAGCTGAATTATAAAGACCTACTTGGTTCCAATCTTTATAGAAAGACAATAAAAATTCAATTTTGGAAACCCATCCTAAGTAGACTCTGCAAATACTTAAACCTGGTTGAAGAGAAGGTCCATGTGAAGGCTTTGGAAGAGGAGGAAAGGGAATAGTCACCCACTACCCCACTTCCAGGTGCCCCTCCTCCAAGCGTTGAAGGCCCAGCTCCAGAAGGGGTTTCTCCTTCTGTCTGCTGGAATACAAGCCCCAACCTTCAAGCAAAAAGCAGGAACCTTCTCCCTGATGATATTCTCAGTCCGTCCCAGCAGGCTGATCTCAGGAATGGGGGCCTGGGGCCTCTTCTTAGGTGTACAGCAACTTGTATCTGCCAGGCTGTGCTTCAATTCCTTGCATGGTTTCTAATGGCAATTGACGATGACAGAAAATTTGGGCGTTCTCAATATGTTATGGGAGGCAAACTGTTTTCACTTTTTCTGATGTTTGGAGCAGATTGTTCAGGATCTACTTTTCCAGTACATGGTCAAATATTAACGTTGCCCTGTACTCTGGGGTTAGAACTTAATATATTTTTATGTGATGATCTTCTGGGTTTCCTTAAAATGGACAGTCTGTCTTATTTTCTTATTTTCACTTTCAGATCACCTTCCCGAGAAATGTCTATATGGCCCATCATTGGGATATTGCTATACTCCATTAGAAATTCGCTATTTTTTTTCTGCCAACTCTGGGACATGCATGAGATTCTCTTATTCGGGATGCGGAGGAAATGAAAACAACTTCTTAACCGAAGAAGATTGCCTAAAGGAATGCAAAAGGCCAAAGGTAAGGAAGTTTTGCAATCTACAGTAGATTATGTACCAGAGGTAGTATTCCGCCGGTTCTAACCGGTTATTGCTGACCATTAGGGGAAATTTTGTCTGGTTCAGAGAACTGGTAAATACCACCTCTATCTGGCAATGCCCACTCTGCCCTGCCCCTTCCAGGAGTCCCCACGCACACCGTTTTGGCTCCCAGGAGGCTGCAGGGAGGCCTGCTAGCTTCTTTTTCCCCCCCAATAAGTTTTATTTATTTTTGGTCTTTCAACATCTCATGTCGTGAGCATTTGCTTTCTGAGTTTCATACATCCATACAATAGTCTTAACAATATATACATATACATATACACATACACATATTATAAAATAATTACAATTCATTATCATTTCATTTTTAATTCATTTCTCATGTTTCTTTTCATATTAATATATATCTTTTAGTCTTTATCCCCTCTTATTTTATTTCTATTTTAATCCTCTTTCTTTCCCGTTTCCTACTCTTCTCCTTCCTTTCCAACAATCAAAGATGTGGTCTTTTCCCACTTTGTAAATTTCTAATATACACACATACATTTCTAACTTTAAAATATTTTACTTCACTTCTCCATATCATTTTTACTCTTTAATACAAACTAACTTTATCACCTATCAGTTCAAAACTAATTCTTATCTTTTATGTCTCATAGAAATCACATTTTCAATTGTCATATTTTCTATTATTATTTTATAGTTTCATAATTACATATTAGTTCATACATGTGTTTAATAGAGGTTATTTTTTCCATATTATGGCTTTTCTATAATGGAGGCCTGCTAGCTTCAAGGGAGAAAGAAAGAGAGAGAGGGGGGGGGAGAGGTGTGTGTGTGTGTGTGTGTGTGTGTGTGTGTGTGTGTGTGTGTGTTAGAAGGAAAAAAATCAGGGCTCACTTTTCAGCTGGGAGATCGCTTGGCAAAGAAGAAGGGGAAAAAACACAAGACGCCGTCGCTTTAAAAGCCGAGAAGGTGGTGCTTGGAAGGAGGTTTTTAATTGCAGAAGCAAAGTGATATTCATCAGTTCGTTTCTGGGTCAGTTGAACAACAAACTGGATCCAATTCAAGGTGTTGATCATCATCTTTAAAGCCCTTCATGGCTTAGGGCCAGGTTATCTCCGGGACCGCATTCTGCCTCATACTTCCCTTCGACCGGTCAGGGCCCACAGAGTTGGCCTCTTCCAGCTCCCGTCAACCAAGCAATGCCGGCTGGCGGGTCCTAGGGGGAGGGCCTTCTCTGTGGCAGGCCCCGCGCTCTGGAACCAACTTCCTCCAGAGATCCGAACCATCCCCACCCTGCTGGCCTTCCGAAAAGCCGTTAAGACGTGGCTTTTCCTGCAGGCAGGGGGCAGAGCTTAACTCCAGCTGAACTCTCCCCCGGGTATGCTTGGTTGTTGCATGGTTGTTTTTATATTGCATTTTTAATTTTTATATTATGTTTTTAAATTTTGTTTATTGGTTTCTTGTATTTTCCTATGCTGTACGCCGCCCTGAGTCCTTCGGGAGTTGGGCGGCATATAAGAAAGCCGAATAAATAAATAAATAAATAAATAAATAAATAAATAAATAAATAAATAAATAAATAAATAAATAAATAAATAAATAAATAAATAAATAAATAAATAAATAAATAAATGGGAGGATTCTTATATGGTTCTATGTTTTTATAGTTTTGGGGTTTGTGCAATATGGGCTTTGTGTTTCTAAAATGGTTTGGGCGATTCCCATGGTGACTAAATGACTTTCGTCCTGTGTTGGGTCTTGAGTGTGGGGGCTGCTTATTCTGATTCTACTACTGTGTTTTGTTAGCGTCCAAATCTTGCCACAGGGAAATTTTGAAATGCCGAATTATCTCTAAGCACCGGTAGCTGTTTTCTTGTTAGAAAGAAAGAAAGAAGAAAGAAAGAGAGGAGAAAGAAAGAAAGAGGGGAGAAAGAAAGAAAGAAGGAAAGAAGGAAAGAAAAAAGAAAGAAAGAAAGAGAGAAAGAGAGAAAGAAAGAAAAAGAAAGAAAGAAAGAAAGAAAGAAAGAAAGAGGGAGAAAGAAACTAAGAAAGAGGGAAGGGAGAAAGAAAGAGAGGGAGGGAGGGAGGGAAGGAGAGAAAAAGGAGAGGAAGGAAGGACCACAAAGCTCGCTGGCACTAGACGCAGCTTCAGAGGATGCTTTGAAACAGCACAGCAATCCAGGACTGGAAGGTACTTCGGAGGTCATCTAGACCAATGCCCTGCTCCCTGGCAAAATGGACTGCTAAATTTGCCACGCCCACCCAGGCACATGACAACTTGGCCACACCCACCCAGTTAAATGACCAGATAGCCACGCCCACCCAGTCACATGACCACATGACCACGTAACCACGCCCACCCATTCACATGACTACATAACCATGGCCACTAAGCCACGTCCACAGAACCCGTAGTAAAACAATTTGAATCCCACCACTGTTCTGTACTAGTAATAGACCAAACTGCAGCTCATTATTGGGATCAATCAGTAAACATTTACAAAGTTAAAAACAGGAAAAGATATTTCACAAAGAAGTGCCCTAAAAGTAACTTTTTGTTTTTATGGTTTTCCTTGAAAATGGTTATGTGAGCATTTCCACGCTCAATTGACAAAGTGGATCACATAGAGATTACTCACATTGCTGAATAATCTACTCTTGATAAATTGATTTTCATTCTCTCCTTTCCAGATCGAACGTCCTTGGGGAAGGCGGTAGATTCAGCAGCTGGGGAAGGAATCCAAACTTCCATGGACACTCCCACTGAAACTCTTTGCATGTATTGAATTCTAAGCATTCTCTTAAATAAACATTCAAATGCTTTGAACCCCAATAGTCTGTCTCTAAAGTACTGTTTCCATTGCTCCTTTCATTCTGTCAGGCCATCGTCAACATTGCAAGCAGGACACCCCAATACAGAAGATTCAGTGAATATATCAGATACAGGGAATATTAAAATATATTTTATAGTAATAGAGAATGTTTATCACCTGATCTGGAAGGAATATTTGGTTGGCCTTCCTCTCTCACTCAGCCCTTTTGAGATACTTCAGTCAGGAACTCCACCCTAGGGTTGAAGGATAGTGAGAACGATTGGTGTATGTCTAAGGTTGTAAAGGATGTAGAAGAGTTTCTCACTTTTTCCATATGCCTTCAATTTAGTAAATGCAACATTTCTTAGTCCTTGCTAGGTTTTATTTAGCACTACTTAACCAGTATGGAGGTACGTAGTTAAAGCAACACATGGTTCCAACTGCATGAAAGTCCAGCTGCATTTCCTATTGTGCATATAAAAAGTGGCTTGACTGAGCACCAGACAATTGTTTTCAACACCAGGATGTATTTCATTTTGTGGTTATTCGGACTGGTTCACTTTTTGGTTTTTGGTTGCCTCTAAACCAAATTTAGGTACCTTTTCCAACCGAACGCAGAGTTTTGTATATCCACACACAAAATGGCCTCCCTCCGCACTGAACAATGATGACTTTGAAGCTCTCTCCATTTTAGATTGACTTTAGAAACTGTTCCTTTACCAGAGACACATGAAAGAAGACCCTCTTTTCTGCAATATTCCCTGTCACCCCTTAGTTTTGGGATAACCATATGAACAATGCTTGGAGGACTATTCCATTTTCATGAAAGGTATTTAGGTACATGAGGACGGGCACATTTTGGGAAGAGGGCATAATTCAAATTTTGGGTGGACTGGTGTTTCTGAAAGAAAAAGTCTAAACCAAATCTATGGACAAACCCTCCCTCCCTTCCTTCCCATATGACGTTAGTATAAAGGGAGGGCCAGGTAATGTTCAACCTGCAGATCCGTTGCACTCCCACTTTCTTATTTCTAACTGACATAAAGATGTTTCTTAAATTAATTGGAAAAAAAACCTTTAAGAACTTAAAAACTGAAATTTTGAAAGGAATAAAATTACATGCAGAAATGAAATTAGGAGGTGGGATAAGTACATAAAAGACATAAAAAAGGGGGGAGGGGGGAGAAATATGGAGGGAAAATGTTTGCACTTTGTACCTTTAAAACTTTTCAATAAAAAAAAGACATAAATACAAAGGGAATACACCTTTGCAGATCTTTTCGACAAATTTGGGACGTGTAATGCTCTGGGAAGCAGGAATAGATGTGAACTCTCCATAGTTGGTATAATGTTTCCATGACCAATATATATGAACACATCTGTCCTGTGCTACTGCTGGCCTTGCAGGAGTTAGATGAGCAGGAAGAGTTCATCCATGGGGTGGAGGGAGCCTTGTGAGGAGGAAGAGGCCGAGTAAGGGGAAGCGCATCTGCTCCTTCCTCACCAGGCATACAAGATGTGAGTGTGAACCAGATTCCCAAGGGAGGGACAGCTGTCACTTAAATGGGAGGAGATAATTGAGGGATGCCAATAGTTGTCTTGAGAATTTATGAGGAGGTGGGGAGAGGGCAACAGCACACCTGCATTTTAGAAGAGTTTGCAGCCCAGAGTCAATTAGTTCAGATGGATTGCTATAGAAATTAAACAAAGAAAAATAATAAAATTTCATGTTTGCTGCTCACAACCTGTTTCCCCTTAGAATTTGGGAAAAGATGGTGAGAGCTATGTAATGATAAGTGGGACTGAGATTCGCCCTAACTTATCAGGTGGCTAAAATGAGATGGCGGGATACTTGTACTTTCAGACTCGCCTGATTCTCTTAATGTAGTCTTACAATAAACTGGAATAAGCTCAATTTTTTCCTGTTCACTTGGGGGCTTACCTCAGGCCAGAGTCAAAGTCACAAGGCTTCAAGTCAGGAGGTAGGGCACATGGGGTCTGGGTGAACAATCGGTTGTTGCCAATGGAGACGCTTGAGCTCTCTGCTCCTCTTAAGCAGAAGTCGTTCCAGTGGTGCTTATTTGGAAGAATGAGGCTCCTTTCTTGCGAAGAGCCTTGCAGAATGTTCTTGCTCTGCTCTGCTCTGCTCTGCTCTGCCAGTGCTGAGTCCTTGCTCAGACTCCTTATCTTCAGAGAGCAGCACCAGCACCAGCACCAGGTGGGTTTCTTGTTTTCTGGGCTTCACAACATCCTCATCCTTCAGCAACTCAGGCAGCAGTTCATCCAGGGTTTCTGGAATGCTCATTCTTGGTCTCCTTATCAGAGGCCGAGCTGGCCATAGCACATGGTGAAATGTGTACAAAACATGGGATAACATATTCAAATGCTTGTAGAAAATTAGACAAGAAGTTTGTGCTCGCTGATATGTCGTGAAAAAAAGAGAAAATGACTGTAATAAGAGTATGAATTTGTCTACTTTGTTACATGGAAGTGAAAGTTGGGACATGTAGCAGGGACACCCCAGGCAGCTAAACACATGGAAAAAGAATACATAAACTATTTGTGTGATCGAGCAACAAGGGATAAGGTCAACAGTTTGCATTGTGAAATGAATACAGAAGTGAATTAAAGTGATTCAGTCAAGTAGAGGAAATAAATTGCAAAAAAAGTAAATGATAAAGAAGCAAATTGTTGTGTCCTGGGATTTGCATGTTAGCTGAGATGTTTACACACAGGTCCACTCTATTGATCAGAGAAGGTAATCTCTGATTGGTTCTTCCCAACTGGGACTCCCTATTTAATCGGGAGGCTCCGGCTGGGATTTCGCTGTTGTTGCTCAATGTAACTAATAAAGAGCTGAAGTCACTCAACCTGCCTCCTGCCTCTTCAGTATTGGAATGCAACATTGGCGACGAAGGTGGGATACTGAAGAGCAATTTCGGAGCAGCCCAGCCCAGCCGGAATGAAGCGTGAGACATCTTGAGGCGCCAAATTCAAATCCGAACAAAGACTACAAAAGAAAGCCGCGATGTCATCCTTCCACCCGCCGACTCCATTCGACCCAAACAATGAGAGTTGGGTTACCTACATGACCAGATTTCGCTGCTTCTTGGGAGCCAACGACCTGCAAGGCCTCTCAGACAATAGAAAGAGAGACATGTTCCTGAGCCACTGTGGCCAGAAAATCTTCGAGACCGCTATAGCCTTAACTAAACCAGATGCCGTCGACTCAAACACAAGGTCAACACTACAACTACTCCAGAAACACTATGATCCAGCACCTTCCAAAGTGGTCATCCAGTATGAATTCTACGAACAATTACAACAACAAGAAGAAAACATCAATGACTACATAACAGCATTAAGAAAAACGGCAGTCCATTGCCAATTCCATGATTTAGATGATGCACTACTGGACCAGATCATTCGGGGGGGGGGGTTAAAGATATCAGTCTACAAAAGAGACTCCTTGCTAAATTCGACCTAAATCTGAAAACCACACTAGAAGAGGCCAGGGCCTCAAAAACTTATAATAAGGCTGCCGAGATGCTGCGCCGGAGAAATACACCGACCCCTAAGAAAGAGACCCCTGAAGTGTACGAGACCCAATACCATGCTGAACCACAGAATAGCGATGAAGAGAAAGTTTTCCGGACGGATCAGTGTCAGGGGGCTCAAAGGCCTGGGCCTTGCTACAGTTGTGGGGGACAGCACCCCTGAATGTCCTGCCAATTCTGCGATGCCATTTGCTGAATATGTGGGAAGTTAGGCCATATCACACGGGTCTGCAAGGCACCCGAATTTCCTACCAGGGGCGCCGGGCAAAATTACCAGCCAAACGAGCTGAGATGAGAGGAAAGAGATCCAAATCAACGAACAAGTAATTACTATCCACCGTCTGGGACTAATAGCATCAGGGTGAACCTAGCGAACACTCAGACCAATTCAAAAATTATCATCACTGTGCTCATGGAAGGCTCCCCCTGTGAAATGGAGATAGATACAGGCTCATCAATATCCATCATGTCCTGGTCAGCTGTGAAGAGAGCCATGCCTAACCTCACACGGAGACAACTAAAGACACAGCCACTATGAATTACAGACTATCAAGGGAAGCAGATTCCAGTTTTGGAATACTGAGAGGTCGCCATGAAGTTTGGCGACCAGGAAGAAATCTTGCCACTAACAGTCGTCTGCGACCAACTACCTAGTCTACTGGAGCTCGACTGGTTCAGATCGCTAAGAATGGAGGTGACCAGAAATGCAATTGCTATTAACGCGACAAATGCTGACTATGATGATCTGCTGCACGAATTCCAGGACATTTTCAACCAACGGCTTGGAAAGTATGTGGGCACCCCAATTTCCTTTAGCTTAGACCCCCAAGGTACCCCCAATCAGACTAAAACCTTGCAGGGTTCCCTTTGCGTTAAAACCGAAAATTGACCAAGAGCTAGATAAGTTAATAAGTCAGGGCATTTTAGAGCCGGTCGATCATGCCAAGTGGGAAACCCCAATAGTAACTCCCATAAAAAGCGACGGGTCTGTTCGCATATGCTCTGACTTTAAGTGCACACTGAATAAGGCCCTTCAACAGAGTGCATATCCAGTGCCCATGGTCCAACATCTATTGCACACGCTTGGCCCGGGCACCATTTTTACAAAACTAGATCTCGCACAGGCGTACCAGCAACTGCCTGTTTATTGCGAGACTGCAGAAGCCCAAATGATAGTTACGCACCGCAGGGCATTTAAATGCAATAGGCTACAATTCGGTGTCAGCGTGGCCCCTGGTGTTTTTCAAGGAATAATGGAAAGAGTCCTAAGCAAATTGCCAGGTGTCATCCCGTACTTCGACAACGTACTAATAACAGCCAAAGATAAAATACAATTGAAGGAGAGACTCAGAGAGGTGCTTACTAGATTCAGGGCTGCAGGGTTACAGGCTAAAGCCAGCAAATGCCAGACTGGGGTACCAGAAGTAGAATTCTTAGGGTACTGGATCAACGGATCCGGATTGCACCCAACCAAAGATAAAATTAGGGCAATCAGGGAAGCCCCGGTGCCCACCAACAGGACTGAACTACAGTCTTTGATGAGCCGAGGTGGCGCAGCGGTTAGAATGTAGTACTGCAGGTCACTTTAGCTGACTGTGATCCGCAGGTCAGCGGTTCAAATCTCACCGGCTCAAGGTTGACTCAGCCTTCCATCCTTCCGAGGTAGGTAAAATGAGGACCCAGATTGTTGGGGGCAATATAAATATACATTGCTTACTAGTGTAAACCGCTTAGAGTGTGCTTGCACTGTGAGGTGGTATATAAATCTCACTAATAAATAAATAAATAAACTACAAGCATTCCTGGGGTTATTGAACTTTTACAGCATTTTCCTGAAAAATAAAGCAGCCGTCGCTGAGCCTCTACACAAACTAATATCCAAAAAAGCCACCTGAGTTTGGGGTCCGGCGCAGAACAATGCATTCCAGGTAGTTAAAAACCTCCTTTCGGAAGAAAGTTTTCTAATTCAATTTAGCGAGACTTTGCCAGTAGTACTGGTGTGCGATGCATCACCTTTTGGGTGGGGGCAGTACTGAGCCACAGGCTCCCAAATGGCCAGGAGGCCCCCACTGCATACTTCTCCAGGACTCTTTCGAGCGCCGAGAGAAATCACAGCCAACTAGATCAGGAAGCCCTTGCCACGGTAGCTGGAGTCAAGCGGTTTCATTAATACCTTTTTGGAAGAGACTTTGAGCTGGTCACTGATCACAAGCCCTTATTAGGGCTCATAGCAGGAGACAGGCCCACTCCGGCCTTGCTCTCCCCAAGACTGACTAAATGGACAATATTCCTTGCTGCCTATTCTTATACACTAATTCACTGGCCTGGCAGAGCCATGGGTCACGCAGATGCTTTGAGCTGCTGCCCATTACTGGACTTAGTGGACGACACCACTCCAGGTGTCCCAGTACTTTTAATTGACTGTGCCAGGCTGGGCCAAATCACATCGGCCGACATTGCAGCCGAAACTGCCAAAAACGCTGATTTCCGCACTATTTTGAACTGGGTATGGAGGGGGTGGCCACAAGGGCCAGTAAAGCCCAAATTCAAACCCTATGCACAAAGACAACATGAGTTATTGGCGCAAGGGGGGGTGCCTATTGTGGGGAGATCGCATCCTCGTTCCTCCATCGCTACGAGAGGATATTCTAAGGGCACTACATGAGGGGCACCCAGGGGTTGTTAGGATGAAGGCACTGGCACGGAGCTATGTGTGGTGGCCCAATATGGACAAACACGTAGAGTAGGAAGACAGCGGGGCGCCGCATCGGCCAATGCGTTGGGATGGTGCTACAGCCGGTGGCCCCGTCCGAGCCCCATCTCTGTCTCTTTTACTCCATGTTGGATTCTTAGCCGCCACCGCCAACAGGAGGCGGAAACTGGGCGGAAGCGATGACGTTATCCAAGCAGCCCAACTGCTTTCGGGGAGGGAGAAAGGCAGGCAGGCAGGCAAGGCACCAGCTAGTTTCACTCCCTCAAGATGGTTGGGAGTGAGGAGCCACAGTCCAGGCGCAGAAGGAAGCGGAGGCCACTCCACCCAAGGCTTTGCACAAAACCCCCTCGCGCTCCATTGCTCCTGCCCCGAGGCCTCACAAATCGCCGCTCGGATCTTTTGCGCCAGGGATGCGTTCCTAACACCATGGGAAATTTGTCTTTGCCAATGGTCTTAGGCGACCCCTGTGAAACGGTCGTTTGACCCCCAATGGGGTCACGACCCAGAGGTTGAGAACCGCTGCACTAGGCCAACTGGGACCAGGCAATTGGCATGCCCGCATAGATAAATTTCTAATGGTGCAACATATCACCCCTAGCATGGCCATGGGCAAAAGCCCTGCTGAGCTGTTAATGGGCTATAAACTCTGTCCTGACAGATTACATCCTAGCTACTCCAACCAGAAAGAAACAAATAATCCGCCGCAATTAAGAACATTCAAAATAAATGACCCAGTGTTTGCAAAGAACTTCGCCGAGGGCCCCCTATGGCTACCTGGGGAGATCCTTGAAATTACCGGGCCCAAGTCATATGTGGTAGGCCTAGAAGATGGTAGAAAATGGCGTAACCATGTGGACCAATTACGTAGCCAATGGCCATTAAATGCTGACTGTGAAGTAGGCCCTAATAATGTTTTCTCTACAGCTACTACTGGTCCGAGGGAACCAGATCACTTATCTGACGATCCGGAGGCGCCACCTAGCGATAGCGATGTGCCCGTTCCAGCCGAACCAGAGACCACACCTGAACCATTCTAACAAATTCCACAGAGGGAGCCAGAGACGGAAAACACGTCCTCTCTGCCTCAGGTCGACGCCCAAACTGAACTGCGCAGGTCAACTAGAGAAACAAGGCGTCCTGCGTACCTCAGTGATTACGTAGTCAAATGTGTTGGGCTGGGCCAAGGGGGGAGGGATGTTGTGTCCTGGGATTTGCATGTTAGCTGAGATGTTTACACATAGGTCTACTCCATTGATCAAAGAAGGTAATCTCTGATTGGTTCTTCCCAACCGGGACTCCCTATTTAATCAGGAGCCTCCGGCTAGGCTTTCGCTGTTGTTGCTCATTGTAACTAATAAAGAGCTGAAGTCGGACTTCCAGTTTGGACGCCATACCGACGCGCAGCAGCGAAGGGAGCTCCCGAGGCTGCTGCCGCAATTTCTGCTGATTCCGGAGGCCAGACGGCGAAGTTGGTCTTGGAGAGATCAGCGATGAGAAGGGGAACACTCGAGGCATCTGGGGGGACTGCAACCCCCCCAGATAGCGAGAGGAATCCCTGCGATCCGGCGGTAGAAGAAATCGACTCTTCGAGCCGATCCGGAGGTGTGGCTGAGAGACGAAAGAGAGGAAGCAACGAGGGTGAACAGCGGAGAGGAGATTTTGAGAAAGAGAAAAGAAAGTAGACTGTGTATTATTGAAAGTGGTGAAGGAAGAGTTCCCTTTGGAGACGAGACGTGAAGGAACACTTCAGACGGAGAGGGCTCCAGAAATTTAAAAAGCGGCAAGGAGAAGCGGAGCAGAGCGGAAACTGCAGAGACGGACGTGTGAAAGTAATGGAGAGGTGAGAGGAGAGCTGAAAGCTGAGAGGAGACCTGAAAAACCGTGCTGCATAAGTATTGACTGGAGAAAGTTTGGAGTTCAAAGGGATATTTAAAATCAGAAATAAGAAGAAGTGGGACGAGAAAGTGAGAAAGTGGGTGGAAGTAGTAAAGAACTCTCGTTAACAACCGGAACAGAAATTGAACTGATGCAACAAAACAGTAAGAGATTTGGAAACGGAGAGCGGAGAAGAAGAGAGAAGAAAACACAGATAGAAGATTGGTAAATACTTTGAAATCGGAATATACTTTTTGATAAGAATTCATTGGACTATAATTCGTAATATATGAAATAATAGGGTCATATTACAAACAGTCTAGAGTAAAGCATAGTAACTCTGTGATACTAGTACATGACAAATAACGGATGTTATATAGAAAGTAATTCCTTGATATTAATGTGAGATTGCAAACAAACTTAAAGAAGGGAGATTGTGATAATACTAGAATTAATTAACTGACTCAATTTTTAGCTCATATTTACGATACATTGTTAACTATATTTTTACCTCATTATAGTACATAAGCTCCTTTTTAATTGAAATTGAAAACAATATATGAGAGTCTGGGACAAAGTGTGGGAATCCTTAAAGATAACAAGCACTATTACCACACTTCCGAAAACAGGGAAAAAACCAGCTACCTCTACCCCTGGTCAACGCTCTATTGAGAGTATGATGACTGACAAGTCAAGCACCCCCACAAGCTCTCAAGCTATGCAGTCCACATTAACAGGACTGCAAGAAATGATAATTAAATTACAGGAAACCATGGATAAACATCATGGGGGGCGCCAGGGAGGATATGGAAGAAATGAAGGAGAATATTAAAAGGATTGATGATAGAATGGGGTCAATGGAGGAAAAAATGGGAACTATACAAGAAGTTCTTATCAACAATGACCAGAGACTGAAAAAGGTGGAAGGGAGAGCTGATGAAATAGACCAGAAAATGGAAAGACAGGAGAAGAGGCTGGAGACAATTAACAATGACCTTGAGCTGGCTATTATTCAGTTAGAGTTAGAACGCTCCTCTTTTTACTTAAGATTCCAGAATGTAATTGAAGAGAAGGACGAGAACTTACCCTTAAAAATGGCAGAGATAATTGCTAGCCTTGGATATAAGACACAAAATGAAATTAATGGAGAAATGGACGAGGTTTTTAGAATGTATACTAGCTATGCCCGCAGAAATAGGCTACCTCGAGAAGTCCACATCAGATTCATCAAGAAAAACATTAGGGATGAGATTTATACCTTGGCCAGAGAAAATACTCCTACAGTTCAGGGAAAGGAGATTATAACACTTCAACAACTTCCAAGAAGGGTGAGAGAAAAAAGGAGAGCATACAATTTCCTCTCAGCACAATTAACAAGACAAAAAATTATATTTAAGTGGCTGATGCCTGAGGGCCTGTTAATATCATATAGGCTCAGTAGAGGAGGCAAAGGAGTTTTATGAAAAATATTTCAAAGAAGAGGCAGATCTGGAGTTTAAAGATATGGGAGAGAGATCTAGTGTGGATGAGCAAAGCTCTGAGGATATATTACTGGATAAGGAGAAAGGAGAAAGAGGAAAAGTAAAGAGACATGAAAGGGAGGGTGTCACGATGAGAGCACAACCGAACATGGAAAAGGTGGTCAAAAAGGAAACGCTAAATGAAATTGAACAAGACGGAGAAATAAAACTTATTTCTATGAACATTAATGGACTCAATTCACCTACCAAACGTAAAAAAATATTCCATAGACTAATAAAATTGAATATCTTTCCTGGAGATATTACATGTCTCCAGGAAACTCATATTAAAAGAGACCAGCATTTAATTCTTAAATATCCGAAATTGGGTATCCAATTCTCCGCACTAGCAGAAGAAAAAAAAAAGGGGAGTGGTGGCATATATTAAAGAATGGCTTAATCCTAAAATGATTTATAGAGATGACGATGGTAGAATTTTATGTATAGAAATAAAGATTGGTAAGAAGGAAATATTATTGGTAATTGTATATGCACCCAGCACTAAACAGAAAACATTTTATTCCAATCTATACAGCCACCTCTTAGAATTGCAATGGGAGAATATTTGTCTGATAGGGGATTTCAATGCAGTATTCGATGGAGAATTAGACCATAAAGGTACGAATGGGAAAACAATAAGGAGAACACTGCCCGCCCCATTTCAGGATATGAAACAGGAATTTAAATTGATAGATGGCTGGCGTCATTTGAACCCGGACAGCAGAAAGTATACCTTTTTCTCACATATACATCATACATGCTCGAGAATAGATATGGTGTGGTTAAACTTTGAACTTATTGATGATGTTAGTGAAATAGATATACTCCCAAACACCTGGGGAGATCATAATCCACTATTGATAAAATGGAAATGCCATATTAAAAGGAGGAAGGTGAGATGGACTCTAGATACTAGAGCTGTGAATGAGAAAGAATATAAATCAATGATGGAAAAAGAACTAGATCTCTTTTTCACATTTAACACTAAAGACCAGACGCAGAATTTATGGGATACAACTAAAGCGTATATTAGAGGGCTGACCATAGCATATATAGCTAATCGTAATAAGGAAAAAAGAGAACATCGAAGTCAGTTATATATAAAAATAGCTGATTTGGAAAACAAACAGCAAGAAGATCCCAAAGATAATCGTATAAAAGAAGAAATAATTCTTACTAAACACAAGATTAACCTGATCGAGCAGGAATCATTGGCCAGAAAAATTAAACTGTCAAAGCAAAACTTTTTCGAATCGGCAAATAAACCTGGCCGATGGCTAGCATATAAGTTAAGAAAAGAGAGGGCTGAAAGGAGGATCAAACAGCTAAAAGATGAAACAGGGATGGTGTTTTTTAAGCAGGAGGAGAAAAAAGATATTGTTCACAAGTTTTACTCAAACCTGTACAAGAAAGAGAAGATCAACCCGGAGGATATTGAAGATTATTTAGGAAAAATAGATCTACCCGTTATATCGGAAGAGGATAGGACTTTACTTAATAGAGAAATAACTATTGAAGAAATTAGAAAGGCCATTAATAAACAAAAAAACAACAAAACACCTGGACCAGATGGGATTCCTTCTGAGTTCTATAAACAATTCTGTCATAAATTAGAACCATTGTTATTAGATGTATATAATGAGGCAATGGCTTTGGCCAAGATACCAAACTCATGGAAGGAGGCTTACATTTCTTTAATCCCGAAAGAGGAAACGGATAAATCCAAGATCCAAAATTATAGACCAATATCCCTTTTAAACTCTGATTACAAGATACTTGCTTCCATCGTGGCAGAAAGATTGAAAAATATCTTAAACAAAGTAATATATTCAGACCAGAATGGGTTTCTACCCAATAGACAAATTAAAAACAATATTAGAATCATTTTGGATACTTTGGAATATTATGACACCCACATTGAGAAACAATTGGCGTTAGTATTTATAGACTTGCAAAAAGCCTTCGACAGCTTAGATTGGCAATTTTTAATAAAACAGTTAGTAAAAATGAAATTTGGAGAAAAATTTGTGAACCTAGTAACAGGTTCAGTAACAATATACAAGGTATACTAGTAACAATATACAAGGACCAACATGCAAAAATTCTAATAAATAATGATCTGACTGAAAAAATAATCATAGGGAAAGGAGTCCGACAGGGCTGTCCTCTAGCCCCACTGCTATTTATAACAACATTGGAAGTACTCTTGAGTCTGGTAAGAAACAGTAGTGCAATAAAAGGGCTTAAAATTAAGAAGGAAGAATATAAGGTCCAAGCGTTTGCGGACGATATGACGTATATCTTGGAAGACCCATTAGAATCAGGAACGGCCTTGCTGAAAGAATTAGAAAAATATGGAAATGTAACAGGATTAAAAATAAATAAGGATAAAACAAAAATAATAACTAAAAACCTTACAGAAGAACAAAATAGAGCTCTAGAAACAAGATTGGGAATCAAGACGGTAAAAAAAATTAAATATCTAGGATTGTGGCTAACAGCGAAGTGTAGTTCTATAAAAGAGGACAACTATACAAAACTAACACAAAAAATTAGTAAGGATTTAGAAAGTTGGTCCAAACTACAATTATCTTTTTTAGGGAAGATAGCGGCTATCAAAATGACGGTCCTCCCAAAAGTGTTATTCCTCTTCCAAGTAGCACCAATTAGATTAAGGAGAAATTATTTCTTGGAACTGAACAATATAATCAGGAGATTCATTTGGGCCAAAAAGAAAGCCAGGATTAAAACTAGTTCATTGTACAACAAGAAGCAGAGGGGCGGTCTTGGACTTCCGGACTGGGAGAGTTACTATATAGCAGCAGCACTCAGCTGGATAAAAGAGTGGGTAATATTAAGAAATAATAGAACCCTAATCTTAGAAGGTTTCAACCTACAGGCTGGGTGGCACGCATTTCTATGGGACGGAAAGCAGAAGGCACATGCCTACTTCCAGAGGCACTACATAAGAGGGTCCCTAATTTTATTTATTTATTTATTTATTTATTTATTTATTTATTTATTTATTTATTTATTTATTTATTTATTTATTTATTTATTTATTTATTTATTTATTTATTTATTTATTTATTTATTTATTTATTTATTTATTTATTTATTTATGGTTTCTTATATGCTGCCCCACTCCCGAGGGACTCAGGGCGGCTTAAAATAAAGAAAGCGCATTATCCTAAAATCCCTAAATGGCTCTCCACCACTGAAGCCATTATTTACCCTAACCTACTAAACAATAAAAAAAAAATCTTCACCTATAAACAAATTCTAGATGACCATGACAATATTCGATCAAGGCAGGAACTTAGAACACTTGGAATTGAACTAGACTGGTGGCACTATTTACAAATTAGTACGAGGTACACTAAGGATGCGATACAACCCGGCTTTCAAAATGAACATGCTCTAGATAAAATTCTACTAGGACCAGATGGAAAAATAATCTCTCGGCTTTATGACTTTATGATAGAATATAAACTCTTTGAAGAAGTGGTGAAAGGAAACATGATAGCATGGGCACAAAACTTTGGCTATTCAATAACACTTGCAGAATGGGATACAGTTTGGGAATTAAATTATAAAATTACATTAGCGGCCTCATACAAAGAAAATTTATACAAAATGTTCTACCGTTGGCACCTCCCCCCTGCCCGACTGGCAAAAATGTTCCCAACAACCTCCCCAAAATGTTGGAAGTGTAAAAAGGAGAGAGGAACATACTACCACCAATGGTGGACTTGCCCTAAAGCCAGAACTTTCTGGAACAAAATTAGAGCTTGGCTGGAAGAAATATTACAGAGAGAAATTGCACTAAAACCTGAATTCTTTTTATTAGGGATACTCCGCACAAGATACCCAAAAGAAGAAAGATATTTAATCCTACACATAGTCACAGCAGCTAGATTAACATACGCTCAAAATTGGAAATTAGAACATACCCCCACTGCCTCGATGGTCATCAGAAAAATACTGGAGTGCACAGAAATGTGCAAATTAACAATGCAGATACACGGAAAAGATGACACGGACTTCTACCAAATATGGAATAAGGTATATAATTGGATCAATCAAAACCCAAAATTAAAAATTTGGCAGATGAATTGAGATATATTTATAATTACTTTCTTGTATAAGTTGTAATTAAATAAATTAACTTATGGATGATAACCACCGATACCTACGATATGGAACATACTTAAAATGTATATATATATTTCGATACAAAACAAATATTTTAATAACGCTGTTAAAAGCACTGGATTATTCTGTAATGTTGCATGTAAATATCTGTACTCGTTTGTGTTACGTGTGTTTTGTCTGTGTGTTGTTGTGTGCTGTTTGTGTCCCTTTTTATTGTAAAAATTCAATAAAGATTATTAAAAAAAAAAGAGCTGAAGTCACTCAACCTGCTCCTGCCTCTTCAGTATTGGAACCCAATACAAATGGTTCATGAGAAAGACATAGAGTTAGAGTCATGGTTGGATTAGACAAAACTCTGGAAAGAAAAAGATGAGAACTTTCATTGTGTAAAAGTATAGCAGAGAATAAAGCTGATAACAAATATGGTTTGCAAGGACAGAAAGATAAAATGGGTTAGGGGAGGTGGTGCTAGCAATTGTATATCTTTCCCGTTTATCTCTTTCCTCATGCCTTCTCTTTAATTAAGGTACAATTGCTTACTCATTTGCCATGCTCTATACAGACCTGTCTATGGATGACAGGTGGAACTGTGCTCAGGATCGATATGTATGACCTCTTTCTTCCAGCTACATGAACAGTCAATAAACTTCTAAAAAAAATCAATCCCTCGTTCTAAAGAAGTTTATCGACTCCTAATAAAACCCACTGTTCTGTTGTATTCCCAGTCGGTCCTTGGAGTAACCATTTTTGGATCGGAGCATTATTCAGTTTTTGGGGAACTGGACCTTGGTGTTCCAACCACATGAATGCCCAGGTGTACTTCACTGTTGGATAAGCTATAAAATGGCTCAACTCCGCATCAGATACTTGCTTTCATCATCATGATTCATTCGAACTGTATGCTCCTGACTTTAGGACTGCTCATTTTCTGCTTTCAGGAAGCCTGTTCGGTAGGTAGGTAGATAAGACGTTTCTTTTCCCTCCATACTTACCTGCAATCTGCTTGAAAATGTCCCTTTCTCTTCCAAGACATGATCACATTAATAACAGAGTTGATGTTGGAGGAAAACCTAATATATGGGATTTACTTTAGGAAGGCAGTTTCTGGACTGCATCATCCGAAACAGACAGAATAAAAGTCCATTTTCTGCAGTTTTTCGGTCGGTCCTTAGTTGTAGCATGTCAGCCTTATTCAAATTTAGGGGAAATGGACATTCTGACAAATTTTAAAAAGGTTAAACTAAATCCGAGTAAAATTTTTGTTGTATTTCCTATGAATAATATATTAATAATAATAATAATATATTAATAATAATAAGCTTTCCTATGAATAATATATTCTTCCTAAAACCTACAGCTACTATTTCTTATACAGCAACAAGGAACAATGTATCTGGGAACTGGAATGTAAACTACATAGGACTTTTCCAACCCTAAGCAGATGCCATAAATTCTTAAACCTGGTTGAAGAGAAGTCTTTGGAAGAGGAGAAAAGAGAATGGCCCTATCAACCCTCCACTTCCAGATGCCTCTCCTTCCAGTGTTGAATGCTCAGCTCCAGAAAGGGCTTCTCCTCTATCTGCCTGAATACAAGCCCTAACCTTCAAGCAAATGGGATGAATGCTCTCCCTAATGACTTTCTCAATCCATCCCAGAAGCCTGGGATCTCAGGAATGGGGGGAAGTTTGGGGTCTTCTAATGGCAATTGGCAATGACTCATATTTAAGTGTGTCACTATGTTAGGGCAGACAAAGTGTTTTCACTTTTTCTGAGGTTTGGAGCGGATTGCTCAGGATCTACTTTTCCAGTAAATGCTCAAATATTCCCCTTGTCCTGGACTCTAGAGTCAGAATACAGTACATTTGTATGACATGAATTTCTGGATTTCCTTAAAAAAGAGTCTCTGTCTTATTTTCTTGTTTTCACTTTCAGGTTTATATCCCGACAAATGTCACTATGTCCCTAAAATAGGATGGTGTATCATCCTACACCTGTTGTTCGCTACTTTTTCGAAGCAGTACGTGGGCACTGTATGATGTTCACATATAGTGGATGTTTGGGGGACGACGAGTCGGATTAATAGATGGGGTGTATTCAGCAGCTGGGGAAGGAATCCAAACTTCCATGGACACGCCAACTGAAACACTTTGCATGTATTGAATTCTAAGCATTCTCTTAAATAAACATTCAAATGCTTTGAACCCCAATAGTCTGTCTCTAAAGTACTGTTTCCATTGCTCCTTTCATTCTGTCAGGCCATCGACAACAATGCAAGCAGGACACCCCAATACAGAATATTCAGTGAAGATATCAGATACAGGGAATATTAAAATATGTTTTATAGTAATAGATAATGTTTATCACCTGATCTGGTAGGAATATTTGGTTGGCCTTCCTCTCTCACTCAGCCCTTTTGAGATACGCCAGTCAGGAACTCCACCCTAGGGTTGAAGGATAGTGAGAACGATTGGTGTATGTCTAAGGTTGTAAAGGATGTAGAAGAGTTTCTCACTTTTTCCATATGCCTTCAATTTAGTAAATGCAACATTTCTTAGTCCTTGCTAGGTTTTATTTAGCACTACTTAACCAGTATGGAGGTACGTAGTTAAAGCAACTCATGGTTCCAACTGCATGAAAGTCCAGCTGCATTTCCTATTGTGCATATAAAAAGTGGCTTGACTGAGCACCAGACAATTGTTTTCAACACCAGGATGTATTTCATTTCGTGGTTATTTGGACTGGTTCACTTTTTGGTTTTTGGTTGCCTCTAACCCAAATTTAGGTACCTTTTCCAACCGAACGCAGAGTTTTGTATATCCACACACAAGATGTCCTCCCTCCACACTGAACAATGATGACTTCAAAACTCTCTCCATTTTAGATTGACTTTAGAAACTGTTCCTTTACTAGAGACACATGAAAGAAGACCCTCTTTTAATTTAATTTAATTTAATTTAATTTAATTTAATTTAATGGATTTCTATGCCGCCCAATCCCTAGGGACTCAGGGCGGCTGCAATATTTTCTGCAATATTCCCTGTCACCCCTTAGTTTTGGGATAACCATATGAACAATGCTGGGAGGACTGATCCATTTTCATGAAAGGCATTTGGGTACATGAGGACGGGCACATTTTGGGATGAGGGCATAATTCAAATTTTGGGTGGACTGGTGTTTCTGAAAGAAAAAGTCTAAACCAAATCTATGGACAAACCCTCCCTCCCTTCCTTCCCATATGACGTTAGTATAAAGGGAAGGCCAGGCAATGTTCAACCCGCAGATCCGTTGCACTCCTACTTTCTTATTTCTAACTGAAATAAAGATGTTTCTTAAATTAATTGAAAAAAAAACATTTAAGAACTTAAAAACTGAAATTTTGAAAGGAATAAAATTACATGCAGAAATGAAATTAGGAGGTGGGATAAGTACATAAAAGACATAAAAACAAAGGGAATACACCTTTGCAGATCTTTTCAACAAATTTGGGACGTGTAATGCTCTGGGAAGCAGGAATAGATGTGAACACTCCATAATTGGTATAATGTTTCCATGACCAATATATATGAACACATCTGTCCTGTGCTACTGCTGGCCTTGCAGGAGTTAGATGAGCAGGAAGAGTTCATCCATGGGGTGGAGGGAGCCTTGTGAGGAGGAAGAGGCCGAGTAAGGGGAAGCGCATCTGCTCCTTCCTCACCAGGCATAGAAGATGTGAGTGTGAACCAGATTCCCGAGGGAGGGGCAGCTGTCACTTAAATGGGAGGAGATAATTGAGGGACGCCAATAGTTGTCTTGGGAATTTATGAGGAGGTGGGGAGAGGGCAACAGCACACCTGCATTTTAGAAGAGTTTGCAGCCCAGAGTCAATTAGTTCAGATGGATTGCTATAGCAATTAAAAAAAAAGAAAAATAATAAAATTTCATGTTTGCTACTCACAACCTCTTTCCCCTTAGAATTTGGGAAAAGATGATGAGAGCTATGTAATGATAAGTGGGACTGAGATTCGCCCTAACTTATCAGGTGGCTAAAATGAGATGGTGGGATACTTGTACTTTCTGACTCGCCTGATTCTCTTTATGTAGTCTTACAATAAACTGGAATAAGCTCAATTTTTTTCCTGTTCTCTTGGGGGCTTACCTCAGGCCAGAGTCAAAGTTACAAGGCTTCAAGTCAGGAGGTAGGGCACATGGGGTCTGGGTCAACAATCGGTTGTTGCCAATGGAGACGCTTGAGCTCTCTGCTCCTCTTAAGCAGAAGCAGCCCCAGTGGTGCTTATTTGGAAGAATGAGGCTCCTTTCTTGCGAAGAGCCTTGCAGAATGTTCTTGCTCTGCTTTGCTCTGCTCTGCCAGTGGTGAGTCCTTGCTCAGACTCCTTAACTTCAGAGAGCAGCACCAGCACCAGGTGGGTTCCTTGTTTTCTGGGCTTCACAACATCCTCATCCTTCAGCAACTCAGGCAGCAGTTCATCCAGGGTTTCTGGAATGCTCATTCTTGGTCTCCTTATCAGAGGCCAAGCTGGCCATAGCACATGGTAAAATGTGTACAAAACATGGGATAACATATTCAAATGCTGGTAGAAAGTTAGACAAGAAGTTTGTGCTCGCTGATATGACGTGAAAAAAAAGAGAAAATGACTGTAATAAGAGTATGAATTTGCCTACTTTGTTACATGGAAGTGAAAGTTAGAACACGTAGTAGGGACACCGTAGGCAAGTAAACACATGGAAAAGGAATACAAAAACTATTTGTGTGATAGAACAACAAGGGATAAGGTTATTCTGATCTCAAGTATAGCAATTGCTCTTATCAGGCAGTTAAACTCAATGCCATTAGGAATTCATACAAATCATATTTATTCTTCAGGTATCCTCAAAATACAATAACTCACTACACTGTTGAGATTCATCTGAAGGCTTATATCATAGTCTGATCCCATTAAACATAGGTGAAGTCCTAATTAAGCATAGGTGAGAAAAGGTGCATGTCTCCCGATACTGTAGGCTTCTTTGTTAAGATGCAAAACAACCACTAGTCTGCATGGCACAATTATCCAGCAGCAGAGGTATGGCTCGAAGGCCAATTAGAAACACAGATGTGATCACATGTCATGGACTACATTGCCCATAATGCAATCTCTGCCTACATTCCCCACAATGCAATTTCTTAAAGAGACAGCTTTTAATCCAAGCTAAAATACCCCTCTAACCAGCACAAAGGTCAAGGGTTTGTATTGTGAAATGAATACAGAAGTGAATTAAAGTGGTTCAGTCAAGTAGAATAAATAAATTGCAAAAAAAGTAAACGATAAAGAAGCAAATGTTTCATGAGAAAGGCATAGAGTCAATAGTCAATAGTCAATAAACTTCTAAAAAAATCAATCCCTTGTTCTAAAGAAGTTTATCGACCCCTAATAAAACCCATTGTTCTGTAGTATTCCCAGTTGGTCCTTGGAGTAATCATTTTCGGATCGGAGCATTATTCAGATTTTGGGGAATTGGACCTTGGTGTTCCAACCACATGAATGCCCAGGTGTACTTCACTGTTGGATAATCTACAGGTGGAACTGTATTCAGGATCAATATGTATGACCTCTTTCTTCCAGCTACATGAACAGTCAATAAACTTCTAAAAAGTCAATTCCTCATTCTAAAGAAGTCTATCGACCCCTAATAAAACCCACTGTTCTGTAGTATTTCCAGTCGGTCCTTGGAGTAACCATTTTCAGATCAGAGCATTATTCAGATTTTGGGGAATTGGACCTTGGTGTTCCAACCACATGAATATAGCATCCATTTTTAGCTTTTATATTGTGATATTCCATTCCGGGGGGGAATGGGTATGTGTGATTGTGAATGATTACTGATTATTAACTTTTTAATTTACCCCGGAAGTGGTGTGTGTTGGTTATGAAAGGGATTGGATATGATTGGGAATAAGAATGTGTAGAATGATGTAATTTGGGATGAGATAGTATGAGTGAGTCGGGAACCAAGGCCTGGACTCCCTTCGCTGACTGTGCAAACAGAAGCGCAGTGGGGTCTTTTACCCGGCTCAGTATGAATGGTATGGATGGCCTGCAGGAAGGGAGGTGGACCAGCGGGGAAGGGAAGGGTATCTCTTGGGGGGTGGGGAGCTGGAATATTCCAGTCATGATGGGGAGAGGTAGGTATGGCGAGAGCAGAGGGGTGGGCCGCTCTCGGGGAATAAGACCTCGCTGTTTACATGCAATCCCTTGTTCCGTCCCCTCCGATGTGGTTCCATCTTGCTCAACCCGTGTACCTGGCAACCAGGGTTTTCAGGGCCCTGGGCTCAGGATGATGCTGGTGAATGCCAGGTCAATCGTCAACAAAGCCTCCCTGATACGTGATTTAATCACTGATGAGGGGGCGGACCTGGTATGTATAACTGAGACCTGGCTGGGCCAGGAGGGGGGGAGTAGCCCTCTCTGAGATATGCCCAGACGGGTTCTCAGTGCAGCATCATTCACGACCCCAGGGAAGGGGAGGAGGAGTGGCTATCATAACGTGCCGGAATCTACATCCTCGTAGGATCCCTGTCTGGAGATTGTCGGGTGTGAGACGCTCCTTCTGAAGTTGGACTTAGGGGTTCAGGTGGGCCTTCTGTTAGCGTACCTGCCTCCCAGCTACATTACTAAGGCCCTGCCTGAGCTGCTTGAGGTGATAGCTAGCCTGGCGGTGGAGTTCCCCAGGCTTATGGTGCTGGGGGACTTTAACCTGCCTTCGGCAGGCGAAACCTCTGGTGCAGCTCAGGAGTTCATGGATTCCATGACAACCATGGACCTGACCCAAGTAATCCAGGGTCCGACTCATGAGGGAGGCCACACGCTTGACCTAGTGTTTCTTTCGGGGCAGTAGAGAGATTATCTGAATGTAGGGGATATAGTCACCACCCCATTGTCGTGGTCAGATCATTTCCTATTGAAGTTGGATTTCACAGCCCCACTCCTCCCACGCAGGGAGGTGGGATTGACTAGGTGGTTCCGCCCCAGGCGCCTAATGGAGCTGGAAGGATTCCAGAGGGAACTTGGGGAAATACTTGAAACCCTGGTACACAATTCGTCTGAGGCTCTGGTGGCTGCCTGGAACACCGCAGCATCAGGGGCATTAGATTGGATTGCGCCTTTGCGACCTCTCCATGGGAGTGGATCCCGGAAAGGTCCCTGGTTTACCGAAGAGCTCCGGGAGATGAAACGCCACAAGAGACGTCTGGAGCGACGCTGGAGAGCCAGTAAAACCGAATCTGACCGAACACTTCTAAGAACATCTTATCTAGTGGCGATAGGGCGGCAAAACGATCTCATTTTTCTGCTCCTATTGTATCCGCAGATTCCCACCCAGCCGACTTGTTTAGGGTGACTCGCGCCCTCCTTGTCAAAGGGGGGAGCGAGTAACACTTGCAAGGTAGAGCTGAGGAATTCGCGCAGTTTCTGATGGATAAAGTCGCTCAGATCCGGTCGAATCTGGACTCCGGCTGGACAGAGTCCATTGAGTTGACAGGGGCAAGTCTTAGTCCAGCGTTGTGGGAGGAGTTTGAGCTTGTCTCTCCTGATGAGGTGGACAAGGCCGTGGGTGCGATGAGCTCTTCCACCTGTTTATTGGACCTGTGCCCCTTCTGGCTGGTTTCGGCCAGCAGAGAGGTGGCACATGGCTGGATCCAGGCGATGGTCAAACTTCTTTTAGGGAGGGATCCGTACCGCAGCCTTTAAAGGTTGTGGTGGTGAGACCCCACCTTGAGAAGCCTTCACTGGATCCAGCAGATTTGAAGAACTTTCGTCCAGTCTCCAACTTACCTTTTATAGGTAAAGTTGTGGAGAAGGTGGTAGCTTTTCATCTTCTTCGGCTATTGGAGGAAACTGATCATCTAGATTCCTCAGGGTTCGGTCCTCTCGCCCATCCTGTTTAACATTTACATGAAACCGCTGGGGGAGTTCATCCGTAGACACGGGGTGAGTTTTCAACAGTATGCTGATGACACCCAGCTGTACATCTCCACCCCGTCTCAATTCAGGGAGGCAGTCGATGTAATGTGCCGATGCCTGGACGATGTTAGGACCTGGATGTGGAGAAACAGACTCAAACTCAACCCCGACAAGACTGAGTGGCTCTGGATATTGCCTCCTAAGGACCATGTCGACTGTCCCTCCTTGGTTCTTGAGGGAGAAAAATTAACTCCCTCGGAACGGGTTCGCAATTTGGGAGTTCTCCTAGATCCACAGCTAAAATTAGACTAACACCTTAAAGCTGCGGCTAGGGGAGCTTTTGCACAGGTTCACCTGGTGCACCAATTGCGACCATACTTGGAGAAGGAGGCTCTACTCACGGTCACTCATGCCCATTTGGACTATTGTAATGCGCTCTACATGGGGCTACCCTTGAAGAGTATTCGGAGACTTCAACTGGTGCAAAATGCGGCTGCGCATGCTGTGGTGGGTGTTTCAGGATACACCCACGTAACACCTATACTCCGCCGGGTACAATTCAAGGTGTTGATCATCATCTTTAAAGCCCTACATGGCCTAGGACCAGGTTACCTCCGGGACCGTATTCTACCTCATACTTCCCTTCGACCGGTCAGGTTCCACAGAGTGGGTCTCTTCCAAGTTCCATGAACCAAACAATGTCAGCTAGCGGGACCTAGGGGGAGGGCCTTCTCTGTGGGGGCCCCTGCTCTCTGGAACCAACTTCCCCCAGAGATCCGAATCATCCCCACCTTGCTGGCCTTCCGAAAAGCTGTGAAGACATGGCTCTTCCTGCAGGCGGGGTTTTGAGACAGCTTCATCTTGGTCTCCCCTATGTATGTGAGATTTTATATGCTTTTTAGTTGTATTTTTAATTGTTTTAATTTAATTGTTTAGTGGTTCTTCAACTGTTGTACGCCGCTCTGAGTCCCCAGGGAGTAGGGCGGCATATAAGAATCCTAAATAAAATAAAAAAATAAAAATAAAATAAATGAATGCCCAGGTGTACTTCACTGTTGGATAATCTACAGGTGGAACTGTATCAGAATCAATACGTATGACCTCTTTGTTCCAGCTACATGAATAGTCAATAAACCTCTAAAAAGTCAATTCCTCATTCTAAAGAAGTTTATCGACCCCTAATAAAACCCACTGTCTGTATATTTCCAGTCAGTCCTTGGACTAACCATTTTCGGATCTGAGCATTATTCAGATTTTGGGGAACTGGACCTTGGTGTTCCAACCACATGAATGCCCAGGTGTACTTCACTGTTGGATAATCTATAAAATGGCTCAACTCCACATCAGAGACTTGCTTTCATCACCATGATTCATTCGAACTGCATCCTCCTGACGTTAGGACTGTTCATTTTCTGCTTTCAGGATGCCTGTTCTATAGGTAGGTAGATAAGATGTTTCTTTTCCCTTCATACTTACGTGCAATCTGCTTGAAAATGCCCCTTTCTCTTCCAAGACATGATCATACCCACAGAGTTGACGTTGGAGGGACCCCTAACATATGGGATTTCCTTTAGGAAGGCAGTTTCTGGACTGCATCATCCAAAACAAACAGAATAAAAGTCCCTTTTCTGCAGTATTTTGGTTGGGCCTTAGTTGTGGGGTAACCATTGTGGGATGTCAGCATTATTGAAATTTAGGGGAAATGGACATTCTGACAAATTTTAAAAAGATTAAACTAAATCCGAGTAAATTTTTTGTTGTATTTTCTTTTATAAGCTTTCCTATGAATAATATATTCTTCCTAAAACCTACAGCTACTATTTCTTATACAGCAACAAGGAACAATGTATCTGGGAACTGGCATGTAAACAACATAGGACTTTTCCAACCCTAAGCAGATGCCATAAATTCTTAAACCTGGTTGAAGAGAAGGTACATGTGAAGTCTTTGGAAGAGGAGAAAAGAGAATGGCCCTATCAGCCCTCCACTTCCAGATGCCACTCCTTCCAGTGTTGAATGCTCAGCTCTATCTTCCTGAATACAAGTCCTAACCTTCAAGCAAATGGGATAAATGCTCTCCCTAATGACTTTCTCAATCCATCCCAGAAGTCTGGGATCTCAGGAATGGGGGGAAGTTTGGGGGTCTGGTGCCTCTTCTTAAGGGTAGATGAGCTTGCGTCTGCCAGGCTGAACTTCAGTTCCTTGCAGGGCTTCTAAAGGCAATTGGCAATGACTCATATTTGAGTGTGTCACTATGTTAGGGCAGACAAAGTGTTTTCACTTTTTCTGAGGTTTGGAGTGGATTGCTCAGGATCTACTTTTCCAGTAAATGCTCAAATATTCCCCTTGTCCTGGACTCAGAATACAGTACATTTTTATGACATGAATTTCTGGATTTCCTTAAAAGAGAGTCTCTGTCTTATTTTCTTGTTTTCACTTTCAGGTTTATATCCCGACAAATGTCACTATGTCCCTAAAATAGGATGGTGTATCATCCTACACCTGTTGTTCGCTACTTTTTCGAAGCAGTACGTGGGCACTGTATGATGTTCACATATAGTGGATGTTTGGGGAATGCCAATAACTTCTTAACTTTGCCAGAATGTGAAAGAGAATGTGCAATTTATGGTAAGCAAGAATTTGAAATCTTTCCCTTGGTGCACAAATATATTAAAAATTTATAAGATTTCATATTAATAACGTAGTCTTCCTAAAACCGGCAGCTACTGTTTTTATACATCAGTAAGGATCAGCAGATGAGTAAGAATCAGATTCAGAATAGAGCTGGAAGGGATCTTGGAGGTCTTCTAGTCCAGCCCCCAGCTCAAGCAGGCGATCTTATACAATTTCAGACAAGTGACTGCCCAGTCTCTTCTTAAAAAGGTCTGGTGATGAAGCCTCTACAACATCTGAAGGCAACTTCTGTTCCACTGGTTAACTGTCCTTGCTGTTAGGAAGTTTCTCTTTAATTCCAGGTTGCTTCTCTCCTTGATTAGTTTCCATCCACTGCTCCTTGTCCTGCCTTCTGGTAATTTGGAAAATAAATTGACCCCCTCCTCTTTTTGGTGACTCTTCTTTTCTCTAGATTAGCCAAACCCAAATCCTGCAACAGTTCTTGATATGTTTTTGTCTCCAGGCCTTTAATCATCTTCGTTGCTCTTCTTTGTACTTTTTTTCAAAGTCTCAACATCTTTTTTATAATGTGGTGATCAAACCTGGATGCGGTAATCCAGGTATGGTCTTATTAAGGCTTTACAAAGCGATATTAATACTTCATGTGATTTTGATTCTATGCCTCCGCTTATACAACCAAGGATTGTATTAGCTTTTTTGGCTGCTACCGTACACTGCTGGCTCATGTTTAAGTGATCGTCCACTAGGATTCCAAGGTCCCTCTCACAGTTACTGGTTTTGAGCCATACTAACATGCAGAGCAATGTATTTGGGAACTGAAAAGTGAACAATATATGAATTTTTCAACACTAAGTAGACGCCACAAATATTTAAACCTGGTTGAAGAGAAGGACTATGTGATGTCTTTGGAAGAGGAGGAAAGGGAATGGACATCCACTCCTCCACTTCCAGATGCCCCTCCTTAAATTGTTAAATGCCCAGCTCCAGAAGGGGTTTCTCCTTCTGTCTGCTGAAATACAAGCCCCAACCTTCAAGCAAATGGGAGGAAACTGCTCTCTGATGACCTTCTCAGTCCATCCCAGAAATCTAGAATTTCAGGATTGGGGATGTAGTGCCCCTCTTTAGGGGTACAGCAACTTGCATCTGGCAAGCTGTTCTTCAGTTATTTGAGGGCTTCTAATGGCAATAGGCAATGACTCAAATTTGAGTGTTCTCAATATGTTAGTTTTCACTTTTTCTGACGTTTGGAGCAGATTGCTCAGGATCTAGTTTTCCAGTATAGTCAAACAGTGATCTTACGGGTTTCCTTAAGAGGGACAGACTGTTTTATTTTTTTCTTTTCACTTTAAGGTGAACCTCTAGAGATATGTAAACTTCACGCAGAAGTTGGACGGTGTAAAGCTTCCTATAAGCGTTTTTATTACAACACAGCAACTGCAGAATGCGAGGAATTCACTTTTGGTGGATGTGGAGGAAATAAAAACAACTTTGTAAATTGGTATCAATGCAGAGCTACTTGTCAAAATTCTAGTAAGAAAGAAAGGTTAATCTTTTCCTTGGCACACCATTAAAACAAAGGGCATTTTAGTCTTGTCCGTCAATCGTTGATCTGAAAATTCTTTACTCCTAAAGTTACCTTGATCTCAGTAATGCAATCCAGGCTCTGGATTGGCGACAAGAGCTTATTAGGGAAAGCAATCAACAAAATCGGAAGATGTTTTAAAATGGTAAAAATGCAAAAAAAAAAAAATCCTAAATAAGTACCATAAAGGCAGCTTCCTTGGTTTTTCTTACAAAGAGTTCTGTGATGATTTCTGCACTCAATTGATAAATGGGATTAAGCAAATTACTGGAAAATGAAAGGAAATTATATATTCAGTTCTAAATGTCAGGTCTAACACATGTAATGCCTGAAGATCAGCAGTGAGTTGCTCCCGGTTTGGACCGGTTCTTAGAACCGGTAGCGGTGGTGGCGGGAGACTCCGCCCACCTGCCCAGAAGCTTCTGTGCATGTGCAGAAGTGTCGCGTTCGTGAGCGAGCGTGTGCTCAAACCGGTAGCAAATTAATTCAAACCCACTACTGCTGGAGATCCTTTTGTTTGTCCAGATTGCCTTGCAATGCTTCATGAAAGAAAATGTATGATATATTACTAAAGCATGAAAATGTTTTTTGCCAAAATCCTACTATTCTGCATTCAAGTGCCAATGAATTTTCTTGCAGTGTTTGGAGTAGAACTTCCACCTCTGTGGACCTGGCCATAAACTGGGACTCCTCCCAACCCCCATTATTCTCTTTTGAGAATTTGTCAGGCTCACTCTCTATAATAGACCTGGCATTTTTTGACTATACTGGCAACTCATCCTTTCCTCCACCTCCGCTGTGCCCTTTTGTTTCTGAGGGGTTCACAATTTCGACTATTGAGTTAAATTATAGAGGTCTACTTGGTTCCAATCTTTATAGAAAGACAACAAAACATGCCTATCATCCCTGTCATTGTATTTTTATTTATTTAATCTTGTTCTCATTTTTGTTTGACAAATTCTAAATAAATAATCCAGTTTTGGAAACCCACCCTAAGTGACTCTGTAAATACTTAAATCTGGTTGAAGAGAAGGTCCATGTGAAGGCTTTGGAAGAGGAGGAAAGGGAATGGAGACCCATCTCCCCACTTCCAGGTGCCCCTCCTCCAAGTGTTGATTGTCCAGCTCCAGAAGGGGTTTGTCCTTCTGTCTGCTGGAATACAAGCCCCAGCATTCAAGCAAAAGGCGGGGAACCTTCTCCCTGATAATATTCTCAGTCCGTCCCAGCAGGCTGATCTCAGGAATGGGGGCCTGGGGCCTCTCCTTAGGAGTACAGCAACTTGTATCTGCCAGGCTGTACTTCAATTCCTTGCATGGCTTCTAATGGCAGTTGGCGATGACAGAAAATTTGGGCGTTCTCAATATGTTATGGGAGGCAAACTGTTTTCACTTTTTCTGATGTTTGGAGCAGATTGCTCAGGATCTAGTTTTCCAGTAGATGGTCAAATATTCATATTGCCCTGTACTCTGGAGTCAGAACACAATATATTTTTATGTGATGATCTTCTGGGTTTCCTTAAAATGGACAGTCTGTCTTATTTTCTTATTTTCACTTTCAGTTCACCTTCCCGAGAAATGTACACTTCGCCCAAGAATAGGAGCATGTTCACATCCTACTATTCGCTTTTTTTTCGACACCATAAGTGGGACATGCATGAATTTTGTTTTTAGTGGATGTTCGGGGAATGACAACAACTACTTAACCGAAGAAGAATGCCTAAAAGACTGTAAAAGGAAGAAGGTATGGAAGTTTTCCAATCTAACTTTTGTACCAGAGGTAGTATTCAGCCGGTTCTAACCGGTTATTGCTGAACGTTAGGAGAAATTTTGCCTGGTTCAGAGAACTGGTAAATACCACCTCTGTCTGGTTCTGCCCACTCTGCCCTGACCCTTCCAGGAGTCCCCACGCACACCGTTTTGGCTCCCAGGAGGCTGCAGGGAGGCCTGCTAGCTTCTTTTTTCCCCCAATAAGTTTTATTTATTTTTGGTCTTTCAACATTTCATGTCGTGAGCATTTGCTTTCTGAGTTTCATACATCCATACAATAATCTTAACAATATATCTATATCTATATCTATCTATCTATCTATCGATCGATCTATCGATCTATCGATCGATATAGATATAGATAGTTACAATTCATTATCATTTAATTTTAATACATTTCTCATGTTTCTTTTCATCTTAATATCTATTTTTTGGTCTTTTCCCCCGCTTATTTTATTTCTATTTTAATCTTATTTTCTTTCCCATTTCCTACTCTTCTCCTTCCTTTCCAACAATCGAAGATGTGGTCCTTTCCCACTTTGTAAATTTCTAATACACATACATACATTTCTAACTTTAAAATATTTTACTTCACTTCTCCATTTCATTCTTACTCTTTAATGCAAACTAATTTTATCTTTTTAATAATTAATTCTATCACTTTATCACTTATCACTTTATCAGTTCAAAACTAATTCTTATCTTTTATGTTTCATACAAATCAAATTTAAAATTATCAATTATCAATTGTCATATTTTCTATTATTATTTTATAGTCATTACTACATACTATTTCATACATGTATTTAATACAGGTTGTTTTTTCAACATTATGGCTCTTCTATAATGGAGGCCTGCTAGCTTCAATGGAGAAAGAAAGAAAGAAAGATGGGAGGGAGGGAGGGAGGGAGGGAGGGAGGGGGGGTGTTAGAAGGAAAAAATCAGGGCTCGCTTTTCAGCCGGGAGATCGCTTGGCAAAGAAGAAAGAAAAAAAACACAAGACGCCGTCGCGTTAAAAGCCGAGAAGGAGCTGCTCGGAAGGAGGTTTTCAATTGCAGAAACGAAGTGACATTCAGCAGTTCATTTCTGGGTTAGCTGAACAACAAACTGGATAAAAGGGAGGATTTTTATATGGTTCTATGTTTTTGAAGTTTTGAGGTTTGTGTAATATGGGCTTTGTGTTTCTAAAATGGTTTGGGCGATTCCCATGGTGACTAAATGACTTTCGTCCTGTCGGGTCTTGAGTGTGGGGGCTGCTTATTCTGATTCTACCACTGTGTTTGTTAGCTGACAAATCTTGCCACGGTGAGATTTTGAAATGCCGAATTATCTTTAAGCACCGGTAGCTGTTTTCTTGTTACAAAGTTTCTTTTAGGGGCTGGCCGGAATGTGGAATGAGCCTCAGGCAGGTTTCTTTGTTAGCAGCTTGATTTTTCCTTGCTTTTCTGGGAGCTTTTCTTATGAGTAGTATTTTATTTGGGGAAATAAGGAGGGTTGATTCCTTCCCACAGAGGGAAGGGAGAAAGAAAGAGAGATAGAAAGAGAGAAAAGAGAGGGGAAAGAAAGAGGGGAGAAAGAAAGAGGGGAGAAAGAAAGAAAGGGGAGAGAAAGTAAAAAGAAAGAGAGAGAGGGGAGAAAGAAAGAGGGGAGAAAGAAAGAACGAATGAAAAAAGAAAGAAAGAAGAAGGGGAGAAAGAGGGGAGAAAGAAACGAAGAAAGAGGGAGGGGAGAAAGAAAGAGGGAGGGAGGGAGAGAAAAAGGAAGAACCACAAACCTCGCTGGCACTAGACGCAGCTTCAGAGGATGCTTTGAAACAGCACAGCAATCCAGGGCTGGAAGGGACCTCAGAGGTCATCTAGTCCAATGCCCTGTTCCCTGGCAAAATGGACTGCTAAATTTGCCATGCCCACCCAGTCACATGACAACAGGGCCACACCCACCCAGTCCAATGACCACATAGCCACACCCACCCAGTCACATGACCACATAGCCACGCCCACCCAGTCACATGACCACCTAACCATGCCCACCCAGTCACATGACCACCTAACCATGCCCACCAAGCATGGCAAGACAGAACGGGTAGTAAAAAAATTGAATCCCATCACTGTTCTGTACTAGTAATAGGCAAAACTGGAACTCATTATTGGGATCAATCAATAAACATTGACAAAGTTAAAAACAGGAAAAGACATTTCACAAAGAAGTGCCCTAAAAGTAGCTTTTTGTTTTTATGGGTTTCCTTGAAAATAGTTATGTGATCATTTCCACACTCAATTGACAAAGTGGATCACATAGCGATTACTCACACTGCTGAATAATCTACTGTTGACAAATTGATTTTCATTCTCTCCTTTCCAGATCGACCCTCCTTGGCCGAGGGGGTAGATTCAGCAGCTGGGGAAGGAATCCAAACTTCCATGGGCACTCCCACTGAAACACTTTGCATGTATTGAATTCTAAGCATTCTCTTAAATAAACATTCAAATGTTTTGAACCCCAATAGTCTGTCTCTAAAGTACTGTTTCCATTGCAGGATACCCCAATACAGAAGATTCAGTGAATATATCAGATACAGGGAATATTAAAATATATTTTATGGTAATAAAGAATAGCAAATAAAGTTAAGGTCCACCTCAATATTTAAGTTCCACAGATTTACCTTTTGAGTGGTGCTTTAAAAAAAAAGAAACAAAAGACACAACATATACACGCAGTTTATTCTATTTCATTTTCTGAACTACTGCTATCATTTTCCTCTTCCTCTTCATCATTTTTCTCATGGACTTCTAAAAACTTTAGTTTTGCGCATGGATTGAAACAAGCTTTTCTGCCCTTTCACAGGTCAGTTCATTTCTTGATTTGGTATGAGTATTACCAAACATGAACCAGATTCTTTCACATGCAGGAATCTGCGGTAAGTGAGATGCAAGAGGTGGCAGAGGTTGTGTGGTGCAGAGATCTTGCCATTATGTTGCAGGAGGAAAATGTTTTGCAGAATCCCAGAATGTATTCCTGGCCCAAATCCCTGATGATGTTCTATATTCTGCAACATTTGAAAGTACTTTTCCAATATCAAGTCCTTAGTGCACAGCTTGTTTCATAATCCAGTCAAATGCAGCAGCTGTATTGTCATCACTCACACTGTTGTGTCCTGACATTTACATGTTAGCTGAGAAGTTTACAACCAGGTCCGCTCTATTGAGCAGAGTAGCTCTTGTCGGTTGGGATTTTGCTGGAGTTTCCCACCCTATCCAATAAAGAGCTGTTGTCACTCAACCCGTCTCCTGACTCATCAGTATTGGAACTCAACAGACACCACTGCCTTTGAATCTTGGATCCAGTAGATTTGCAGCAGCATGTGCTGGATGGCAACAAAATTCTTTCTTAATAAAACCTTTCACTTTACTTTTTTCAGCAGTTGTAAATGTAGATGCACTTGGGTATTCAAAAGCAGGTATTTTTATCACAGATATGTGGTTAGGAATTTCTGACAAAAGTGCAATGTCTGATTCAGATGCACGGATTGCTGAAAAAATGGGTGTTAATATTTATAGGGAGTTCTGCAGCTGAACTTATCAAGCACAGTGTTCCTTATATTTCTGGAATTTTAAGATCTTCAATTATTAGCTTCGTTTTTAAATAAACTTTCAAAGGGGATCACCACTCCACCCCAACGTGTTTTACTACAGAGCTTCAGTGTCACTATTTTATTTTGTGCATTCTTTTTTCTTTTTGCTTCTTCTTGAAGACTGTGGTGACAGCATGAGTAGCTTTTACATATTTTATAACTTCTTTAGCTCTTCTATAAATCCTCTGAAGGGTGTCCAGTTTCATGAAGTCACTAAGAAGTAAGTTTAGTCCATGAGATGCACATCCTATGCAGTAATATGTGGATACTTGTCCACTATGATTTCCCATGCAGCTTTCATATTACTTGCATTGTCAGTTAGCAAAGCAAATATTTTACCTCTCAATTTTCTCTAAAACTGCACATATTTCAGTGCTGATATACTCTGCAGTATGTCTGTTCTCTCCAATTTGTGTTGTTATCACAAAGTTGATGATTCCTTCTCCACAAACATTTATCCATCCTTCTGCAAGTACTGTAAGACATAGTGCTTCACTGATTTTTCCTTGTACAGATTCCATCACACGCTCATATTCTGACTCCAAAAGAGGCTTGCTCAAGGAATGTCTGCTTGCAAATGGTACGACTGTCGTAATAATTTAAAAGCTTCCTGCCAATATTTGTTTTCAGTCATTGACAATGCTGATCCAGAAGCATATATTGCTCTTGCAAGAGCGTGATCAATTTTGATTTTCAAGTGTCAGTTTATCTATAAACGAAGGTATTGTGTATTTTTGTTAGGCAGTGGTTTGCAACACTTATTTGAAGATGCTGCTGGTGAAGAAACGAAGAGTGTTTCTAGAATTAGAACTCTGGAAGGAAACACTATTTGCACTTTCATTCTGGTCCTCATCATTTAATCCCATGAGTATTTTTAATGTCTTTAGGGCACCTTTGCTTTGCAAGGATGTGTTTTGTCATCCTAGTAGCATTTTGAAAAGAATATTTCTTCTCACAATATTTGCAAATTGCAGCTTTGCTCTCAGCAGAAATTGCACTGTGGAAATGTTTCCAAACTCTAGCTGTTGATCTCACCATTTTATTGAGAGGAGGAAAAGAAAACCAATTTACTGACCAGACTATAGGTAAACATTATGCTGTGATGGTGGAGACCATTAACAGGAATCATTTAAGGGTTACAAAGGAGAAACTAATTTGTCAATACTATCTATTGTATACCAACAATTACTCAACTGTAGGAGGTCCAAGATACACAAACTAAACTGGAGCCTTTTAACTGCAGTGCCACCTAGTGACACATATGCATATTTCTCTTGTTTAAGAACTGCATTGAGAAGTACAGTGTTACTTGAATTGTGTTTCAGGATTTGCTTGTCTTGCAATAATTTAAGACTTTACAAAAAGTCTCAGAAACCTTTCATTAAGGTCTTCATGTTATATAGTTTGAATTCCAATTTTAATTTCAATTTCTCTGGAAAAAAACGGCTTTGGAAAAAAAATGGAAAGAAGCCTGGTTCCCCCCCTCCCAATTTTTCGGGTTTTTGTCCCAAGCCTTCCCATCTCTAGCAGGGACTCATGACTAATGACACATTTGACCCCTCCCTCAGACTCAGTCTGGTCATCTCCTAGAAAATGACTGTATAAGAGTGTGCTTTTGCCTACTTTGTGATATGGAATTGAAAAGAACAGTGCAGGAAGCTACATGAATGTGTAGAAAGACAACATCTACCCCTCAGAAGAATGAAAAATTTTGAGGAATATTAAAAAGGCAAGATATTATATTTCCCTAAGGAGAAATGGAGAAACATGTTTTTAGAAGCAGGAAGCAGCCCAAACCCCCAAAATTTTAACCTTAGATTGTCTACTGTTGTCCTCACCACATTCCTAAGAGATCTGTAAGGGGCGCACCAGCATGCCTACCGTCCCTGTCCTAATGTACCCTTTTATTTTTATTCATATTCATTTCATGTATTCAAATCATGTTTATAGTCATATGTACTACCTATACGTGTTTGACAAAATAAATAAATAAAAATAAAATTGAATTAATAGCCTCCAAGCAGAAACTGAGGAGGCAGCTTTTAGAAATGCAGATCTGGCAATCCATTCAAGACAGATAATTTTGAAACTCCCTGCAGCAAAGGCAGAATGATAGGAAGCAGCCCCTCACCCAAGATTCAACAAAGGATGAAAGCCATTAGGCAGAATAGAAATTGTCCAACACCCTTTCAGAACACAAGCCCCTTCATTGCACCACCCCCAGAGCAGTCCAAACTTCACCAGGGAGCTCAGATAAACAATAAGCCAGGGGTTGGCCAGATTCCTCTTTTGACTATAGAGCCAGCTATGACCCCTACATAACCCCTGCATGACCCCATAGGAATCTGACAATGGCCAATAGAATATTAAAGGACATGTTCTTGCACAGGAACAGGAAGCTCAAATACAAAGCCCAAAGAAGGTATAAAAACCCACCCACTCTCAACTCAATTTTGTCAGCTGCCCAGAATCACATGTGGTTCTGTTTTATCAATAAACCATCTTTTCAATCAGCCTCCATGTTTCCAGTATCTTTCTCCCAGCTTGGAACTGAACCAGATGGTTATTTCTTCCAACAATTGGAAAAGGGGTGGCTAAATCATTCGTGTGGTTAAACCAAAAAGGGATATAGTGGGGAGAGTGTGTGGGGCATAATGAATACAAAATACAAAAAGTCTACTAGAGTAAATTTACACATTGCCAAGCAAATGCATGAAGAAAAAGCGAATTGTTAATAAGGAAGGCAAAGAATTCCGAGTTATGGCTGGATCAGATGAGACTCTGGAAAGAAAGAGATGAGACATCGGAATATGGAGGTGGTAAAAAGAACGTTGGCTTGCAGGAATAGAAAGATACAAAGAGTGAGGGGAAGTGGTGCAGAGTCATTCTAGCTCTTTCCTTTTTATCACTTTCCTCATTCCTTCAATTTAATTCGGGTACAATTCCTAACTCATTTGCTCACTCTATATAGCAGTGTTTATGCATGACTGGTGGACCTGTACTCGGGGTCCCTACTAGGTATGACCTCCTTGTTCCTACTACATGAATGCCCAGATCTACTTCCCTATTGCGTGAGGGAAGATTCCTCTCCTAGAAGAATGAAATATTTTGAGAAATATTAAAAAGGCAGAATATTATATTTCCCTAAAGGAGAAACATGTTTTAAAGACAGAAAGCAACTCCCTGCCCCCAGCAGATATTTGGTGCCCATTAAGAAAGACTGGGCCAGCCTATCTATAAGACAAAAGACCTCCAACTCCAGGGTGATGGGATTAAGACATGACCCTCCAGGACATAATAGGATTAACCCATCTAGCAGCAGAGCTCACTACATGGCACAATCACCTGGGGACATTGCATCACCCAGCAAACTTCAACCAAACCTGAGACTCAGACAACCTACAAAGTTAGCTATGACCCCTACAACAGCCAATAGAATACATGTTCTTGCACAGAACAAGAAGTTCAAGTTCAAAGCCCAAGAGAAGGTATAAATACCTCTCTCTCTCAACTCCAGGTGGTCAGCTGCACTAGGATCATGTGTTTGATGGTTCTGCTTCATCGTTAAACCATCTTTCCAATCAGCCTCCATGTTTCCAGTGTCTTTCTCCTGGCTTGGAACTGAACCAGATGAATATTTCTTCCAACATCCACAATCTATAAAATGGCTCAACTCAAAATCGGATTCTTACTTTGACCACAATGAAGAATTTGAACTGCATGTTCCTCACTTTTGCTGCTTTCAGGATGTCTCTTCTGCAGATAGAAGAAATAGAATTCTATGGTATAGTGCAATATCAAGATTTCAATTTCAATTATATAGAATGTGGAGGATGTGTGTTTGTGTTTTTATTTTTATAGTTATAATGTAAACTGAAGATGGCATTTAATTTTGTTGTGCGATGTGTAATGACAATAAAGTAAACAATAAAGTAAACTAAACTAAATAGGTAGATAAGACCTTTCCTTTCCCTCCACACCTACCTGCAATCTGCTTGCAAATGCATCCTTCCCCTTCCAAGATATGATCACATTAACAACACACTTGATGTTGGAGGGGCCACCAGAATATGTCATTCACTATAGGGAAGTCATTTTTGGGAATGAATCAACCAAAACACACAAAATAAAACTTCCTTTCTGCAGTATTCCCAATTAGTCCTTAGTTCTAAGGGAACAATTTTGGGATGGGAGGGAGCATTATTCAAATATTGGGGGAATGGGACATTCTGACACAGTATAAAACTAGATCTGAGTAGAAGCTTCCATGCAGTTTCGTGTGTAAGCTTTCCTATGAATAATATATTCTTCCTAAACCGTACAGCTACTGTTTTTTGTACATCAGCAAAGAGCAACAGATGCAGAGCAACATACAGGTAGCCCTCAACTTACAACAGGTTAGTTAGTGACCATTCAAAGTTACAAGGGCACTAAAAAGTGATTTAGGACCATATTTCAGACTTATGACCAACACAGCATCCTCATGGTCACTGTGATTTACATTTGGATGCTTGACCACTGACTCACATTTATGACCCTTGCAGTGTCCTCGGGTCATGTGTTTGTTTGTTTGTTTGTCAATAAAGTGACCAGTTTTTTTTTAAGCGGGACGGGGGGCGGGCCCGCCTGAGCGCCATTTGAATTTTGCCCTCTGCGCATGCGCACAACGCTGCGCATGCGCAGAGGGCAAAACAACGCAAATGTCGGCGTCCAGGGGGGGGAGGCGGGAGGCCTTTCCTCGCCTCCCGCCTCCCCTTCGGGAGCCGGCAGTGGCTTGGGCTGGCAAGCGACAGGCGACAGGCGGGGAAAGGAGGCAGCCGGCAGCTTACCTGCGAGGCGGCGCTCGGGGGCTAGGTCTCTGTCGCGAGCTCCAGGCATCCAAGCGCCGGGGTCTCCCGGTCGCCCGCTCGGCCCCAGGGCAACGGTGGCAGCGAGGCGACTGGGGGAAGGAAGGGGAGGGGGACGAGGAAGGGCTGTTTGCGCCGCCGGAGGGGCCGCTCGAGTCAGCAGCGGTGCCTCAACCCCCTTTTTCCGCCCACCCGGCTCCTCGTCCCTCACCCCTCCACCTGCATCCCAACGGCAGCGGCGCCTCCGAGGGCGGGGCTAGCGATGGGGCGGGGGAAGGAGAGGAGGAGCAGCCCCCCTTCCCCCTCCCCCCAGCTGGCACCTCCGTCAGGGAAACCTTCCCTGATGCTGTCCCCTGTTTTCAAAGAGCCCGACTTGCTTCCGGTTTTTATTTCGGTGCTTCCCCTTCTAAGGTGACCAGACGTCCGGGCATTCTTTCCAAAAAGCGTGACTTTTTGGAAAGAATGCGGGACGCGGGACACACGCTTGAAAAGCGTGTCTGTCCCGCCAAAAGCGGGACGTCTGGTCACCTTATTTGTCAAGCATATGATTATAAGCAAAGTATAAACAGTAAAACATGATTGAATATATACGTAATAGTACAAGCATGAATAAGAGTAAAAGAGGTAAGAATATATGTGTATATTAGGACAGGAACGGTAGGCACGATTGTGCGCTTATGCACGCCCCTTACCGACCTCTTAGGAATGGGGTGAGGTCGATGGTAGATAATCTGAGGTTGAAATTTTTGGGGTAAGGAGAAGAAACTACTGAGTCAGGTAAAGTGTTCCAGGCCTTGACCACTCTGCTGTTGAAGTCGAATTTTTTGCAATCAAGTCTGGAGCGGTTTACATTAAGTTTGTATCTATTGTGAGCTCGTGTATTATTGCGGTTGAAGCTGAAGTAGTCATTAACAGGTAGGACATTGAGGCAGATAATTTCACCTTTTGTGATCACCTTTTGCACCCTTCTGACAAGCAAAGTCAATGGGGAAAGCAGATTCGCTTAACAAATGTGTCACTAACTTAACAACTGCAGTGATTCACAACAACTGTGGCAACAAAGGTTGCAAAATGGGGCAAACTCACTTAACAAATTGCTCACTTAGCAATATCAATTTTGGGGCTTGGTTGTGGTGGTAAGACGAGGACTACCTGTACACGGGAACTGGGATAGTTTTTTAAAAATATATATACGAAACTCCCTCACGCGCGTCTGAGGTAAAAAGCAAAACATGCGTCGGCCCTCGCGGCTTCTGAACTGCGCATGTCTTTCCTGGCTGGAGGGCGCATGCGCATCGCCGGGATTGAAGCCCGGGATGCTCCCAGGCGCGGGCGCTGCCTCCTGGCGAGGCTTGAGGAGGAAGAGGGGGGAAAGAATGGTGTGAGGAGAGCCGCGCGTGCGCAGTGGCGTCCCGCCCGGTGCTGCCCGAAGAGTGAAAGGCTGACGGCCGCGGCGGCCTGTCCGTCGCGGACCCCGGGAGGCCTGGACTGGCAAGTATCGACGGCAGTCTGAGGGAGGCGGCCTCCCGCTTTTCTCTTCTGGGATCCGTCTCGGGCTTCCCCGATTGCGGATTTCCCCGCTTCGCTTTCCCCTTTTTTGGCCACTTCGTGTCGTCCCCGGCGGGCCTGACTGCAAAGCCCATCGCCCACTGCTTGCCCATCTTTCCTGTCGTTCCCCGCGGCTGGGCAGGAGGGATTCCGTGGTCCCTCCGGCCGAGTGTTCCTTTTCTGCCATTGCCAGGCGGGTTCTTGCCCGGGGAAACCGGCCCGCATCTTTGTCGATCCCCGGCCAGCAAGGTGTAGTGCATGGGGATGATGGGAATTGTAGTCATTTCGAGACACCTGGACGGGGACCCCCACCCCTCCCTCAACAATTTTTCATCGATGCTTACGTGCAAGACTGTGTTTTGAGGGAATAATAATAACAATATCTCATTTTTATTTTGTACAATTCAAGGCAGTGTTATTTAATGCTCCTGCTTCCTGTTTTCCCCACAACAACAACCCTGTGAGGTAGGTTGGGCTAAAAGAAAGCAACTGGCCTCACAGGCTTTCATGTCTGATTAATAATAATAACATCACCCGCAATCTTTCTATTTCCTTGGTGCTCTCTCAAGCTCTCAGCTTGGTTGTTTATTTGCAGACATTTCATTACTCAACTAGGTAACAACATCATTGTCTGAGACTCTCTGCTACAGGTAGTACTCGACTTGCCACAGTTTGTTTAGTAATGGTTCGAAGTTAACAATGGCACTGAAAAAATGAGTTATGACCATTTTTCTCATAACCATTATAGATCCTCATGGCCACGTGATCAAAATTCAGATGCATGGCAACTGATTCATATGTATGACGGTTGCGGTGTCGTGGGGTCTTGTGATCTCCTTTTGCGACCTCCTAACAAGCAAAGTCAATGGGGAAGCCAGATTCACTTAACAACCGTGTCCCTAACTTAACAACTGCAGTGATTCACTTAAGAACTGTGCCAAGAAAGGTGGTAGAATGGGGCAAAACTCACTTAACTAAAAATGTCTCACTTAGCAACAGGAATGTTGGGCTCAATTGTGGTCGTAAGTCAAGGACTATCTATTGGAGTCTCCATTTCTTCTCCCCATGTCATTTTCCTCCCTTCCTTCATATTACACCCAAATCCTTAAATTTGGAACCTGCTTTGCAATCCAGCACTGCTGCACCCCCAATACTTTTTGGACTTGAAGCTTTTTCCTTCTCTTTTTTCTGTTTCGTACATTACTTTGAAGCTTTCCCCACCCTGTGGGGAAATGTTTGTTTATAACATTTTAAGACACTCCATTTGCTTCCTTCTCGTTCAGCAAGCAGACCAGAGGTCTTCAAACTTGGCAACTTTAAGACTTGTGGACTTTAACTCCCAGAATTCTCCAGCCTGGAGAATTCTGGGAGTTGAAGTCCACAAGTCTTAAAGTTGCCAAGTTTGGGGACCCCTGAAAGAGACACTGTTAGCAAGTAGTTCAGATGTCAGAGTGATGGTCTGTTGCAGCACATCAAAGAACAATCTTCTGAATTAATCTCCTTATCAAAAGGAGTCTAGTGCAATGATGCTTACTAGAAACTATCTAGTTTCTTACTATCTAGTTGCTTACTAGAAACTATCAGTCATGAAGTTATTTTTTCAGGCTTTGCCGCACCTACAAGGTTGTCCAGTAAATTTAGTTAATATATGATTTTTCTCCGAACCAGATATTTCTATTCTGGGAATTTGGGCAATAACACAGACATTTATGACAGGGCTTCAATAAAGTTAAAATAAACATGTTCTAGAAAGTGGCATAGTACCTCTACACTGAAGCATGGTTTCAGTTGCATTTCAAAAAATTTAAACACAGTACTCGGGAGCAATTCTGTCTTGGCAAGAGGATGAATGAGTACTATACAGCATGCAGTAGTAGTTCTGTTCCAAAATGACATGATTTAGTGAGAGGTTCCTACATATTATAATGCTTAAGGTTGTATCTCAAAGTACTAGAGTTGAACAGTTCTTTGAGAGTGAAAGTTTTCCTTATAAATAATCTTGTGAGCCGCCCAGAGTTCCTTCAGGAATTGGGCAGCATAGAATGAAATAAATAAATAAATAAATAAAATAAATAAATAAATAAATAAATAAATAAATAAATAAATAAATAAATAAATAAATCTCAGACCTTTGAAAGTTTCTACTTCATCCTTTTCATCTAAGTCTTATTACTGCAACTGCAAATAAAATAGTTTTGGTTTGAAATATGAACCCTTTGAGAGTTAATTTGGAAGAGGTTTAGATTCAAATTCAGTACATGTACTAATTTATGTTTTCTGTAATGTATATATGATTCTTGTGGAGATCCGAATTGATTTATGACAAAATAAGTTTCTTCATATTCTTAAATTTTATGCCAGGCGGCCTTGGTATTTATAGGAGAGGTCACAGCCTGATGTTCCAGAGCCCTATATTACTTTCCCTTGGCATCCATATCCTCTGTTACGGAGAGAATATTATGAGTAATCATACTACCTTTAATTGAATTTAGTAATTAAATGAAATTAATTTTTGTCCTGGCATCAACCTCTTCACTAAACCTTCCATCTTGCTTCAGGTTATGATTATTATAGTCTCTAGAAGCAGTTTTTTTTTTAATTCAAAAAGTTTTATTAGTACAAAGTACAAGCATTTTTATCAATTTTCTCCCCCCCATCCCCCCCTACCCACAACCCACTCCCTCCCCTCCCCCCCCCCGGACTTCCCAGAAAAAGTACAGGGCATAGTATTCAATAACATAAATTTAAATTAAATTAAAGTAACTTCTTAGATCCCTCATTTTATCGGCATCTTTAACTCCAGATTAAAACTATTCAAAATGTTAAAAATTAAAGAGAAAGTAAACAAGTGAAGAACAAAAATAAGCAAAATAACAAATAAAAAGGAAACAAAGATGAACCTCATACACTAAACTTAGTCATAACTCAAACATTATTAATAGCATAATTTTACAATATACCAAAGTATTAACTTCCCAATATTTTATATATATATATATATATATATATATATATATATATATATATATATATATATATATATATATATATATATATCTCAATAATAATTGGCTAACCCCTTATATTTCAACACCCTTAAACTTAATTAAAATCCACCCACTTATTAATAACATAATATTATATATATAACATTTCCTCTGAACCTCAAACCGTAAAATACACCTTCATAACAATAATCCTATACCTTAAAGTATCGCCTCAGAGTATATATTATCTACTTCTCTAGAAGCAGTTTTGTTACCACCTCTTCAGATTGATCCCTGATGCTATTCTAGAAATTAACCCCGGAATCATGATCATTATGTTTAATTCAGGCAAAACTAAATCTTGAACTCTCAAACATGTGAATAATTGATTAGAGCAACCTGTTGGTTTTCCCTTTTTTTCTGTAAACCAGTAGTTTCTCCTCAGGTTAAACATCTTAAGCATCATTTTTTCATTAAGCTGAATGATTTGAACAAACCATCATTTGAAAACACACCTCAAATCATGATTTATGACTGTTTTTAGCCAGTCATAAATTATAATTTAATACTTCAGTAACTAGAATGAGACTAAACAGTAATGATGGTTTGGTGTAATATCTCAGGGAAACTGGTTTTGCAATTCTTCTATATACTATTCTGTAATGTTAATTCTCTGTAAAGTCCTTCTACATACTAGCTAACTCATATTAGTCTGTAAAGTGATTAGTACATTGATAGTACTATCAATGAACCTTGACACCTATATTTAAAAATCAGCATATGCTACATAAAGATCTTAAATTGTATTTCAACTATACGGACAAAAATGAGAAATTATCCAGTTAATTGTTTGTTAATAAAAGATCCTTATTTATTTATTTATTTATTTATTTATTTATTTATTTATTTATTTATTTATTTATTTATTTATTTATTTATTTATTTATTTATTTATTTATTTATTTATTTATTTATTTATTTATTTATTTATTTATTTATTTATTTATTTGTGAGATTTATATACCGCCTCACAGTGCAAGCACTCTCTAAGCGGTTTACACCAGTAAGCAATGTATATTTATATTGCCCCCAACAATCTGGGTCCTCATTTTACCTACCTCGGAAGGATGGAAGGCTGAGTCAACCTTGAATCATTCTTATTTTTTCTATTCTATTCTTATTTCATTGGCATCCAGCCTGATTTCTTTGGAGAATTCTTTTCATAGTATATCACCATTTGCTTTGCCATCACTTGCACTCTAAATTAATTTTTTCTTTGGTTTACTTTGGTCAGTAGTATTTTGGTGACTCTGAAGCATTGTTCTAGTTGTAAGAACTTTGAAAAATACAAGAAAAGACAGATGTTTGAAAGATAAAATTCTAATTGTGGATACTTTGTATTTTGTGATTTTTTAATTTAAAATGTTTGAATGCTAAGTAAAATATACGTGCATATTTATTAATTTATAGAAACAGAAATGAATAATATAAAATAGAACATGATAGAAAGTAAAGTAGAGAACCAGAATAGTTTGGGTTGGCATCTCATTGGGGCTTGGCATGTTTGTGGGTGGGTGTTGGTCTCACTTGTGTTTAATGGAAACCATCCCTTCTGAGCTGTTGTGACACCTTAACTTTTTTTTGCCATGATTTTATATATCATCCACACCCCAAACATGAGACTTGAATATTTGGAGCATTGTATTATTTGTTGTTGCTTCTTCTTGGAATATCTTAAGCACTGATGTCTATTGTGGTCTGGAAGAAGCATGTTTAAAATGATTTAATATTATCTTGGAAAGTAAACATTTTCATGATCCATATGAGTTTAAGAATGATTAAGGACAAATATACTCCATTTATAATCATAACATCAATTTCATTGCTTCACTTATAGCTATCTTTTTTGTTCTTTTGTCAGATTACCAATTTCTCATGTTTTCACAATGAGACAGGCCTGGGGTCATTTCTTCTCTACACCTTGTAGTTGATAGTTTTAGATGTCGAGACAATGCTGGCGTAGATATGGCAGATAGCGTCAAGATCTTCCTTAATGATCTTACCAGGGTAAGTACTTCCTTTTATTCTTGATGTTGTACAGGACAGTGCATTTAAGATAAGATTGGATTTTAGAGTGTTTACGCCACTATTTATGTTAGCTCCCATAAATCTGTCTTTGGCGGTATAAAGAAGGGAAGTTTTAGGAACCCGTAGGACTCCATTCACAAACTATGTGTAATTATCAAGTAAAATCCATCTCAGCACCAATTCTGTGGTAGTTTCTCAGCTTTTGGGTTAAGCTCAAGTGTAATATCCTTGTGTCTAACTCTGATTCTTAGTAAATGAAGAGTTTCTGAACTGTGATGCCATTATATTAGTGATCAGATAATGAATATCAGATTAACAGAACTGAATAACAGAATTGGAAGGGACCTTGTAGGTCTTCTAGTCCAACCCTTTGCTCAAGCAGGACACCCTATACCTGTGATGGCAAACCTATGGCACGTGTGCCACAGGTGGCACGCAGAGCCTTCTCTGCAGACACGTCAGCCGTCGCCCCAACCCAGCTCCACCATGCGTGGGGGGTGGAGCGCATGCATTGGGGCGCTCGCATTGCATTTTGGGGGTGCGCATGTGGGCGCACGCATTTGGGACTCGGCACAAAAAAGGTTCGCCATCATTGCCCTATACCATTTCTGACAAGTGGTTGTCCAGTCTTGCTTTAAAGGATTAGATTTAGCTAGAAAATCACTGGGTAGTTGCTTAGATACCTCATTTAGAAAAAAACCCAGGAGCAACAAGATGTCGATGAAGATTCTCAGTCACCCAGGTAGAATTGTTTGAAAGTTGAGTCATGACAACTGGTCAGCAGAAACAAGAAAATCTAGAGCAAGTATCCAACTTATCTCAGGCATTTGAAGTATCTAACTGGATTGCATTTTGACAGTCAGTAGAATATCTTTAGAAGAAAATATGCAGGCAACAGGTGTTTAAATTTGAATTTGCAGCAGGGGTGCACAATCTATTTTGAGCCAGGGACCACATTTTGTTTTTGAATCAAATGCCAGGGTAAACATATACCGTATTTTTTGGAGTATAAGACACACCTTTTTCTCCCCTAAAAGAGGCTGAAAATTTGGGTGTGTCTTATACTCCGAATGTAGCTTTTACTAAGCTTTTTTTCAGCCCTAATGAGGTGCTAACGTGATCTTACTAGCTAAGCGATCTTCCCTTTGCCTGCTTTTTTCATTGCTGCTCCCTCCGCTGAGCCTTTTTTCAGCCCTAACAAGGTGCGATCTTCCCCACCTTTTTTTCAGCCCTAACTATCTTCTGTGCTTTGCTAGCAAAGCAATCTTCCCTTTACCTGCTTTTCTCATTGTTTCTCTCTCTGAAGAGAGAGAGAAGCGTTTTAGAAACTTTTTTATTCCCAACCATAAAAAGCAAGCACGTGAGCTCAAAACCAGCAAACTAATGTACTGAAGCTGACCAGACTAAGGACTAGCCAGAAAAATACCTGGTAGGCAGATTATTTTTTCCCTATTTTCCTCCCCCAAAACTAAGGTGCGTCTTATACTCCGAAAAATACGATACTTCATTTAGTTTCTAGTTTTCACTTAATAATTAAATTAATGAAATACGATTACTATTACAAGATTTTATTAGTGCACTAGTTTCTGAAGCTTCAGATTTTGCTGCTCTGACATATAGATAGTCCTCACTTACCGACCACAATTGGGACCGGTGGCTCTGTCATTAAGTAGTGCGGTCATTAAGCGAAACATTACATAGCTGTGCCAACTTACAACATCAGTTCTGACTGCGGCCAATAAGTATATCACTGTAGGTTGTTAATTTTAATGTAATGTGACCACGACTGGTAACTTCCTGATGGCTTCCCCATTTGACTGTTGGAAGCCAGCTGAAAAAGTCAAAAATGGTGATCATGTGCCTGCAGGGGATTGTGACAACCACAACTTCATGGAACAGCTATAAATCTTTTTCATTGCTGTCACAACATCAGTCACTGAATGAGTGGTTGGTAAGCGTGCACTATCTGTAGTCCCAATACTGAAGCATCTAACTGTTTATCATTTGCGTTCAAGGTTGACTCAGCCTTCCATCCTTCCGAGGTGGGTAAAATGAGGACCCAGATTGTTGGGGGCAATATGCTGAACTCTGTAAACCGCTTAGAGAGTGCTGTAAAGCACTATGAAGCGGTATATAAGTAAAGTGCTATTGCTAAAGTGCTATTGTTTAATACTTTTGAAATAAATTTTCAAAATCTGGATTTTTCATACATGGGGATTTGGAACAATTTGCGGAATTTGAGTTTTGCTTGTCAGAAGCCAGCTGGCAAGGTTGCAAATGGTAAATCCATGATTCTGGGACTCTGCAGCTATTGTCAATAGCTGCTGGTTACCAAATTTTGATCATATGACTGTGGAGTTGCTACAACAATCATAAGTGGAAGGACTGGTCATAAGTCACTTTTTTAGTGTTTTTGGAATTTCGAGTGGTCACTAAACGAATTGCTGTTGGTCGAGAAGTACCTGCATACAGACTGTTGAATTGTATACTGTATGTTGAATTTAGATGTTTTATGTCTCTAGGGAATTAAAGATTCCATATGGGGGATCTGCACAATCTCCAAGCTGGATGCTCGGATCCAACAGAAAAGGGAAGAGCAGCGGAAAAGAAGAGCAACTAGTGTGCTTGCCCAGCGAAGAGCACAAAGCGAAGAGAGGAAGCAAGAGAAGTAAGTTCCAAGCTTGGGAATTGTGTCGTGCCATCAGTAATAATCTATCAGTGTTTTATCATCAATAATAATAGCACTTAGACTTACATACCGCTTCACAGTGCTTTTTACAGCCCTCTCTAAGCGGTTTTACAGAGTCAGCCTCTTGCCCCCAACAATCTGGGTCCTCATTTTACCCACCTCAGAAGGAGGGACGGCTGAGTCAACCTTGAGGCTGGTGAGAATCGAACTGCTGGCAGTTGGCAGTCAGCAGAATTAGCCTGCAATACTGCATTCTAACCACTGCACCACCACCAAGATGGCACTGAATCCCTAGAAATCACTTCTGCTAGCATAGTCTGTGTACAAACTGGATCCTGCAAATTTTGGTAGGGATTTTTTATTTTATATTGGCCAAATTAAATGAGGATTTTGAAATATTCTATTATGTGGATCTCTCAGCCAGTGTCATTTGGGGGACTGACTATGTCCTATATAGCTGTTTAATTTAATCACGGAAGCCACTGGATTCTTTGTAGGAAGAGACTTGGAATGGAGATTTTAAGATACTAATTTTAGTTTCCAGCCCAGTAGCTTCTGTAGTTGTAATTCATGTTTTTTAAAAAGTTGACTTTATGAAAAAGAAATAAAAAAGGCTGCAAAGGCTGCTGGGAAGAAGGGAAGCCAAGGAGGCTGAGAATCCTCCTTTCCAAGAGGCTGACTCCTCATAACTGGGAAGGGGAAAAGAAGAAATGAGGAGAATGAAGAGGACCACCAAACGCTCGTCGACTACATCTACTATGCTATCTTCTAAAAAGGCGGCGGGTCATATGATACCTGTAAGTGTTTCATCTGTGTCGAAGAATTTAAGGAGGACAAGAGTACTATGAAGTGCTCCCTGTACGACTTGCATACTCATCACAAGTGTCTGGGGTTAACCAAAGGTGTTGCCCAGTTTTTACACTTGACATCCCTAAAAAACTCCCAGTTTGTGTTTCCATTGTTTTGCCCCTCTTGTAAGCCTAAACTCGACAAATTCATTGTTTTGTTCGAACGGGTTGACAGTATGGAAGCGTGTTTGGCGACCTTAGAAGAAAAGGAAAGGACGCGGAATAGTGAACCATCGATTTCCTGTAATTCCGATCTGAATCGCCGGCCTAAGTTGCAGGACATTGTTAAGCCTGTACACGACATTTCGCTCCTTGTGAAAGACGTGATTGAAAGAGAAAAGAAACAACCCAATGTGATCTTATTTGGATTGGACGACGCTGATGAATTTGATGACATCACCAGAGTGCGCAGCATTATCAGCAGTTTTCAGTCGACCATTACACCCGACTAAATCATACACATTTCCCGTGAAGGCCCCCGCGTATAAGAATAATGATGGCTCGGTGGCGCCTCGATTTTGCAAAGTAGTTTGCCAGAGTGAAGCCTGTAAACGGGAGTTCATATCCACGATAAATTTGTTTGCCAAAAGCAGCATAAACAATAAGAAATTATGTTCGTGGCCTAATTGTCCTGAGAGCTCCGTGCAGAGCTTGAACGTTTGGACAAAGGTGAAACAGATCTATAGGTAGACTACCGTGTTGACTGTATTAAACGTAAGAACATTGGCCCACGCCCTAACATTCGTGTTTCTGTTCACCAATGTTAGGTTTGCACACCCTCCATCTCCTTAAAGTCCACTCCTACTGGTTTAATGTGTAAACCAGGGGTGGCCAAACTATGGTTCTTTGAGGACCTGTGGACTTCAACTCCCAGAATTCCTGAGCTAGCCATGCATGCATGGCTGGCTCAGGAATTCTGGGAGTTGAAGTCCACAGGTCCTCAAAGAACCATAGTTTGGCCACCCCTGGTGTAAACTATTTAATGTTTTTACCAAATGAGGCTCCCAACAATTTAAAATTTAATGAGAATAATGGAAATGCATACTTTTGCATTTTTATGGTTGCAAATAGATTGAAACTACCAAGCTGAAAGAATCTGCTTCCTTATCAAGCATTCCCATCTGTTTCTGTGTTTAAACAGACGTGCTTTTTGAAAATACATGTAGTTTTGATTTTTGCACTTTCTTTTATTTTTCTTTAGTGAACCCAGGATAGTTAGCCGAATACTTCAGTGTTGTGCATGGAATGGAGGTGTATTTTGGGTAAGGAAAAAAAAGTGCCTTCTTTTTTAAACAACAGCAACATAATTGAATCAATTGCTTTGTTCTTTTTGCAAACATGCTTACTTGCTTGAACTTTATAATTGGATAATGCTGCAACCTGAAAGGCAAACTGAATAGTGATTGAAATCATTACTATTTCCCAGATAAGGGATAGTTAACATTTCGTTAGCCTTGGTAGATGCAGTGTTATCCCAATCAGATTTTAATATAATTATAAATAAAAATTGCCACGCAATCCCAGGAAATACATGTTTGAGTTAAGAATTGTTGGCAGCCCCTCATCAATTTTTGTCATCTCAATAGCAGTAGCACTTAGACTTTACACCCTTCTCTAAGCGGTTTATAGAGTCCGCATATTGCCTCCAACGATTTCGGTCCTCATTTTACCGACGTCAGAAGGATGAAAGGCTGAGTCAACCCTAAACCTGGTGAGATTCGATCTGCCAAATTGCAGGCAGCTGGCAGTCATCAGAAGTAGCCTGCAGTATTGCATTTAAACCATTGCGCCACCGCAACTCTCAAATACATCTTTTACTGGGATTGTGGAGCTCTAGCACTGTGCAAGTCCTAGAAAAGGTGCAGTTTGTTTAAGGGGGTGCTTACGGATATGGGATGTAGTCATACCTTTTCTAAAGCACCTTATTGGTTTTGGATGCAAGGAACTTTATATCCTTAATTTCAGTTTAGGGAAAGTTTGTAGCTTTGTGTTTATAGTATTTTAGTGTTTCTTTTTGCTGTATTTTTCCCTGTTACAATTTCCCCATAGAACTGTGGATTAGTGTGCTGGAGTTGTCATATTTGTAAAGATAAATTATTCATATATTTACTTGTGTAAAACCATGAAATATGTGCTAAGCAGTGGTGGGTTCCTACCAGTGCGGTCCATTCTATAGCACCGGTAGCAGCCCGCTGGTGACGTCACAGTACCAGTGCGGTCGGTTGCCAGTGCCTGGGCGGTGCCATTTTTTAAAAAAATTATTTTTTATTTTTAAAAAACTTTTCTTCTGCGCATGCCCAGAAGCCAAGCTTTCAGCACTGCGCATGCGCTGCCTTCCTACCCCACAGTGAGTCCAAGCAGGGGAAGATGGCTGAGGGAGCGGAGACGCTGAAAGAACAGGCAGCAGGAGATCTCCATTCCTCTCCCTTCAGCAGTCCGAGAAGCCACGAACGCGCGGTGATGATCCCAGGCATTTTCGCACGTTCAAGGCTTCTTGAGCTGCTGAGGGCAAGGGGAATGGGCGGCAGGACCTATCTCAGTTCCCCTCCCTTCAGCAGTCCGAGAAGCCACGAACATGCGGTGATGATCCTAGGCATTTTCGCATGTTCGAGGTTTCTCGAGCTGCTGAGGGGAGGGGGAATGGGCAGCAGGACCTATCTCAGTTCCCCTCCCTTCAGCAGTCCGAGAAGCCATGCCCACCCGGTCACATGGGCGGCAAGCCATGCCCACAAAATGAGCCACACCCACAGAGTGGTAGTAAAAAAATTAGGAACCTGCCCCTGGTGCTAAGGTATCAGGATTGCAGCTCAGATGTAGAAAACAGAATGGCATCTTCTGGATCTTGGAAAACATTATTTCCCCATTGTAGCATGCACAATTAAAAATAGTGGTTAAAACTGAATTCCTTTTTTTTTAGCTTAGCCTCCTCTTGTTCTACCGGGTGTTCATCCCTCTGCTTCAGTCAGCAACAGCACATGTAATTGGTAAGTATATTACTGTTTAAGACATTTGCCAAGTAAATACTTCTTTGTGCCTAATCTAGGCAATTATGTTATGATGGACAAGCGTAAAATTGGTTGCATTGAATCTATCCTACTCTTCTCTTCCCTTGCCCTCAAATTTTCAAACTTGGAACATAATACTATATTTGCAAACATGAAATAACGCTCTTGAATGAAAGGAAGCTATAATTATGGTCCTGTCTACATTTACCGATCTGTTGTCTACTTGTGATCAGTAGATGAGATTTATAGAGGGAAGAAATATTTTCTTTTTCTGGTATGGCAGTTCATGTCAAGCCCCTAAATTGTAATGAATCGTTTTTTCTTACCACCGTTGAAAACGCTCTCTCTGTTTTGGAAGGTGACCCGTCATTACATGGCGATGTCTGGTCTTGGCTGGAATTTATTCTCACCTCCATCTTCAGTGCCCTTTGGGTCCTTCCCCTCTTTGTGCTCAGTAAAGTGGTCAATGCCATTTGGTTTCAGGTAAGTAGTTTTTTTTTTTGAGGAAATTGATAACTTGGCCTAGCTCTTCTTGGTTATCTACATAAACCATTCCTTGATATACAGATAATCCTTGTCTTACAACCATTTGTAGTGACCATTCGAAGCTACAATAGCACTGGAAAAAGTGTCTTACAATCATTCCTCTCACTTAGGACTGTCACAGCATTCCCACAATCATGTGATCAAAATGTGGTTGCTTGGCAACTGGCATACATTTATGATGGCTGCTGTATCCTGGAGTTAGGTGTCTGCCATTTGCAACCTTCCCAGCCGGCTTCCAACAAGTAAAGTCAAAGGGGGAAAGCCAGATTCGCTTAATGACTGCATAGTTCACTTAATAGTTGCGGTGATTCGCTTAACAACCATGGCCGAAAAACTCTTAAAATTGGACGTGACTCATTTAACAACCAATATGCTTACCAATGGAAATTCTGGTCTTAAACTGTGGTCATAAGTCAAGGACTACCTGTATTGTACTGTGTTTTTTGAGGGATGTTCAAGACAGCGATCTTCTTCCCTTTTGTTCAGAAGTAAGTCTGATTATTCTGTTTCAGGACATTGCTGATCTGGCATTTGAGGTGTCAGGAAGGAAGCCGCAGCCTTTCCCCAGTGTCAGTAAAATCATTGCCGACATGTTGTTTAATCTCTTACTGCAAGCTCTCTTTCTCATCCAGGTAAGAATGGGCATAAAACTACTCAATCCAGATTATCCAGACTCTTAAGAGTAATAGACATTGGTATTTGAAGGACATCCAAATGCAGAACCAAACATTTGGCAGAGCTTGCAAGAAATAAACCACAAGGTAGAGAAAAGCAGAGAGGACTGGGAAAGAAAAAAGAATGAATTAAGCCATATTGTTATAAATAGATTGCTAGCCAGTTTGACTTATGTGGTAGTTCTCTCCCAATCACAACCTTTGGGATTATAGATTACCGCTACTACTTCTTCAAAGCTGTTTATAATGGAGAGTTCTTGGACTCATGTCCTCCTGCCAGTGGTGAAATCCAAATTTTTTTACTACCGGTTCTGTGGGCGTGGCTTGGTGGGCGTGGCTTGGTGGGTGTGGCAGAAGAAGGATACTGTAAAATCCCCATTCCCTCCCCACTCCTGGGGGAAGGATACTGCAAAATCTCCATTCCCACCCCACTCCAGGAGAAGAATATTGCAAAATCTCCATTCCCACCCCACTCCAGGGGAAGGATACTACAAAATCCCCATTCCCTCGCCACTCCTGGGGGAAGGATATTGCAAAAACTCCATTCCCACCCCACTCCAGGGGAAGGATATTGCAAAATCTCCATTCCCACCCCACTCCAGGGGAAGGATATTGCAAAATCTCCATTCCCACCCCACTCCAGGGGAAGGATACTGCAAAATCCCCATTCCCTCCCCACTCCTGGGGGAAGGATACTGCAAAATCTCCATTCCCACCCCACTCCTGGGGGAAGGATACTGCAAAATCCCCATTCTCTCCCCACTCCTGGGGGAAGGATACTGCAAAATCCCCATTCCCTCCCCACTCCTGGGGGAAGGATACTGCAAAAGCTCCATTCCCACCCCACTCCAGGGGAAGGATATTGCAAAATCTCCATTCCCTCCCCACTCCAGGGGAAGGATAAGGCAAAATCTCCATTCCCACCCCACTCCAGGGGAAGGATATTGCAAAATCCCCATTCCCTCCCCTCTCCTGGGGGAAGGATACTGCAAAATCCCCATTCCCTCCCCACTCCAGGGGAAGGATACTGCAAAATCTCCATTCCCTCCCCACTCCAGGGGAAGGATACTGCAAAATCCCCATTCCCTCCCCACTCGGGGGCCAGCCAGAGGTGGTTTTTGCCGGTTCTCCAAACTACTCAAAATTTCCGCTACCGGTTCTCCAGAACCTGCTGGAATTCACCCCTGTCTCCTGCCATGCAAGAATCAGCTCTGGAATCAGCTCCCTCCAGACTTAAGAACAATTCACGACCTGTCCACCTTCCGCCGTGCCCTCGACGCATTATTTTTATCAAGCCGGGCTGGCGTGAAAAAGTTTTTGGGGTTTTTAAAATTTTAAAATTTTACTAAATTTTAATTGTATTAAATTAGGGCCATATTGAATATTTTATTTTAAATGTATTTTAATGTTTTTACTTGGTTTAAATGTATTTTAATGTTTTTTACTTGGCTGTTCACCGCCCTGAGTCCCCTGGAGAAGGGCGGTATATAAATTTAATAAATAAAAAATAAAATAAAATAAAGAGAGAACTACAGGCTAGGTTTGTTGCTCAAATGTGCATAGCTGGACTTCTAGCCAAGAATGATGGTCATGGACTGTGTTGCCCTTGGACCTGGGATCCAATGCTCAAATATTGGGAGTGGAGCAGAGGGTATCAAAGAGAATCGAGTACACAGTTAATTCTTGATTTATGACCATAATTGGACTGGAATTTCAGTCATAAATCGAGGCCCCATGTGACCAGACTCAATACTATGATTGTTTTTTACAGAGGTTGTTAAGCAAATGCGGTCATTAAGCAAACCGCGTGGTTGTAGGTGCAAAGCCATTTTATCCAATGGATCGTTCTTGCTAGAAAACTGCAAAAAATGTCACAAAGAGCAATCATACGATGCTGCCCCTGGTCATACATGTGAGCCAGTTGCCAAAGGCCAGAAATACAATCTGGAGTCATGTGTGGCAGTCATAACTTGGGGGATGGGTCATGAGTAATTTGAGTCCATTGTAACTGCAAAGGGTCGTTAAGCGATCGGTTGTAAGTCGAGGACTACCTGTACTGTCTCTTCATTCGTTTAGTTTCTTGGGCTTTTCATAATGACTAAAGAATTAGGCTTTTGAGTTTTCTATGAAAGGGAACGGACTTTAAAATTGATTTCTTGCTTTTCCCAGGGGATGATTGTGAGCCTGTTTCCTATTGATATCATTGGGCAGTTAATTAGTCTGCTTCATATGTCGCTGCTTTACTCATTGTATTGCTTTGAATACCGTTGGTTTAATAAAGGTGAGTCCTGCTGGCTTTCCACTGTTTAACTAATTTTTAAAAAATCCTCTGATTTTGTTCTTAAGCATTGGGGTTATTTTGTGCAAATGTATACAAAACCCTCTTCCAGTAGAATCTTTAGAGATTCTCCAGTGGCAGAAGCAGAAATGAAAAATTAAGAGTACATTTTATTCTCTGACTGCTGGTGGTGGTGGCTGGAGATCTCCGTTATCAACAGTGATCAGTAAAATACCGATACATGGGCTGGAGGTGTATTCACATAATACTTCCTAGAATGTGAAGTAGGAAATATTGGGATCGTAATTCCTGAAATATGAAATCCAGTATTATATCACAGAATTAATTCTTTGAACCATGTGTTTTGGGCTTTTCTCTTGCCAGGAATTGAAATGCATCAACGATTATCCAACATTGAAAGGAACTGGCCTTATTACTTTGGATTTGGGTTACCACTGGCCTTTCTCACTGCAATGCAGTCTTCTTACATTATCAGGTGACCTACTGAGAAACTGGAGACATGCCATATTTTCTCTTTTCTGTGAGAGGTTTAGGAGGAAAAGTACAGTAGGTAGGGAATTAGTGGAAAGAGACCTGGGGTAAATGATAATGGGGAAGGAGAACAAGAACATCCCCCAGAGCAGCGATAGAAGCAAAGCCTTTGGAAAGCTGGTCTTGGGGTATTGTTGTGAGCCCCTGAAGATTTAATTGAGATGTATGGCTTTTTTCTTCTGGACATCCATGAAGTGTTTTTTCTATGTCATTGTTTCCTCCTTTTAAAAGAGTAAAAGCCACCGGAGTCATCCATAGTCGGGCAACTTCTAAATCATGAATGAACGAATGAATATTTCTTGATAAAGTGCAGGATAACCAAGACACTTTCTTATAAGTACAGCACTATTTCCTGTTTCCAGTTATGCCAGAATATTAATCTTGGCAGAATTTAGATGCTGGCCTTTCTGTTGCTGAACCATTTATTGAACCATTCCATGTGTCAGCTATAGGGGACAAGAGGGAGTCTACTATATAAAAGCTTAGGTGGTATATAAACGTAATAAATTATTATCGTATAGGACAGGGGTATCAAACTCGCGACCCGTGGGCCAGATGCGCCACACACTGGCCACGCCCATCCCCGGTTTAGCAAAGGGGGGAAAAGTCATGATATGTCATGTGATGATGACGTGACGACACGAGTTTGACACCCCTGATATAGGAGAAGGTATGTTATATTAAGTGGCAAGCTGCATGACAAAAGATGTGGATACAGCATTTGGATGCTGGATATTTGGATTGTTCTTTGTTCTTTTGTATTTATTTATTCAATTTATACGTTGCCCATTATTAAATTTATATGTCACCCATCTCATCAATAAGGCGACTTTGGCCAGCTTATGAACAGTAAAAGATAAATATAAAAACAATTAAAATTAAGAAGAGGTACATAAAAACTAAGACCAAGGTTGCTTTCAAAACCTCATAATGTTTGAGCAATTTTTTCAGTGATTGGAGCATGCAAGTTAATAAATACAGTCTGAAGTCTCCTAAATTTAAGGCACAACATTTGGAAAAAAACAGGTTCATTTACTACACTGTCCTCTTCATTTTCCCATACACATGTATGTGTGTGCATGTATGTGGGTGGTTGGATTCTCAGATCTTGTTAAGACATGCTTTATTCTACCCAGAGTTTATCAAGACAATGACACTTGTTTCAAGTATAGCCCTAAGCTGATTACCATAATTTAAAAACCATAGTGCGATTCGTTAATTTCTTGGTAGCATAAATGCTTATAATGACATGCTCCACTTGATTCAATTTAAGGATGTTTAATAAAAAACCTGCACCAAAATAGAAAGGAAAGGTTTATGCTCACCTCTGTACTCTGCATTAAGCCTTCCACATCCACATCATATTCTGTAGCTCATCCATTCTCCCTTTTTTAAAAAGTCTGCAGAGAGACTTGTATCACATCTTCTATTTTCTCTCCCCGCCTCCCTTCCCCACAGCGGCTGCTTGTTCTCCATTCTCTTCCCTCTATTTATTATCAGCGCCAATGAATCCAAGACACCAGGAAGGGCATAGTAAGTACCCATTTCCTTTTTCAGCAGATGTTTTTGTGAGTAAGGAGAGAATTACGGTCTACCTAAAATTGCTGATTTCTTTTTTCGTAATGGTCTCACTAGATATTTCTTTCTTGGTGTTGAAAATGAGGTCATCTAGATTAGTGGTTCTCAACCTGTGGTCTCTGGACCCCTGGGGTGGGGTGGGGGTTGTGATGCTATCACAAGGGGTCCATGAAGATTGGAAGAAATGTTATGATTTAAACCTTGAGTTAAGTCTTGGGGGTCCTAATCCATGGGTACAAAAGGTATTTAAAGGTGGTAGAGGTGAAGGAAAGGTTGAGAATTATAGAAATGTTGATAAAGATTTAATATAGTAAATTCTTGATTTTACAAACTGATGGGGGAGAACACAAATAGTTATGTACTGTATGCAGCATTTGCATGAATATATGTTATTTGATAAATACTTGAGTATGTCAGTGATCTAGATAGCTTTGGTAACAGCTGACTTTGTTATTTCAAGATGTTCAAACTTGAATGTTGTCTTCCGCATCCGAAGTTTGCTGTATTAGGTCTATAAAATTAGGATTTTTCTATTTATAATTATTTTACTTATAATTATTATTTATATAGTTTATTATTTATGATTGAGGGGGAGTTGGAATATGCTTGCTGTTTACAGTCTTGATTGGGAAGAATGCCGGTGTCTTTTTTGGACATGAACAGTGCTTGGCAAGGACTTATAACTGATAAGGGCCATATTCATTATTCATGTCAAAAATGGCAGAACATTGATAGCCCAGCAGTTGTGAAAAAAGGAGATATTGAGGGCTGCAAAACTGCAAGATTGTACCTGAACCCCAAGGCCCCAGGTCACCCATTTCCTTGTTAGAGTAACTCAGTGCCTTTCACCTAGAGTAAGAAATAAACGAATATTTTGCTATCAGGAAAAGATGCAGATAATCCTAAACTTATGACAGTTTGCTTAATGATGGTTCAAATTAACGATGGACTCAGAAAAGGGCCATAAAGCAGATGTGTTGCTTAATGACTACTTCACTCAACAACTGAGATTCCATTTTGGTTGTAAGTCAAGGATTACCTGTACAGGTAAAGGCTTCGGCCCCAGTGAAGTAGATTATACTGTGTTCCATTTTTTGCCCTGACAGCTATGGATAGTTACTGTAAGCAGAAAAGATTCTACTACCTATAAACCTGTACTGCTTATAAACTTTTATGCCTAGGTCTAAAAGTTTTATTTATTATTTATTTATTAAATTTGTTTGCCGCCCATCTTGCCACAAGTCTACATAATTGACAAAGTTTTCAGCAGTAGAGAAAAATGGTAAGAATTGTTCTCTGACATCATTAATTGGTGTTAAGCAGATCTGGTATGTTGAAAAGCCCTAATGCAGAATATAGGGAGTTTTCGACTTAGGATCACAATTGAACTCCAAATTTCCATTGCTAGGCAAGACAGTCGTTGTGTCAATTTTGCCCCATTTTATGACCTTTCTTGCCACAATTGTCAAGTGAGTCACGGCAGTTGTTAAATTAGTAACACGGTTGTAAAGCAATATTGATTTTGTTTGTCAGAAGGTCACAAAAGGTGATCACATGACCCCGGAACACTGCAACCGTCAGAAATACATGCCAGTTGCCAAGTGTCTGGATTTTGATCACATGACCCCAGTGATCGTGTGAAAAACTGCCAAGTCTTTTTTTTCTGTGCCGTTATAGCTTCGAACAGTCAGTAAACGACTGGTCGTAAGTCGAGGACCACCCCTATGTCCACGAATTAAAGGGATCATAATAGAGTTTAAGAAACTAATAGAGGTTGTCTTCTATTGCAGCCACTTCCAGCTACGCCTCTTTTCCTTGGTCGTCTTCCTTAGCAACAAGCTATTTCATAAGACGGTTTATTTTCAGTCCAGCCAGAGCAGCTCTTCGTCCGCTGACCGACTGCCCTCGCCACGCTCCTCACCTGCTCGACTGGCACACTGAACCCCAGAGCAGGGAGGGAGGACGAGAACCGTTGTTTCTGTGATTCTGAGGAGGGCAGGAAACCGTCTGCCGAGGGTAGGGGTGGGGGTGAGGAGCTTGTGCATTTTCCCTTGTGATCTCTCTTTTAAGCCCCCAGTTGGACGTTGGTTTGCATCTCACTGAGTGGCAGAATGGAATACATTGATTGGGTGGGCGATTGGGTGGGAGGAGCCTGGGTTTTTAACATTTTTGTGAGTTTATTTCGGAAGCCAGGTTCTTTGCTTGTTTTTATAGTGTGTAATGGGCCTGTTTCTGTGCACTTTTTTGTATATTTCCTTACCTCCCCACATTTCCCAGGATGAATGGTTTTTGTAACGCATATTGTTGTAGCTTTCTGATGCTGATGGGGTCTTTACCACAAGTGTTGGATTTTTCTCAATGATCGCAGTTCTTTATATGGTTTACCTCAGGTCAGGATTTTGTAATCCCCATTGTGTGCTGAAATGAAAAGTGGATCATGTAACTCTTGGGCAAGGTTAAGATTTGTGGGGGGTGGGAGGGTTCTGCCTCTTCCTGGCATCTGGTGGCCTCTCTTAACTTTATTTGGTTTTTTTTTATTTTGAAGGGATCTGCTTTTGATGGATGCAACAAATTCCTAATCTTAAGGACAGAATGTATTGTTTTGTTTTTTTACTTGTATCCTTGGAGCTTTTGAAAAGCACCTTCTGAACATTGAAAGGGAAATTTGAAAAGTGTACGGGTAAAGTCAGGCACTGAAGCGAAAACTTGTTAATTCCTGTGTCTGGGGTTGTAAGGTTGACAATATACTGTAAAAATCTTGGCAAGAAACAATGCTTCTAAGGAACATATTTATGGATCCTGGGGGTGGGGTGGGGGAGGACTTATACACAAGGGAGATTCCAAAAGAGATCTATGGAGAAACAGGTGAGGGTGGTGGGCGTTTGCACAAGTCTACACAGGGGCTACTGGTGCTAAGCCCAATATGCAGAACAGAGAATTTGCTAATGTCCGTTCCAAAGGCCTCCAACTCAAATACTGATAGGACGCCTGACCTGGAATTATTGTCCCAGATGAGTGAAAATGATGCACACCAAAGTGCTCCTGTGTGGTTGAAGCTGCAATTGAAATTAAGGACTCCTCAGCTCAGGATATGTGAACTTCATATGTATTCATCTGTCTCTGTGTGTACATATGTAATCGTGTATGCACAAAGAAGTATAATGTGGTCCTGATCTTAGGCAGTATTCCTTATGCATGTCAGTTTGTGTATGGCTAAACATTATGAGATTTTTTAAAAAAAGAAAAAGCCCTCTGGTTTTTGTAGAACTGAAGTCAGTCTACAGATAAATGTTTTCTCTTGTATTTTCACACCGAACCATTAAAGGAAAATGGGATTTAAAAAAAAAGACCTAATTGTGTGACTGAATCATGAAACACATTTTGATGGGGATGGGAGAAGGGCAGAATAAAAACTTAAAACTTTCTGCAAACTGCTTCAAAGAATTTCTGTTCCTGACTCAAACTTTTCTGCTTGGGAAATGACCCAAAATGGTATTTATGGCCAAAAGCAGCGGATAGGAGCAGGGTGGGTTAAAATTATGGTTTCTAGGGAATGAGGGAGAATTGTATAAATGCTGAAAAATAACTAGGGATGTGTATATATAGATTTAAAAAAAAGAATGGCATGGGATTATCTGCTTTGAATGAATTAATTTTTGCCTTTAACTGCAGCATTTTCAGATGCTGCCCAATAGACAGCATGAGAGCAATGCAAGAAATTCATTTTCCAAAAAAAAGAGAGGGGAGGCAGAAACAAGTGAGGAAGAGAATGCTGCTGCAGTTGATATAGTGCCTAAAATTATGTTATTTGTCATAGTTGTTTATATCTTGCTTTCAAAAAACTAACAGCTGTCATTAGGTAAGGACTGAGGTAGAAGGAGCAAGAGAAGGTCAGAATGCTCAGGGTTGATGTAGAACATTTGGAAAGTATGCATATTATACTGTAAATAATACCTTTGAAAGAGATGTCTGAGGCTGCCCTTCAAGCCTGGTAGAACTAGGGTGAGAATTGGATGGCGGAAAGGCCAAATTTTAATTTTGATAATGTTTGATAACTCTTGGGGCTGAATGGTAAACTAAACTTGGGATAAACTGTTAACATATTTGCACATAACATTTATTGTCCAAATAAAACACATGCATTGGGGTTCTTATTAGAGATGTAAAATTTCCGGAAATTTTGAAGCTTGGAAAAAACCCGTTTTTTTTCAGGGGGGAAAAGAAATTTTCGGAAATTTGAAAAAAATGCTACATTAGCACTTTTTTGTCTTTTTAAGATCGAAAGTCATTCTGTTACTTTAGAAACATAAAATATGACTATGGACTATTTGACTTGGCGTAAAATTATCACAACTAGCATATTAAAAATATAGTGTAGCCAAACAATTATCACAAACAGAATTTACTTTTTAATAATATTTATTTGTAACAAAGGGAGCAACAATCTCCTGAACTGCTTACTAGTTTACTTTCAGGTCCTTTTTGTTGCTCTGTATTTTCTTCCAATGCTTTTGAGGCCTAGTGAAGAGGACAGAACAAACCAAACACACCCACTAACATGCAAAAGCAAAACTGAAACCTTTTTCTTGTTACAACAGCAGCACCTCCTAAAGGAAGAAATGCATACTGTTCTTGCATTGGAGGGTTCAGTTTGTTACCTAGGACTTGCTTGTCCTCACTCAGTGCACAGAAATTAGAATAATCTGATATACATATTTTTAGAAATGATTTGGAAAATATTTGAACCCCCTGTCTTAAAATATTTTATTCATCCTGTTAAAATAAAATATTCCACAATGTTTTTTCTTTCTTTTTTCAATTTTTCCAACTTTTTGGAAAAAAACAAAAAAGTCTTCAGGAAAAAAATGGGGGAAAAACAGGTTTTTTCCACATTTTTCCATTTTTTTTTTCCGGGCCTTCACATTTCTAGTTCTTATAATGTACTGAGCTATCAACTTTCCACAGCATATTAGTCTACCTAGTGCGTAGTGCAAACAAAGCTTCCCCCTTGGGACCTTGATTATTCCCATCTTATCTTAAAGACTTTGATCTTTAAAATGCAGACTCATCACTTGTACCCAATTGCTACTCTGCCTCATTTTGAAAAGGAAATGGAAAGAAAAAGTCTTTGGACAGAGCTGGTCTTAGTGTTGGGTGTTGGGCAAACGATACCCCAAAGCTATCAACAAGGTATGCTTATTCAGGAATATAACAATTGAAATCGGTGGCATATCGATTTCCTCTAATAATAAAATAAGCGGTGAGCGATCAGCCCCCTGCAAAACGGCCCTTTAAAAATCTTAAGCCGTTGCCAGCCTGATGCCTTCCAGAAGGGCTGGCACTGTAGATGATTAGGTTTCTCCACGTCTTCCGATCTTGCACTACTTTTTTGAGTTCTATGCTCTGGATGGTGTCAGCTTTGACAGTGGCTGGCACTGTAGATCAGAATAACAGAATAGGAAGGAACCTTGGAGGTCTTCTAGTCTAACCTCCTGCTCAGGCAGGAAACCCTATACACCATTTCAGACAGGTGGCTGTCCAGTCTCTTAAAAAACCTCCAGTGATGGAGCACCCACAACTTTTGAAGGCAAGCCGTTCCAATGGTCCATTGTTCTCTCTGTTAGGAAATGTCTCCTTGATTCCAGGTTGGTGCTCTCCTTGGTTAGTTTCCATCCATTGTTCCTTGTCCTGCCTTCTGGTGCTTTGGAAAATAGGCTGAGCCCCTCTTCTTGGTGGCAAGTCCTGAGATATTGGAAGACTGCTATCATATAATCACCCCTAATCCTTTCCATTAAAAGTGTTTCCCAACCTTGGCAACTTGAAGAATTCTGGGAGTTGAAGTCCAGATATCTTCAAGTTGCCAAGGTTGGGAAACACTGAAGACATACCCATGCCCTAACTTAAGCTGGTGCGGTCATCCCGACGGGATTCTGGCAGTCGCAGTTGAAGGGCGTCAGACTGGGAAAAGCTGCAAGAACTCCAATAGCAATAGCACTTTTCTTATATACCGCTTCATAGTGCTTTACAGCCCTCTCTAAGCGGTTTACAGAGTTCAGCATATTTGCCCCCAACAATCTGGGTCCTCATTTTACCCACCTCGGAAGGATGGAAGGCTGAGTCAACCTTGAGCCTGGTGAGATTTGAACTGCTGAACTGCTGAACTAGCAGTCAGCCTGCAATGGCTGCATTTAACCACTGCACCACTTCAGCTCCAGCCACATCCTTAAATCTGGCGGTTCAGATGAGCTCGGGGGTCCCGGCCGCGAACTCGCCCTGCCGCCTCCTGCCACGTGAAAGCCTCTGGCCACGCCCCCTCCCAGCTCCGTCTCGCTCATCCCCGTTACCCAGAGCGACACGTCACTACTCGCGCCTCAACCAAGCTTCCCTCCTCCAAGACAACCAACCCCGTCGGGCACGCCTCCCCTCTAAATCGGGGACGGAACTCGCGGCGCTCGTCCCTCGAACTTCCGCTTTGTTGACGGACGTGGCCTCGGTCCGGTCATCTTTTCCGTGGGGCGGGCCCGTCATCGTGATCGACGAGCCCCTCGTCCTGTCGTCGTCCACCGTCGGGCTCGGGGAAGGCGGGCGGGCTGCGGAGCTGGGAGTGGGCGCGCGTGGAGCGGATGGCTGAGGGAGCCGGGCGGAGAGCGAGTTCTGAGTCCCCGGTGAGGAATCGGCGCCCGGAGGGCGTCTCAGCAGGCCCAGGAGGCGGCATGGCTGCTGCAGCCTGAGGGAGCGGAGGGCGGCGGCGGCAGGGCGGTGGGATCACCGCTGAGGGGGAGCCGTGGACGCTCCCCCGACCGTCCCACGCGCGATCGGCCCAAGGCGGCCTCTGGAAAGAAGCGGGTGGCCGGTTCCCCCCCCCCACTCCAGGCCGCCGATCGTGCTGAGCGGCTTCATTCTGCATCAGCCGCCGCATCTCCCATTCCCCCCCACCCAAAAAAAAGCCTTGCAGCTAGAAAAGTAGCTCCTCGGGGACTCTGTGCCCATCGTTCCCAGGCATCGGGGTGGTGGTGCTGAGGTGGGCTTCGCCCGAAAGCTCTCCTTCAGCCCCGCCAAGAGAATGAATGAAATCAGGACACGCAGGCAGGATGACTTCACACGTTAGCATTAAACCTGGGTCTGCTTAACTCTGGTTTACTAACAAACCCCCCCCCCCCCCACACACACACACACTCCCCCGACCCTTTAAGCAAGGAGCCGAGCTCGGAGTGGTCTTGTGCAACGTGTGAAACCAGCCACGCGAGTGGGAAGGTAGAAGGGCTTCCAGGAAGGGCGCAGCCTAATAGTCTCCTTGAACCGGATTTCTCTCCGTTTTCAAGCTTTGTAGAGCTTTAAGGTGTGATTTCTCCACCCATTAAAACTCTGGACTGGGGCCTTTTATTCTGTCATTCCGTTTTCATTTTGCCTCGGGCCCCTAGGAACGTTTTCCACTTTCCTTCATATTTCTGCCTGTGAGGTAGATCTCATCATCCTCCGTCTTTGACAGCCTTTTTGTTGATCACAGTTGTGTATGGTTGGCATCCAGAAGGGCCCAGGATGATGGATTTTCAATCAAAAAGTTACTGTTAAGCAGTGCTTAAAAATCACTGTCTAGATGCTAAGAATAGTCAGACTATCAGTTTCCGGATATTGCATATAACTAATCTTACTAACTGTAAAAGCAAATTTGATTTTTTTTGTTGCTTTGATTCTGTTCAGTAGTTCTTTATGCATCCTATTGGTACAGTCCCTACTTTTCAAGACAGCTGAACATGCATCCAGGTCTTTGCTTCATGCAACATTTGCATGCACAAATGTCCTTTAAATCCATGAAATCATGTCCCTAGATCTAATTATTAAAAATTAAAACGTGGAAGGAGTCTGGGAGATTATGTAATCATGAAGCATTTTGGCAGAAGCTGATCCAACCTTTGTTTCACTGCATTCTTAATGTTTAGTGTAAATCCGTATTTCTGTAAGTCTGAGGTTTCACCTATACTTCTTGTCAAGCTAATATGAGCCAACTTACCCAACTCTTCAGCACTGAATTAGAGAATTGGAAAGGACAAGTCAGTGTCCTTTCAAATCAGTGGTCGACAGTTGCTTAAGTTGGCTCCTATCAGTATATATCAGTTTATATCAGAACATATAACTTTCCACTTATTTTAAATCTCAGAGTGCTGTACTATATAGGAGTGATTCTATATAGACCACAGTTGGGTTTTAAAATGCACAGTGGAGGATATATATATATATATATATATTGGGGGGATTGTTATGTGTGTTAGGCCTGGTCTTTGGGCATTATGTGAATTTCGTTGTATGGGTATACTGTGTATACACGTACAATGACAATAATAATTAAGTAATTAATATTTAGAACAACACTGCTGTGAATATTTGTGGTCTTGAATGCTGCTGTATTCTAATCTCAAAATTTAATTGTGTGCTTAATAATAATAGGACAGTTGCTTGAAAAGTACCTGATAGACTTGACCTGGGATATTAATAATGTTTTACTCCTATTTGTTCTTAACTGATAATTCCTAGCCCTGTTTCTGATTTTTATTGGAGGTAATTTTTATTGGGTAATTGCAGCACTTGAATAGTAGCCCTTATAATTCTAGTTTTATTGGATTTTTTTTATTGGAAACCTTATTCTCATTCATTGCTAAGTAGTTTAAGGTAAAAGGAAATCTGTGATTGTTATTGAATCCCAAATGAAACTTGATTTGAAAGAAGTGCCCATCCTTTTCAGATAGGAAATTGAAGCAGAAATTATCTTTTTTCTGGAGCAGCTGTTAGCAAAAATGAACTGTGAAACTGGCTTTGTAAGCAATTAACTTTCATCTTGATTTCGTTTTCACGAAGTTCCTGTAGATCCCCCACTTGGTCTGCGAACAAATATTTATTTTAAGCAGTGTTTAAAGGTTGCATGAGATAAACTCATGTCAGCATAACCTTTTCAAACTTCTGTAAACCTGAACTTTTGTGTGAAACCCACATCCAGAAGATAAAGTTTATGCTAATTGGGCTCCATCATAGGCTACTGGATGGAAAAAAAGATAACAAGTAATACTGAAATGTTTGCTTTGAATGTTTTTGGCAATTGGTGAGTAGTGTTTCATAACTTTTGCTTTTTGAAGTTTTAAAAATGGTTAAACAGTGGAATCTATTGTGAACACATGAAAATGTAGAAAGAAAGCCTCATTCAAGTAGCTGTTCTTTGTTTTAGTTGGCATCGATTGTTTAGGTCCTTAAGCCACCACTCTGGTTGTGATTAAACAAAGCAGTGAACATTTCTTGTGTGTTTCCTGTTGAACTCTGGGGAAGTATACATAGAATTACACTCATTTAGGTGGATGGATGGATGGATGGTACATTGTTTTGAGGAAAAATTGTTTGATCCTGATAAAATGAAATCTGTGCCACTGTCTCATCCCATGCAGTGCGTTTGCTTATGGTGGGTTAATAAGAATGACTTGAAGAATGTATTTGTACTTAATTTTTTTTATTTTTATTTTTCCTTTTAGGTATTTAAGTGTTGCCGTTGGTTACCATTGCCAGAATGACCAAGTTAGGTTTCCTCCGCTTGTCATATGAAAAACAGGACACCCTCCTCAAGCTCCTGATTTTGTCAATGGCAGCTATTCTTTGTAAGTTTGAGCGTTAAAAATTCTAGCTGGCAAGAGTATGGCTATAACTGTTACCTGTTGTTGTTTTTTAATGTGAATGCCATTTTGAATGGAATGATGTTCTCCTAGTCCCGTGATGGCGAACCTATGGCATGCATGCCAGAAGTGGCATGCAGAGCCGTCGCCCCTTGCTCTTCCGTGTTCCGGTGGGCCAGCCAGCTGGTTTTCATGTGCACAGGTGCGCTAGAAACTGGAAGAGCAGCCGCCTATTGTGCATGCGCACTCCAGGAAGATGGTCTTCCTGTTTCTAGTGTGCGCATGAGCACCAGCCAGCTGGTCTAGTTTCTGGCACTCATGCGTGCCAAAAGATGCGGAGAGGGGATCTCGGCGGTCGCTCCCTAAGGGAGCAGAGCATGGTAAGTCGGGCTTCCCTCCCTCCCTCCCTGCCCGCACAGGCTTCTTGCGCGGCCCCAGGCGGTCCGGAGCACCGGTGGACGAGCATCCGGTGAGGGAGGGGTGGTGGTGGTGGGCTACTTGCGCAGATTACCCCGTGGCCTGGGCTCCTCTAGGCTGTTCCCTGGCTGGCGGCCTTCTCCCTTCAGCTGCCGCCGCTGCTCTTCTGGGGCGGTGGGGGGGAGGGGCAGAGAGCTTTCTTTCACCGCTCCAGAAGAGCAGCGGCAGCTGAAGGAAGAAGGCAAGAGCGACCGGCCGGCTCAGGTTCACGCCCCTTTTACGGCGGCCACAGGGTCATCTGCGCAGGCAGCCCCCACCACCAACCTGCTCTCACCGGCTGCTGGTCTGCCACAGCCCTGCCAGCCGCACCTGCTCGGCCTGCGGCTCCCAGTGGGGAGGAGCCCAGGCAAGGCCACACATTCGGAGCTTCCCCGGCCGCCGCTTTACACTTTCGAGGTGGCAGGGCCGAGAGTGTTGCCGCTGGCTGGGGAATGGCTGCTCCTTTGTCTTGCCAGGGAACAGACCAGTAAGAGCAGTGAGAGGTGGACCAGCCCTCTTGGAAGAAGTGGGTGTGCGGGGATGGGTGCATGCACATGCGCAGCGGGGGGGTTGCATGTGCTCGTGCGCAATGCGGGGTGCATGCACAGAGGAAATGGGGGGTTGTGTGCGCATATGCAAATGGGGGCGCGCATTGCATTATGGGTGCCGGGACACGCGCGATCGCAACAGCGCTCTCGCGCTTGGACTTTTGGCACGCAACGCCAAAAAGGTTCGTCATCACTGTCCTAGTCATATAATCGACTTTGACTTGGTATGTTTCAACATTTCTAGCCTCTATGTTTCCAATTGGCAAATAATTAACATTAAGATAATGGAAACATCATGATAACCATGATGCTAAATAAATAATCAATCGCCTCTACATATTTCTGTCTTTATGTTGCAGCTTTTTCTACTAGACTTTTCTCTGTGTTACGATTTGAGAGTGTCATTCATGAATTTGATCCGTAAGTATCCCTCTTGACTCTGATTAGATTGGAGTGATCATTTGCCTCAGTGAGTTCAGGTGCAAGTTTTGTTGCTGTAGATTAGAATATTAGGCTTCCAAATAATAAAGCAGATTGTTCCAGGGGTGGGAGTGATAATTTTTAGCAACCGGTTTTCTGCCCGGTTCCTGGGTGGGCGTGGCCATGGGGTCGTGGCCTACTCAGCCTCCTGCACCACGGCGGGGGAGGGGGCGTTTTTGCCTTCCCCAGGCTCTGGAGGCTTTCCTCGAGCCTCCGGGAGGGTGAAAACACCCTGCCCCGGGCTGCGGAGGCCCTCCAGAGGCCGGAAAACGGGCTCGTTTCCGGAGTTCTGGTAGTTCCGGTAGGCCCGTTTTTTGCTCTCCGCGCGGGCTCTGCACTTACCTTGCATCCAAAATGGGCCGCGTGGAGACTCGGGAGGGGAGGGGTGGGCGGGGTCAGCCAGTCCTTGCAACTACTGGTTTGGCGAACCAGATGTAAAATTAACATCCGGTTTGCCCGAACTGGTCCGAACTGGCTGAATCCCACCCCTGGATTGTTCTGCTTCAGCAATAGGGCTTTAAAATATATCAGGGAGAGGGTTTTTCTGGAAGACAAAGAACTAGGATTAGATTCAGATAATGTTGCAATAAAATTAATATTCTAGCCAGTTCTGCCTGGATTTACTAGGAATCTTGAGTATGAAATACAATAGAATTGTTTCTTCTAAAACTGTTTCTCAGCCTTAGCAACTTTAAGATGTTCAAACCCAGAATTACTCAGCTAGCCATGGGAATTGAAGTCCACAAATCTTGCCATGTTGCCAAGGTTTAGAAACACTGTTCTAAAGGAATGTTTACAACTGTGAGATTGACTCGGAATAATGGACTACAGTTGAATGGTTATGGGTTGTATTAGATGCTTACTGTCTAGTATGATGAAGAGCAGTTTGTATAAGGGAAATATTTGTGTTTTTACAGTAGGCTAAAGAGCGTATAACAATGTTTGGAAATGTAAGGCAAGGCTGTTAAGGAGTTATTGTGCTGTTGAGCACATATACAGTGGAATAGTAATTGTGGTTTTGGTGTTGCAGTTTGATATGAATGCTATTCAGTCAATAAACAGTATACGTTTAGTATTTACAAAATAGTTTACTTCTAGTTGTAGCAAAGTTCAATAGGAAGTCCAAGTCATACACAGTTAGTTCAGTCAATGCGAAGTTTCTTCTTCTTGCCTATCGTTGTTTAACTAACAAACAAAGATTACAGCTATCATTCAAATCTACACTATCACAGATAGTTAGTATTTTCACAGCAACTCTTCAAGTAATTCTACACAGTCACAAAGCAATTACTCATCAGTAAAGCAGTAGAGTTAATCAGCAGAGAGTCAGCACTCCGGAACACACCGTCAAACACATTAATCACTATACAGAGACATTCTGCGCATGCTCTCTTGCTGCCTTATATAGTTATCAGCCTTCAATGCATTTAAAGTGATACACACATAACATTGATTTGTGGCTTGTTCATCTATTAGCATACCCAATTGTTTGAACAGAATCCTAACAAAGGCTACATTTTCTTGGTTGCCAGCAAAGAAGATTAATCCTTTATCCATTTGGGATATTTCTGTTCGGAATTCTATAAGAATCTTGATTCCAAGTGAAAAACTGCTTTAGTCAAGTTGGTGTTAATTTGTATGTTAGAATGGGGAGCTTTTCTACGTAAGAACTGTAGCAGAAGGCCAAGCCTGCAATACGAGGAACAGCAAACAATAACATCTTACTGGCAAAGGACTGAGATTTCTGTCACTCCCACAGGTATTTTAACTACCGCACCACTCGCTTCTTGGCAGAAGAGGGTTTTTATAAATTTCACAACTGGTTTGATGATAGAGCATGGTATCCTCTGGGAAGGATCATAGGTGGAACCATCTACCCAGGTAAGAGCCAGGCATTTCACAATGACCAGTGCACAATGTATTGTAATGGCATCACATTTTAGTGTAGTTCTTTTCTGATGTTCTGTGGATCAGAGATGAAACAAATGGGTAAGCAAGTGTCATTCATCTTTCAGATAATGCAGTAAAACATAAATTAATCCAGTGTGGTATTGACTTCATTCAGTAGTCACGGCTGGACTACTATAACGTGCTCTACATGGGGCTACCCGCAAAGAGCATCCGGAGACTCCAATTGGTACAGAATGCAGCTGCGCGAGCTGTGGTGGGTGTGCTGAGATACACCCACGTAACACCTATCCTCCGCCAGCTGCATTGGTTGCCTATTAGTCTCCGGTCGCAATTTAAGGTGTTGGTTTTGACCTTTAAAGACCTACATGGCTCAGGGCCAGGTTACCTTCGGGACCGCATCCTACCACATACCTCCCTACGACCAGTTAGGTCCCACAGAGTGGGCCTCCTCCGGGTCCCATCAGCCAAACAGTGTCGGTTGGTGGGCCCATGGGGGAGAGCCTTCTCTGTGGGAGCCCCATCTCTCTGGAACCAACTCCCACCAGAGATCCGGACTATCCCCACCACTGTTCCCTCTAAGGTGCGTGCCCGCGCGGCCGCGCACATGATGATAGAACGCCGCGTGGAAGTTTCTAACTTGCTGCCGGCATTTCCTAATGGGAGAGGCTGTGCGCATGCGCGGCCGCGCAGATGAAACGAGAACGCCGCGCACCGTTTTTTTTCTTACAGGGAACATTGATCCCCACCCTACTGGGCTTCCGTAAAGCCGTAAAAACATGGCTCTTCCGGCAGGCGGGGTGAAGATCGGACTCCCCCATGATTGAATGTTCCTTTTAAAATTATGGAATGTTTTTAAAATTTATGTATGTTATATATTGTTCTTATCCTTGTTGTACGCCGCCCTGAGTCCTACGGGATTGGGCGGCCTATAAGAACTTTAAATTAAATTAAATTAAATTAAATTTGATAGGGAAAAGCATCCTTACTGATCTTTAAGAGAGCCTATAGTCAGCCAGTGATTTTGAGAGCTAGTTCTCTCTGCAGTCAAGATTTTGCTTTAAGTCTGTCGAAACGTAAGCATCCAGCAGGCCAATAATTCTTTGCAAATGACATTCCTGCTTCACTTTATTTCAGGTTTAATGATCACATCGGCTGCCATCTACCACGTTCTACACTTCTTCCACATCACAATCGACATCCGAAATGTGTGCGTCTTTCTGGCCCCCCTCTTTTCTTCCTTCACCACCATAGTAACATACCACCTCACCAAAGAACTTAAGGTAATCACAAAGATAGGGCCAGGCTGGTATCTGGGAATGGTAGCTGTACTTTCTGTGCATTGCTGTAGAAAAGTTGAGACTGGCAAGTTTATTTCTAAAGTTTCTCCTCATTTCAGCTATTGATTGGCCATTTTAAGCAAGAATGGCCTAATTGTATGCTGTTGCAAACTTAATATACCACATTTTTCGGAATATAAGACGCACCGGAGTATAAGACGCACCTTAGTTTTTGGGGAGGAAAATAGGGGAGGAAAATCTGCCTACCAGGTCTGGTCAGCTTCAGCACATTATTTTATCCCCTGGTTAGGGCTTAAAGAAACCTTATTCGGAGAGAGAGTAACAATGAAAGAGCCAGCAAGCTGGGAAGAGCGTTAGCACCTCGTTAGGGCTGGAAAGAAACTTATTCGGAGCAAGTAGAGCAATGAAAAAAAGCCTGCAAAGACTTAGGGCTGGAAAAACATTCTTCCGAGAGAGTAACAATGAAAGAGCCTGCAAGGTAAGAGCTAGGAAGATTGTTAGCAGCTCGTTAGGGCTGGAAAAAAAAGCTTCGAAAAAGCTACATTCAGAGTATAAGACGCACCCACATTTTCAGCCTCTTTTAGGGAGGAAAAAGGTGCGTCTTATACTCTGAAAAATACTGTAATCATTATATTTGGGGAAACAGGAGGTAGTGGAAATCTGTGTTGGTGTAATGTTAGCATATTGGGAAGCAGTAAAGAAAAGTGTAATACTATTGTATAGTGGTTAAGGTGCTGGCTAGAAAACAGGACACGGTGAGTTCTAATCCCGTCTTAGGCACGAAAGCCAGCTGCGTGACTTTGCGCCAGTCATCTCTCAGCCCATCCCACCTCACAGGTGGTGCAAAAATAGGAGGAGGGAAGGAGTATTTATATTCTCTGCATTGAAAAGTGGGATAAAAATGTAATAAGCACAATATTCTTAGGTATGTTGCACTGAAAGTCTCTCACCTTTTAGATGCATTCATTTGTGTTGTTTTAACATTCATGCACGTTGATTTAAGATGGAAGGTCACATATGTTGAATACTAGAATAAAATATATTTGAGGTGCTTAAATGGGAAGATTTTAGCTGGTTACAAAGTAGAAATTTACTTAGACTTCAGTTAACAGAAGAGATTAAATCTTTGTAACAGCCTTTATTCATCACTTCTTTATTTGTACCCTTTTGACAAAATAATAATAAATGAAAGGAAAGTGGTCATGTATAAGAAATACATGGAGTCTCCCTCCCTACACTTTTTACACATCTTGGAAATAATGTCAGCATTATTTATTTTATTTATTTATTATTTATTAGTGAGACATATACCGCCTCATAATGCAAGCACTGTCTAAGCGGTTTACACCATTATTTATTTTATTTGTGAGATTTATATACTGCCTCACAGTGCAAGCACTCTCTAAGCAGTTTACACCAGTAAGCAATGTATATTTATATTGCCCCCAACAATCTGGGTCCTTATTTTACCTACCTCGGAAGGATGGAAGGCTGAGTCAACCTTGAGCCGGTGAGATTTGAACTGCTGACCTGCGGATCACAGTCAGCTAAAGTGGCCTGCAGTACCTGCCTCTAACCGCTGCGCCACCTCGGCTCATATACAATATAAATATACATTATATACAAAATAAATATACATTACAATATAAATATACATTAAGCAATGTATATTTATATTGCCTCCAACAATCTGGGTCCTTAGTGACTTTCTTCTTTTTCCGCCTAGGATGCAGGAGCTGGTCTTTTGGCAGCTGCAATGATTGCTGTGGTGCCTGGTTACATCTCCCGTTCTGTTGCGGGATCTTATGATAATGAAGGTGAGGTCAGTTTTTTAAAATGTCTTTAATAATTTCAGCCTGGAATAAATTTAGAGAGGGAGGGAGGAAGGAAGGATCTCTCTTCAGTCACGCAAGCAATATATAAGCAACTAAATATACTTTACATATAGAAACAAATATAGAATATTCTGTTGTTTGGCACTACGGGGGGAAATGCCAATATCTCTGACAAGGATTGAAGAAACCGGTTAGTTCAGTCTTGATCTCTTTGTTGATAATCATCTCCAGGCTAATGCAGATGCTTTGATGATCCTCATTCATCTCTCAAATCAAATTAATCAAATTAAAATTGGAACCACCTGATGCTCAGTCAGATATAAAACATTTGTTCCTGGTATAAAATAAGGAAGCTTTGGATTTAATAATTTTATTGGCAGTAAAATGACTTTTTAGTTCAAGTCCTGTTTCTGGTTTCACTGCTAAGTGTTTTTCACATGAAAGCTGCTTCTCGGAGCTTTATAAGAGCCGAGTTGGTGCAGTGGTTAAATGCAGCACTGCAGGCTACTGCTAGTTCAGCAGTTCAGCTGTTCAAATCTCACCGGCTAAAGGTTGACTCAGCCTTCCATCCTTCCGAGGTGGGTAAAATGAGGACCCAGATTGTTGGGGGCAATATGCTGAACTCTGTAAACCGCTTAGAGAGGGCTGTAAAGCACTATGAAGCAGTATATAAGTCTAAGTGCTATTAAAAATCTATTATAAAGAAATAGTGCAAAAGTGTAAGAACCCTTTAAAAATGCATTATAAGATTAGCTCTCTGTTGATACCAATAGTGGCCTTCATAAAAATTTCATGATGTTTTTAAAATTATAGAATGAATGTTAATGAAATTATCGCATGCCCTTCGGGTGGAGTATAAATTGGAAACATGAATAAGTTCAGAAAAGCAGTTAAAACATGGCTTTGTCGACAGGCCTGGGGCCAATGATTTTAATACAACACCGATCATTCTTGGCCCCATGAATGATTTATTGTATGGGTTTTTAAATTGTGGTTTTTAATGTTTTTTTAATGTTTTAATATCTATTGTTTTTAATGCTTTTTATATTTGTTGTTGCATGTGAATTTTTACTGTTGTGAGCCGCCCAGAGTCTCTGTGGAGTGGGCGGCATACAAATGCAACTAATAAATAAATAAATAAATAAGTGAATTGTGTGAAGAAGAAAAAGTGAATTAGAAGAAAATATATGATAAATAGTCCTCTTCTTTTTGACAACTCAACAGTTTATACAACAGTGTTTACCAACTCTGGCAACTGGCAACTTTAAATTGTGTGTTTAAATATGCTAGCGGGAGAATTCTGGGAGTTCACACATCTTAAATTTGCCAAAATTGAAAAACACCGCTTTGTAGTACCTTTTACTCTATGATGTAGTAATGCAGGTTTATCCTTCTGTACGTTTGGATGCAAAGCCTGAAATTTGACTTAGATCTGGTTTATTTCCAGGTATTGCTATATTCTGTATGCTTCTGACTTACTATATGTGGATCAAAGCTGTGAAGACAGGTTCAATCTACTGGGCAGCCATTTGCGCGCTTGCCTATTTCTACATGGTGAGTGATAATTTTTCACTGGATACCTTGAGTCGTCCCATCAAAACAGACAAAATTCTGCCTGGAATCATTTCCCAACTTCTTTATATTTTGTACATTTGTAAGCATTGTTGTAACGTAAATTTCTGAAGCCACTGGCTTTTGTATTAGGGACTACGTGGCATCATTCTTGAAGGATGTGCCCCTCTTCTTGGAGAAGGAAAGGGGAAATTATTGCCATTGTTCCCTTACTTCAGACAACAGCATGTGCCTCCATCTGTGTTACTTCTCAAAGCCAAGCTATTTTTATATTTGTATAAATTGCTAAATAAAAACCAGATTGTTCCCTTTCTTTCGCAGCTTAGTTATTCGTTAAATTTAAATCACACCTTATCTCTTGGGGCCCAAGGGAGAGAAGGTGTCTCTTTCTTTCCTCAATGCTTATTTTCACAATAATCATGTTCAGCATACCTCCCTAAAACCGATTAGAGCCCACAGAGTTGGTCTGCTGGTGGTCCCGTCAGCCAAACAATGTCGGCTGGCGGGCCCACAAACAAGGGCCTTCTCTGTGGCAGCACCAGCTCTCTGGAATACACTACCCCCAGAGATCCTCACTATTCCCACCCTGCCAGCCTTCAGAAAAGCGCTAAAAATTTAGCTTTGTCGACAGGCCTGGGGCCAATGATTTCAATATAACATCGAGCACTCTTGGCCCCGTGAATGAATTAATTGTATGGGGTTTTTAAATTATTGTTTTTAATATTTTTAATAATTATTGTTTTATTGTTTGTTGTTTTTTTATATTTATTGTTTGCATGTAGATTTCTTATTGTTGTGAGCCGCCCAGAGTCTCTGTGGAGTGGGCGGCATACAAGTGCGAATAAATAAATAAATAAATAAATAAATAAATAAATAAATAAATAAATAAATAAATAAATAAATAAATAAATAAATAAATGTTAGATAGTTAAGCTGAGAATTTGTCTCTGGTCTGGAGTCAGTCACTGACCCTCAAGAATGAAGGCAAAAAGAGCTTCCGGTTCCGGCTCCGACGGCGTCGATGGCGCTCTTTGCAGGGCGCACCTCCGATCTTCTGTAAAAGCCGCCAGAACAGCTGTCTGGCGGCTTGAAAATCTCTCCCCGGGCGAAGGGGAGAGATGAGAGCGAGACAGGTGGGGTAGAGCCCTCCTAGTGCCCTAAAAACCAACTTAGGGCGCGTAGGGTAAGGGCTCCCCAGGTAGCCTGTCAGCTGCTCCGGAAGATTGGAAGCTTCCGCTTTTAAAGCGGAGCAAGATGCCGCGACCACCGCTGCTGCTTTAAAGGAGGTATAATTATTTTAAAAATACAGAGAGCAGCCAGAAGAAGACAGGAGTCCTGGAGGTAATAGTTTGTACTTTAACTCCATTCCTAGGTTTTTAAGATGGAAGAAACAAAGTAACTTAATAAGGAGTGGCAACAAGATGGCGATTGGCAACTGTGGTGTAAAAGAGAAAGTTATTTTTGCTTTGTTACCAGCCCTTTCCTCTGGAAACCTTTGATTTGAAGGATGACTTTTTTTTCCCCCTTTTTTTTCTCTTCTTTGGAATTAAGTTATAGTTTTATAGAAGGAAAAATTTAAATGGCTCTGGACTTTGAAAAGAATTTTCTTTTTTAAGTAAAGATCTGGGTTTCCTCTTCCTCTCTTCTTTGTCTTTTTTTTGAAAATATTGAAATGGCTTCTAAACTTGAAAAGACTGTAGTGAATAAAAGAACTGAGTACTCCTTTGATCATATTTTAAAGAAACAACCTATGCCTGATTCTTTAACACCTGAGACTTTTTTTAATACCCTGAAACTTCTGAAAAATGAGTTAATTTTAGAATTCAATTCAAAACTTGCTGAGATAGAAAAAAAGATACAGGCTGCTATGGAGAAGATGAATCTACAATTGAGAGCGGATGTGGTGAAAGTTTGCAAAGGATTAGCAGTGAATATGGAAATTTTGGAGAAGGATTTGGAAAAAAATAAGCAAAATATAACAATCTCAGAAGAATATATAACCAAGGTTCAAAATGATATATTAAAACTGGAAAAAGAAGCAATGATCTCTCAATTTCAAGAGATGAAATTTGCTATAAGAGTCAGGGGCTTGAAAGAAAAAAAATTTGAAAATCTGAAAGAAAGAATGACAGAGGCACTGGAGCAGGTGTCTGGATTGTCTAAAGATGAATTGGCTACAAAAATCGATAAAGTATACAGAATCAATTCTTGGTATGCAAAACAAAACCACTTGCCAAGGGATATTGTAATATATTTCACTACCAGAGCTTTGTGAAACAGAATCATACAGGCGACTTATAATAAAAATCTTCAGGCAAATGGTCAAGAAATAAAGATATGGAAAGAAATCCTTGCCAAGATGCTTAAAGATAGAAGAGAATATTCGTTTTTGGTTCAGGAATTAAAAATACAAAATTTACAATATAAATGGAATGTACCAACAGGAGTAACTGTAAAATTCTTGGGAAAAAGATATGGACTAAATACAATAAAGAAAGCTACAGAATTCTACATCAATGTTTTAAAGGCTGATATTTCTAAAATTCCAGTGGAAAAAGGCATGGAAATAAGGGAGGAGGAGAAGGGAAATCCGGATATACGTGATCAAGAGGAAATTTCGATGATTCCAAAAGAGTGGCAGAGCCAGACAGATGTTTACGTGGATAAGGAGACGGAGGAATGGGATCAGATGACAGCTGAAGCGACAGATTGGAAATGGCCAAAGGACAGATGGTGTTGAAACTTATGGGATGGTTGGAAAGATGAACAAGATTGTAATCATTTTTTTCTTTTTCTTTTCTTTTATATATGTTGTATTAATATTGTCTATTATTGGTATTATATTTTATTTCTAGATTGTTTTTTAGATATATATTATATATTTTGGAGTTATAAATTTGATATAGAGTATTTCGTTATCAATAATTTGGGGACCTGAAATATTAATATTATTTATTGATGGTATTTTCATATCAAATATTTTGAAGTTATAAATTGGATATAATGTAATATTTTGGTATTATTATTTTGAGGATATAGGGATTAAGTTTAAAAATTTAGAGGTATAAAGAGTTGGTTTTTATTTTTTTTATTATTATTATTATATTTTTTGGTTACTATTTTTAGTATAGTAGATAATATATACTCTGAGGCGATACCTTAAGGTATAGGATTATTGTTATGAAGGTGTATTTTACGGTTTGAGGTTCAGAGGAAATGTTATATATATAATATTATGTTATTAATAAGTGGGTGGATTTTAATTAAGTTTAAGGGTGTTGAAATATAAGGGGTTAGCCAATTATTATTGATATATATATATATATATATATATATATATATATATATATATATATATATATATATATATATATATATATATATATATATATATATATATATATATATAAAATATTGGGAAGTTAATACTTTGGTATATTGTAAAATTATGCTATTAATAATGTTTGAGTTATGACTAAGTTTAGTGTATGAGGTTCATCTTTGTTTCCTTTTTATTTGTTATTTTGCTTATTTTTGTTCTTCACTTGTTTACTTTCTCTTTAATTTTTAACATTTTGAATAGTTTTAATCTGGAGTTAAAGATGCCGATAAAATGAGGGATCTAAGAAGTTATTTTAATTTAATTTAAATTTATGTTATTGAATACTATGCCCTGTACTTTTTCTGGGAAGTCCGGGGGGGGGGGGGAGGGGAGGGAGTGGGTTGTGGGTAGGGGGGGATGGGGGGGAGAAAATTGATAAAAATGCTTGTACTTTGTACTAACAAAACTAATTAAACTGAATTAACAAAACTAACAAAACTGAATTAAAAAAAAAAAAGAATGAAGGCAAAAAGCGGACAATGCCTTCCTATTCCTAGCATGACTTAAACCATTATATTTGTCAGGCAGTGATTTTTATATTGCCTGTTATATGTATATGCAGGGAGAGACATCCCTATCGAATGTGATGGTTTATTCCTCTAGGGGGGCCTTTGCACAGGTTCGCCTGGTGCACCAGCTGCGGCCATATCTGGAGAAGGAGGCTTTACTCACGGTCACTCATGCCCTTGTCACCTCGCGTTTGGACTACTGCAATGCGCTCTACATGGGGCTACCCTTGAAGAGTATCCGGAGACTTCAATTGGTGCAAAATGCGGCTGCGCGTGCTGTGGTGGGTGTGCCGAGGTACACCCACGTGACACCGATTCTCCGCCAGCTGCATTGGTTGCCCATCGGTCTCCGGGTCCAATTCAAGGTGTTGATCACCATCTTTAAAGCCCTTCATGGCTTAGGACCAGGATATCTCCGGGACCGCATTCTGCCGCATACTTCCCTCCGACCGGTTAGGGCCCACAGAGTTGGCCTCCTCCGGGTCCCGTCGGCCAAGCAATGCCGGCTGGCGGGCCCCAGGGGGAGGGCCTTCTCTGTGGCTGGCCCCGTGCTCTGGAACCAACTCCCCCCAGAGACCCGAACCATCCCCACTCTGCTGGCCTTCCGAAAGGCCGTTAAGACATGGCTCTTCCTGCAGGTGGGGGGGACAGCGTAACCATCTGAGCTTACCCCCCAAGTATGTATGTGGTTGAATGGATGGATGTTGTTGTTGCTTTTATATTGTTTTTTTTTTTTTTTAAATTTTGTACTGTTTTTAAATTGTTGAAATTTTGTCTATTCTTGTATCTTTTATGTTGTACGCCGCCCTGAGTCCTTCGGGAGTTGGGCGGCATATAAGAATAACAAAATAAATAAATAAATAAATAAATTCCTGAGCACGTGATTGATATGTTCCTAGTACGCATGTGTACATTCCTTTCTTCGTTCATTCCTTCTGTTCCTCGCTTCTATCGAAGCAAGACGTGCCTTTTTATATCAGAGATGTAGAATAATGAGGATTTATTGTTTTTGTACCAAATAAATATTTTTACTTAGAACTTTAAACTGCGGTTTCATTTCTAATGTCAGAATTCCGGGCAAAGATCCATTTTCGCCTCTAGTGATAGAGTTATTCTCATCTTAACAATATTAGCCCCCATAGACCAAGAGCTGCTCTTGCTTGTGTTACAATGATGAGCATGTTAAGAAGCTCTCAATCTTATTTGTTAAGAACAGTAAGATTTTTGAGGGAAGAAAAGCTTTTGTGTCACGCATACTGTAGACAGCGTCCTAAGCCATCATACACTTGTGGCATTTAGAAATTTATCATTTCTGTGGGGTTTTTTTTCTTTTTCCTCAGGTTTCTTCTTGGGGTGGCTACGTGTTTTTGATCAACCTAATTCCACTTCATGTCCTGGTGCTGATGTTGACTGGACGGTTCTCCCACCGGATCTATGTGGCTTATTGTACAGTATACTGCTTAGGAACTATCCTCTCAATGCAGATCTCTTTTGTAGGTTTCCAGGTAAGAAACCTAAAAGATTGAGAAAAGATGGATGGTGTAAAGCTTTTTCTGCTCTTGAACTAATTGTCTATTGATTTGGCCGTCTGACAGTGACAGTAGTTGAGCCAAATAGCTAATTCGGGTAGCCTGCTGGCTGAAGAAAAGCATTTAGTTGTCATAAAAAGTAACCTTAATCGAGCTTATTCTTTCCTTCCTGTAGCCTGTTCTTTCATCTGAACACATGGCTGCCCTGGGGGTATTTGGTCTCTGCCAGATTCATGCCTTCGTGGATTATCTGCGCAGCAAACTGAATCCTCAGCAATTTGAGATTCTCTTCAGAAGCGTCATCTCCTTGGTCGGGTTTGTCCTTCTGTCCATAGGAGCTGTTTTGATGTTAACAGGTAAGGAGAAGCTGCAGGTCTTAACAAGGCATACTGATGTATTTCTGTACAGTTTCATTGGGATATTAATTAAGTGGATCCAGAAAAATCGTTTTTTAGTAGAGAGTTTCTCTGCTTTTGAAATACTGGGATTAGACAATTTACAACTACGTCGCCTCCGATCTGATCTAAATGTAGTTCATAAAATCATATACCAAAATGTCCTTCCTGTTAATGACTACTTCAGCTTCAACCGCAACAATACACGAGCATGTAATAGATTCAAACTAAATGTAAAGCGCTCCAAACTCGACTGCAGAAAATACGACTTCAGCAACAGAGTGATCAATGCCTGGAATGCACTACCTGACTCTGTGGTTTCTTCCCCAAACCCCAAAAACTTTAACCTTAGACTGTCTACAGTCGACCTCTCCCCGTTTCTAAGAGGTCTGTAAGGGGCGTGCATAAGCGCACCACTGTGCCTACCGTCCCTGTCCTACTGTCCTATTGTCCTCTTTTATCGTTACTTTTTACTTATGTTTATACAAATTACTACTATCCTATACATGTTTGACAAATAAATAAATAAAATAAATAAAATGTTCTCTTTCTTTCTCTCTCTCTCTTTTGAGACTCAATAATCTTTCAACACATGAGATAATTTCACTGTGACAGCATTCTTCTTGGGGCATTGCAACTTCTTGAGAAGAATGTTTATGTTTACTTATTTGAAAGCAATTTATGTTGTGGAAATAGATTAAAGCTCTCCAGCTTTTGGATGCTATTTAAAACCAAATGAATAGTTGGACTTAATTAGTCATGTGATTGAAGCTTTGACGAGTTCTGGATAAATAAGTACAATCTGGTTTGCAGGAGCAGAGTTTTATATTTAGTCGAAATGGTTCTAAGTCTGAGCAAGAAGAAGCAATCCTGATTAAATTTTCTGGGCATGATTGAGAAAAATATTTTGATTCTACCTTAGCAAAACCAAATTTCTACATTTGTTATAGAATGTGTGTGGGGGTCCGTGTGTGTAATTCAGGCATTATGCAGGCATATTGAGATATTATTGCTTGACGATATTATAACACTACCGCATAAATATTTTTATTGAGCCTGGTTATTTCTCCATTTTGTCAGGAAAAATTTCTCCATGGACCGGACGTTTCTACTCTTTGCTTGATCCTTCTTACGCAAAGAATAATATTCCAATCATTGCTTCAGTTTCTGAGCATCAACCCACCACATGGTCATCCTACTATTTTGATCTTCAGCTTCTTGTTTTCATGTTTCCAGGTTGGTATAGTGTAGAAATGTGTGATAATAATATTATGTATTACTCTTTTAGCTTGTGTCATATATTTGGTCCTCCTCTGTTGCTTCCAGACTAATTTGTTAATTGCTTCATTCTATACTTTGATCTTTGACCTTAATAAAGCTTACTTGACTAACTACTAAAATGTTAAATGCTTTCATGCAATCAATATTCCGCTGAAATTTGGCTTTTTTCCCCCAAAAGGACCAGATTCTTACTTGGAAAAATAGAGAATTAAAGGAAAATCTTTGGGAAGTGTCTCACGCAAATATTGGGGGGAAAGTTGATCGAAATAGCTTATTTAGTGCCTTCAAAGTTTCTATTCAAACTTCTAATTTACTAGTAAATTAGGATAATTTGAATAAATTAGACCTGTATTCAAATGTCTAATTCAATCTTAAGCTTTTTTTGATAATTTCTTTCCACATCATATTCTGTGTTTCCTTGACAGTTGACCTGTTTTCTTTCTATCTTACAGTTGGCCTGTATTACTGTTTCAGCCATCTATCTGATGCCCGAATTTTCATCATCATGTATGGTGTCACAAGCATGTATTTCTCTGCTGTGATGGTGAGTCCTGAATGCTGCCTTACCATTGGATTTGGGTTTTTTTGGGAAAATGTATTAGCATGAATAAAAGAGATTGTCTTATTTAACTTCTAATAGGTACGTTAGACAAGATGCACTGGGCAAGTTAGAGAGTGAGGGTTTTTTTGTCCGGAGGGGAGTAAATATAGACAACAGGCATCATATCTGATCCCCTTTGCAATTTTACCTCCCAGAAAATGATGTATATACATATGGCTGAATGTGCTTAGTATTTTGGTGTTTTAATAGGTTCGTCTCATGCTGGTACTGGCCCCAGTTATGTGTATTCTGTCTGGCATTGGAGTTTCTCAAGTGTTGTCGACCTACATGAAAAATCTAGACATCAGCCGACCCGATAAGAAAACTAAAAAGCAACAGGATTCCACTTACCCCATCAAAAATGAAGTGAGTGGTGGTATAAGCAAGCATAACTGTTTAATGTATCAAGGTTTTCCGCCACATATTAAAAATGCAACTTACAACTTTGGGTGTAGAACAGTGGTGAAATGCTACCGGTTCGGCCGTACCCGTAGCGCTGGCCACCGGTGGTTTATTTATTTATTTATTTATTTTGTGACATTTATATACCGCCTCACAGTGCAAGCACTCTCTAAGTGGTTTACACCAGTAAGCAATGTATATTTATATTGCCTCCAACAATCTGGGTCCTCATTTTACCTACCTCGGAAGGATGGAAGGCTGAGTCAACCTTGAGCCGGTGAGATTTGAACCGCTGACCTGCGGATCAGTGTCAACTAAAGTGGCCTGCAGTATCTGCCTCTAACCGCTGCGCCACCTCGGCTCTTACCGGTTTGGAGAACCGGTAGCGGCAGCAGTGCGAGGCTCCACCCATCCGCCCGGATGTCGCCATTTTCTTGTTTTGAACCCTCTGTGCATGCACAAAGCCTTCTGCGCATGCGCAGAGGGTGAAAAAGCGTGCAGTTCCAAAGTGGTAGGGAAGGTAAGTAGATTTCACCGCTGGTGTAGAATGTTTTACTTTACTAGTGGTGGAAAGAGATATCATTGGAACTGTCTCTAGATTATTTGCCAGAGAATAGATGCTTCTGAATGTTTATTAAAAGCTTCCCTTAATAAAATGGTGTGGTGGTTTTTTTCAAAATAGCTTAGGCATGTTTTAATGATTCCGGTTGCTTCTTAGGTTGCCAGTGGAATGATCCTTGTCATGGCTTTCTTCTTGATCACTTACACCTTTCATTCGACTTGGGTAACCAGTGAAGCATACTCTTCTCCCTCAATAGTTCTGTCTGCTCGTGGTGGTGACGGGAGCAGGATTATTTTCGATGACTTCAGAGAAGCGTATTATTGGCTTCGTCACAATACACCAGAGGTAATAATACCTGCACAATTGGTCTCTGTGCAAGCACATTGATAAGAAAACTAGAACAGACTTTAAATTCTCTTATTGCTAAAAAAAAAGTCTATGTTTCTTAGCCACCAAAATTTTGTCTAAAGTCTGTATGTCAGCTAATATTTAAAGCTTTTACGTATCACAAAGATTTCCGAGACAGCTACAGCTACATTATCTGCAAGTGTAATACACTCATTGTTTAGCTTTTATCTTTTCACTGCCTGTGGACAAAACCATTTAATCGTCTTCATTAACAATTAGAGAGCTAGCATTCTCATCCAATTGAAAAACATGGGATATAAACTAGTGTACAAAATACTTGTTTTGTAGCCAGACTTGTTTCACCATATAGCTCATAAACATTTATTCTGTTATTTGCATGTTCAATGAAATGTTACGAATTGTCTTTTTGTTTGAGCTCAGGATGCAAAAGTCATGTCGTGGTGGGATTATGGTTATCAGATAACAGCTATGGCAAATCGAACCATCCTCGTGGATAATAATACTTGGAATAACACACATATTTCCCGAGTTGGACAGGTAGGTGCTGCATCCTTATGAATTATTTCCATAATTTTCACTGTATTCTGAATAGTGAAGGCATAGTTTTTAAAAAAATAATAATAATTGCCTTTATACCTTCAAGGAATTCTGAATGCAGGTGATAGATCCTTATTCATTCCTATTTTACCTGTGAATCGCTAGCACGCATTATGACTCCGGTGGTGGAGGATAGATTGCATAAAATAATAATAGCATATTTTTATACCTCAGCAAATTGATGAAGGTTGAATTTATGAGCTGATGTGTGTTTCCAGGCCATGGCATCCACTGAAGAGCGGGCTTATGAGATCATGAGGGAACTGGATGTGAGTTACGTGCTAGTGATATTTGGAGGCCTCACTGGATATTCCTCAGATGGTAATGCTATGTTTTTTTTATTATTTCCCTTGAAAGGGCCTTTCAGTGAGGCATTGGGTTTTGCACATCCCTACATGAATCCATCTCTCTACAGCTGCTGATAAATTGCTTCTTATATTCTTCATGTTTTCTGTATTTAAAAAATCCAAACCAGATGACCTTGTTAATGCAGAGCAATATTTTTCAACTTCTCAACCATCCCGTGGCTGGTTGGGGAATTCTGGGAGTTGAAATCCACCATCTTAAACATGCTGAGATTAAGAAACATTGATCCAGAGAGAGGTTTTTTTTTCCTGCTGGTGTAATGTGCTTAATTTAGAAACAGTGATTTTTGAGATATCTGATACTAAACAAGGTAAAGCCTCCTGATTAATTGGAATGGGTTCATCAATTGCATTACTTTTTGTTCCATAGACATCAACAAATTCTTGTGGATGGTGAGAATTGGAGGGAGCACAGACACCGGCAAGCACATAAAGGAACATGATTACTACACACCCACCGGAGAGTTCCGGGTAGACCGAGAGGGCTCCCCGGTGCTGCTTAACTGTCTTATGTATAAGATGTGCTACTACCGTTTTGGCCAGGTCTACACAGAAGCAAGTGAGTGATGTTGTCTATTTTTTTTTTTATTCAAAAAAGTTTTATTAGTACAAACTTACATAAGTAGTAGCAAAATATTAAATATAAAGTACAAACATTTTTGTTTTTTTCTCCCCCCCCCCCAAACCCACCCCCTTCCCTCCCCACCTCCCCCCCGGACTTCCCAGAGATAATACAGGGCATAATAATAAATTTAAATTGTTAATAAAAAGAGAAAGGAAAAAGGAAAAAAAAGAACACTATTTTTAAAAAACTTCAACTCCAAATTATACACTGCTAATATATATTTGTATACAATAGTAAAGATACAAAAGAGAAAAAAAAAAGAAAGAAAGAAAGAGAAAACTCTTTAACAATACAAACAAACAAACCTCCTACCTCCTCCCTTCAGTCCTCTATCTTATACAAGGTAAATGTTACATAAGTAATAACTAAATATAAAATACACAAATCTTAAACTAATATTATTGACATTAAAAATAACCTCTAAGATAAAACTTAACTAAATGTTACATAAGTGATCATCAAATATTAAATTTCATCATGATATTAATAAGATAATATTATTCTAGATTAATTCACTAACTTCAATAAACAAAAAAAAGAAAATGAAAGAAGAATAAACAAATCTTCAACAAACTATATATGTCTAATATTATCAACATTAAAAATAACCTCAAAATTATATAAAACTTAACTAAATATTGCATAAGTAATCATTAGATAGGGAAAAGATAAAATACAATCATATTAGTCTCTATCCGTCCAATATATTTCAACATCACATCGTTTTGTATCTTGATAGTTCATCTTTTAATAGTTCAATAAATTCAAATTTGTCGAGTCGTCTCCCGTCTAATCCCAAACCTCCATCTCCTTTTCCCCAGCTATCTGATTCAGGCACTCCTTTTGGATTTTTGAATCTATTTCCTTTTGATCCATCAAAGGTGGCTTCCCCTCCTCCTCCTCTTTTATTTTCATACATCCTTCCTCTGGAATCTTGGATATATCAGCCTTTAGAACATTGACATAAAATTCAGTAGCTTTTTTTATCGTGTTGAGCCGGTATCTTTTTCCAGAAAATTTCACTGCTACTCCAACTGGCGCTTCCCATTTATATTGTAAATTTAATCTCTTAAATTCATCAATCAAAAAAGTATAGCTTTTTCTGGCTTTAAGCATTTTAGAGGGGATTTCTTTCCAAATCTTTAGTTCCTGACCATTCACCATAAGATTATTGTTAAACGTTGCTTGTATAATTCTGTTCCGTAGAGCTCTTGTGGTAAAATATATGACAATATCCCTTGGTAAATGCTTTTGTTTAGCGTACCACGAATTGATTCTGTATATTTTGTCGATTTGTGTAGCCAATTCCGCTTTAGAAATTCCAGACACCTGATCCAATATGTCAACCATCCTGCCTTTTAAATTTTCATATAATCCTTCTTTCAAACCTCTAATCCTTATAGCAACTTCCATGGATCTGAACTGAGTCATTAAGACCTCTTTTTCAAAATTTGCAATGTCATTTTGGATTTTATCTATGTAATTCACCGAAGTTGCCAAAGCTTGTTTATTTGTTTCAATACGTTCTGCCAAAACTTCAATATTTGTTGCTAAGCCTTTGCAAACCTCTAACACATCAAATCTTAGTTGTTGATTCATATTCTTCAAAGCAGCCTGCATTTTTTTGTCTATCTCACTTATTTTCTGGTTAAATTCCAAAGTAAGTTCATGTTTCATAATCTTTAAATTATTTAATAAATTTTCAGGTGTCAAAAGCTGTGGAGGTGTTAGCTCAGTGTTAAGTTGCATTTTAGAAATATATCCAGATGAATAGTCATTTCTTTTAGTCAAAACAATCTTTCCAGACTTTGAAGCCATTGGTGTTTCAAAAGAGTACAAAAAAGAAAGAAAGCCAGATGCCTGATTAAAGTTCTGTCCAGTTTAAAAATCAGATAGTCTTTTATTATTGGAAATATTTCTTTTATAACTTTAATCCAGAGTTAGGAGACAGAGAGAGAAAAAACCATTTTTCCAAGTTAAAAGTTTCCATAAGAGAGAGAGAGGAAAAAAAAAAAAGCCTCTGGGAAAACGAAAGTCACTTTCACTTCTCAATCGCCATATTGTTACTCTGTTTCCTTTGTTCCCTTGCCGAAGTGAAAGCTTGCCCAGGAGTTGAAAAAAAAAAAGGAAAAAAGAGGTTTCAGTACTTGCCCATCTCACGCCTGTTTCTCTCTGTCTGCTTCTGTAGTTTAAATATAATTATAAATCCCATTCTTGAAGCAGCGGCTGGTCACGACATCTAGCTCTGCAAAAGCAGAGGTTTCCTGATCTTCGGAGCTGGAGACAGGCTGCATGGGGAGCTCTCCCTTCGCGCCCTACCAGATGGCTCCTAGGGCGCTGGGGGGGCTCTACCCCACCTGTCAGGCTCTCATCTCTCCCCTTTGCCCGGGGAAGAGATTTCAAAGCCGCCAGACAGCTGTTCTGGCGGCTTTTAACAAAGATCGGAAAGGCGTCCAAAGAGGGACGTCCGCGATGAAGCGCTCCAAACCGGAAGTCTCATGTTGTCTATATTTTGAAGTATTATTGAGGAGTTAATTTTTGGGACATTCCCTTTTTCTATATGCTGTTCTCTACACTTTCCGTGTCTTAGGGGCTTTGTTCTATTTTGTTCTCTAGAAAATTAGTTTTTGGGGTTTTTTTATTCTCCAGAGTGGGGTAGATAGTAGTAATCTCGAAGCGCATAACATATTTTATCTCATTTTACCGTGACCACTGATGATGATGTTATCCATTCACTTGTGTCCGATTCTATGGGCCAGGTGTCTCTACATCTTCCGATTCTATGCTACTTCTTTGAGTTGTTCTATGCTCTGGCTGGTGTCTACCTTGATGGTGTCCAGCCACTGTGCTGTTTGGCGGCCTGGTTTCCTTTTACCACTAACTCTTCCAAACATAATTGCTTTCTCCTAGTGAATTCCCCTGCATTCCTCTTGAGCACTAAAAGTGCTGTTTTGAGTATTTGGGAAGTATTTTGAACTTGGACCATGGATTTGTATTCCGTTTTTACTTCCGCTGCAGCTATGATTTCTGCCCATAGTCTTTCATATTATTTGCTTTATGAGAACTTGGAATTTATATCACGAGGTGGCCGTATTGTGCAATCCTCTGCTCCTGTTCTCTCTTTGAGCTTGACATGGAACAAGACACACGCATATTGGATTAAATATCACTTTAAAAAAAGTTACCTAGAGTTTTAAAAGAGCGTAAATGTGTTTTTCTTAAGGTGGGATAAACTGGAATCCATAGGTTGAGGAATGGTTGGTCAACAAGGATGTTTTTTCAGCCATGGTTTGCTTTCCTTTGTGTTTAGAACGCCCACCAGGTTATGACCGAGTGAGAAATGCTGAAATTGGCAACAAAGATTTTGAGCTTGATGTTTTGGAAGAAGCTTACACCACAGAACACTGGCTAGTTCGAATATATAAAGTAAGATGACCATATGCAATCATATACTTGGGGGGGGGGGGAATTGATCATAACTGGGAGTTGATGTGTACAACTTGATGAGTCCTCAACTACTGACCACAATTAAGACCAGAATTTTCACTGCGAAGCAAACTCGTTAAGTGAGTCATGCCTAATTCTACCACCTTTTTTTTTTTTGGCTATAGTTGTTAAGCAAATTCGCGCAGTTAAATGAATCGTCATGAAACTAAACCTTCCCCCGTTGACTTTGCTTGTGGGAAGCTGGCGAGGAAGGTTGCAAATAGCTTCTTGTTTTTATTCGGTTTTTATTACCCTTCTACTTATAAAACTGAAAGAAACAAAAAGAAAACCTCTAAAAAAATAAATTTTGCTTTAACAGGTAAAGGACTTGGATAATCGTGGATTGTCAAGAACGTAACCGGCCTTCAGATGTACCATAATAAGCACTGATCGAGCCTTTGTGAAACAGATGGTTTTTATACTCTTTGTCAGCATGGAATTGGGACTTAATTGCCCAAGGAATCCCATCTTCATGTAATGAATCTGTATTATGATTTTTATAAATACAAAGCCGCTACCAAATCAGAAGGAGTAGCTTTATGAAAGGATATTAAAAGGGTGTGGAAAATGTGGATTCCTGTTCATTTCTTTCTACCTTGTCTCTCGATAATTCACAGTGGTAATTGAAATCCGTTTTTCTTATTCAATTGCTCCCTAAACTGTAGCTAGAAAGAATTTCTGCTCAATAGATCTAGATCAGCGGCTCCCAACCTTTTGGGTACCAGGGACCGGTTCTGTGGAAAAGGTTTTTCCGCGGACCCGAGAGGGCGTGGTTTCGTGTACTGCCTGCATCCCGCGGATGGGACTTCGCTTGTTTGTGCGGGCTGGTTTCTGGCATGCTGCAGACCTGTGCCGGTCCAGGGACCCCTGATCTAGGTGGTCCAAATTTGAGGGCCGATTTAAATGAACAAAATTTATAGCTGCCCAGAGTGACCTTAAAATGGGCAGCTTATAAATTTTATAAATAAATAAATAACAACTAAATGAATATAATTTATAACTCAAGAGGGAGCCAGCCACTGAATTAGTTCTCCCAACTTGTTCATCTAAAGCAGGGGTCTCCAACTTTGGCAACTTTAAGACTTGTGGACTTCAACTCTCAGTATTCTCCAGCCAGCACAGCTGGGAATTGAAGTCCACAAGTCTTAAACTTGCCAAGTTTGAAGACCTCTGCCCTAAAGGGAGAGCAACCCACTTGCTCAGCGCTTAGATAATGCTAAACACTGGGGGGAGGAGCTGAAAATTGGAGGGGGCAGAGTTGAACCTACAATAATGGAGCTACCTTCCCCAACTGGGCGCCCCCGTTGCTTTGCAACTCCCAACTCGGCTGGGGGGAAAAGGCAGCAGCAGTCCAGGCGAGCAACCCCAGGCAGGGGCTCTTCCGAAAACACCACTTCCCGCCAAAGCATGTCACAAGCCGGGCGCCCAGAAAGAGGCAAGGAGAGGCAGAGGATTCCAGAGACGGCTCCACCCCTTGCACGGACTCAGACTCCAACTCCAGCCGGCAAGGGAGGGCGGCGCGAAGAGTGCCTTGGCTTCGGTCGCGGGTCTATGAGAATTCACCACGGCCAATTTAGAATAACAGAGTTGGAAGGGACCTTGAAGATCTTCTAGTCCAACCCCAGGGGTGGGTTCGGACCGGTTCGCCCGAACTGGTAGCGATCTGTTGGTGACATCACGATAACATCACCAAACCGGATCGGTCGGTGCCGGACCGTGGGCGCAGCCAACTTTTTTTTTTTAATGTAATTTTATTTTTTGAATTTTTTGAATGTTGTGTTTCTTCTGCGCACAGTGCATGTGTCATCTTTTTTGGGGGGGGGGCTTTTTCCCCCCGGGGTTTTTTGTACTGCGCATGCGCGTGCAAAGCGCGTGCCCCCACAAGGCATGGTCACGCGGTGCGGGAGGAAGCGAACCAGCAGCGAGCTAAGTTGGAACCCACCCCTGTCTGACCCCCTGCTTAGGCAGGAAACCCTACACCAGGGGTCCCCAAGCTTGGCAACTTTAAGACTTAACTGGCTGGAGAATTCTGGGAGTTGAAGTCCACAAGCCTTGCCAAGTTTGAAGACCTCTGTCCTACACCACTTCAGACAAATGGTTCTCCAACATCATCTTAAAAACTTCCAGTGTGGAGCATTAACATGCTGCGGGACAAGAGTTACACTAGTATCAAAGAAATGGTGGAATAGAATCATTAAAGAAAGGATGCAAAAAGAAGGACGGTGAAATGTGAATGGCAAAAATTAAAAAAAATGTTTATTTAAATAAATAGAATTGTTAACATTGTCCCGCAGCGAGTTGGCCGTGATGAATTGGCTGTGGCAAGTTGTCCCATTCCCTGCGGCTGTGCTTGGCCTTGGAGAGGTGGGTGCTGGGTGCACGTAGCCGGAGTGGTGGCAAGGGATACCCGGGAAGCCTGCCTCCTGCCCGCCCCAGAGCTTGTAAACCAGGGATGTCCAAGCTTGGCAACTAAGACTTGTGGACTGCAGGCCAGCAAATTGAATTTAAACCAGAAATGTATCTATTAGGAATAATAAAAGGAACATATGCAAAATATATGCCGGTTCGGCGAGTGGCGGCAAATTTCTGCTACCAGTTCTAAAGAACAGGTCTGAACTGGCAGCAACCCACCATTGATGTGCACCATCCGAGTCTCCAAATTTCAGAATTGCTGCTTGTTAGGTTTTAGGGTGCCCCAAGGCATCAGATCGGGTGGCTCAGGGCAACCTGTTTGGTTTTAAGGTACCTGGAATAAATGTTCCGCTTTTGGTTCTAGTTTAATTTCTTTAAAAAGTTGGGGTCAAGGGATTTTTTCCCAGGCTTTCGTTGTATTTCCCATTATCTGAATTGGAAACTCCTGAACAGGACAGGTAAGAAAGCAGGTAGAGGTGACCATTCCAAGGGATGTGTTTCGCTTGCCCCAAAGATACAAAGCCTGGTGCAAATTGTCCCGAACTGCAAGGAATATTTTATGTGCAAAACCAAAGTGTGTGTAGCTTGGGCTTGTCAGTACAAGCACTTAAGAAATTATTTTCACAAGCAATCAGGAAACGTTTCCGGAGGCTTATGTACAGTAAACTGTTCAGACCTCTATTAGTGTTTTTGTTTAAAGGCAGCCTACAGCTGGGACGGGAAAGTGGCAGAGTTCATAAAATAATACAAAATGCCACTCCATGCAATAACTTGCATTTATTTGCAAAATAAATTGCAAAAATTGCAGCAGCCTCCTGGGCAATACCAAATGCGCTCTCAACCAGGGAGTTTAATTCCTGCAGCCTAAGCCCCTATTTCATTTTAAGGTTCTAAGATTTATCCAATGCAATATATACTGTAGCAGCAATCTTCCAGATTCCCCCCCCCCAATTTTATTTTAATCAAAAGTAAAACAGGAACACCCTTCAATCGTATAGCTCCTTTAAAACACACCTAAAATTTCTGAAAAACTAGTTTTCATAATTTACCCAGTGTCAGCAGTGAGGTCTCCTATAGATTTTTTTTCCTTTTCATCAGCAATATCTTGAATCATACTGTACAAAATCAAATGGTCAGATGTGGACCAAACAGGTCAATTTATATCACTGGAATATGGACAAAAAATATACTTTAGAACCCAGGGGTCTCCAACTTGGCAACTTTAAGACTTGTGGACTTCAACAATCGAGAGAGTCCAGAAATATTTCACAAGAAGAGTCCTTCACTCCTCCGCTCACAACAAACTACCTTATGGCACCAGACTTGAAATACTGGGATTAGACAATATACAACTATGTCGCCTCCGATCTGATCTAAATGTAGTTCATAAAATCATATACCAAAATGTCCTTCCTGTTAATGACTACTTCAGCTTCAACCGCAACAATACACGAGCACATAATAGATTCAAACTGAATGTAAAGCGCTCCAAACTCAACTGCAGAAAATACAACTTCAGCAACAGAGTGATCAATGCCTGGAATGCACTACCCGACTCTGTGGTTTCTTCCCCAAACCCCAAAAACTTTATCCTTAGACTGTCTACAGTCGACCCCTCCCCGTTTCTAAGAGGTCTATAAGGGGCGTGCATAAGCGCACCACTGTGCCTACCATCCCTGTCCTACTGTCCTCTTTTATCGTTACTTTTTATTTATGTTTATACAAACTACTACTATCCTATGCATGTTTGACAAATAAATAAATAAAATAAATAAATAAAATAAAACTCCCAGAATTCCTCCGCCAGCTAAGCTGGCTGGGGAATTCTGGGAGTTGAAATCCACAAGTCTTAAAGTTGCCAAGTTTGGGGACTCCCTGGTGTAGGGTTTCCTGCCTAAGCAGGGGGTTGGACTAGAAGACCTCCAAGGTCCCAATTCTGTTATTCTAAGTTGGCCGTGGCGAATTCTCATAGACCCGCAGCCGAAGCCAAGGCAGCCCTTCGCGCCGCCCTCCCTCGCCGGCTGGAGCAGGAGGCTGAGTCCGGGCAAGGGGCGGAGCCCTCTCCGGAACCCTCCGCCTCTCCTCGCCTCTTGCTGGGCGCCCGGCTTGCGACGCGCTTTGGCGGGAAGCGGCGTTTTCGGAAGAGCCCCGGAGGAAGAGTTGGAAGAGGAGGAGGAGGACGGGGGTGAGCGCGCGCGCGGAGGCAGCCAGGCAGGAGCCGTCGGGACTCGGGCTGTCTCTGCAGCCGAGCACTGGGAGGGAGAGGCTGGGGAAGCAAGGGGGGACTTGTCCCGGGAGGGGCTCCGGGTGGACAGGCCGGACTTGGCCCCAGCCAGCCCTGCCTGGGGTTGCTCGCCTGGACTGCTGCTGCCTTTCCCCCAGCCAAGTTGGGAGTTGCAAAGCAAGGGGCGCCCGGTTGGGGAAGGTAGCTCCATTATTGTAGGTTCAACTCCGCCTCCTCCCATTTTCAGCTGCTCTCTTCCCCACCCAACGTTTAGCATTACGCGCTGAGCAAGCGGGTTGCTCTCCCTTTGGAGAGCAGCCCACTTGCTCAGCGCTTAGATAATGCTAAACATTGGGGGGGGGAGTTTAGGGGAACCCCGCACCCCACCCCAAGAGGGATCCTTAGGGCGCCCCGAGTCTGCTGTGAATTGCACCTTTGTGCAGGGATGATGCTCTTTGGATAACGGAGATAGGATTTGGGGTTGGTTGGATTTTAGGCGTTTGAGCCCAAGGTTGGCCACCCCGGGTTCTTGTTACCAAACAAGTTTAATAGTTTAGTAACTTTACAGTTGCTAAAGGTCACTTTAATACAGTGTTTCCCAACCTTGGCAACTTGAAGATATCTGGACTTCAACTCCCAGAATTCCCCAGCCAGCGAATGCTGGCTGGGGAATTCTGGGAGTTGAAGTCCAGATATCTTCAAGTTGCCAAGGTTGGGAAACACTGCAAGTTTAATAGATGTGGGCTTTCAACTCCCAGAGTTCCCCCAGCTGGAGTTGTGCCTTGTGTTGCCTGGAGAATTCTGGGAGTCTGAAGTTGACACAACACGAGTTGCTAAACTTGAGAACAACTGAACTGGAGTGTAATTCCTATGCTTCTCGACTGTGCAAGGGAGGGGGCTTATAGGAAAGAGGATTCTAGATTGCCAGATTTGCCAAATTGCTGGTTCTTGGTCCAGAAGATGGATGGAAATAACCTTCCTTCTTCAGGTCTGAGGAAGGTTGCATTGTAAAAAAAACATGTGTTTGTGTGTGTAGGTTGCATCAAGAATGAATTCTGGACCAGATTCAATTTGTTTTATTTTGGAGGGAGTAGTTTGTGATACCTCAAGCCTTTCTGTGTCTTCTCAAGCATCTTTTTTCTCATGCAAATCCCTCTTAAGCCCTTCTAGGATAAGATTTCCCAACTTTAGCATCTTAGATTTATTATTAGAGTTGGAAGGGACCTTGTAGGTCATCTAGTCCAACCCCCTGCTCAAGCAGGAGTTCCTACACCATTTGAGACAGATGGCAGTCCAGTCTCCCCTTGAAGGTCGCAAGTGTTGGGGCTCTCATGATCTCTGCTGGCAAGCTGTTCCACTGGTTGATCGCTCTCATCTTAAGATGCATGGACTTCACCTCCCAGAATTCTTTATGCTAACTGGGGAATTCTGGGAGCCAAAGTCCACACAACTTAAAGTGGCTAAGGTTGGGAAATTTATTCTGGGTCATAGGCAAAAGGGAAACACGTATAGGTAAAGGCACTGATTTTTCTGCTCATCCAGCGTAAAAAAACAAGTTGGCTGGAAAAGTATGTTCATTTCTTCTCTGGATGGAAATGTCACAGACCAAAGTAGGATGAATTCTTGACTTACTAGAAATAGATTAATCTGTTTTGTTTTGGAGTTTTTTGCAACTACCGTATTTTTCGGAGTATAAGACGCACCTTAGTTTTGGGAGAGGAAAACAAGGAAAAAAGGCCTCTGCCTCCAAGCAATTTGCCAAACAGCAAACAGCACAGATGATATACACTGTTTGCTGTGTATTTCTGTGCATGTGTGCTTGACCCATAGAAATAGCAAAGAATTGGAGAAATGTACATTATGTCAGAAAGTTTTCTTAAATGTAGTCACACTAACTGCTCCCAATTATTTAAATAGATCTACTCCAAGGTAACTAAACTCTAATACTAAACAGGACACTGTTACATTTCAGACTATACTTGTACAGAGCTGTTAAAATTAATTAAAATTTTTGGAAGTATACATTATTCTCTATTATTTAAAAGAAGATACAATAGCACTGGGCCTCTTCAGAGCAAGCATTTATTTTAAAAAGCTTCTTTATTTTGTTAAGTTATCTAGCTTTACAGGGATCTCCAACCTTGGCAACTTTAAGACTTGTGGACTTCAACTCCCAGAATTCCACAGCCAGCAAAGCTAACAAAGCTGGCTGTGGAATTCTGGGAGTTGAAGTCCACAAGTCTTAAAATTGCCCCTGGCTCTAGAACAATAATAAAGCAGTCTTTAAAAAATAAGTCTAATAATTTGAACATTCTACAGACATTTATAGTTATTCACTTACCCCCTTCCATCCAGTTCAGCAAAAAATAAAAATCTGTGTGTCTCTCCCAGCTATTTGCCTTTGCAGTTTCAGTTTCACTTTCATTTTCCCACGTGGCAAATCAGCTGTAGATCGGGAAGTGCTAGTGACTTGCTTGGCTTTATAGGCTCTTCCCTCTTTGCTGCAAACAGATAAATTGCTGGAAGACAGAGGCCAAAGGGTGAGGGTGGCTGGCTGGGTGGGGCTACATTCGGTGTATAAGACGCACCCAAGTTTTCACCCTCTTTTGGGGGGGTAAAAGGTGCATCTTATACTCCGAAAAATACAGTAGTTTTCTGTTACTCAAGTTTCAAGATTCACATGAGCAGTATATCTTAGATTCATCCTCCTGGGCTTATTTACTTAGTTATTCCTGTTTATTAGTAAATGAAATGAACAAGTAAATGGAATGAAAAATGCAATACACACACACACACACACACACACACACCAACACCAACACCATATTAGTGTTGGAAATAAACCAACAACTAATTTGTTGAAAATAAACCAACAACTGTATCAGTTGAAACAAAGAGATTTTATTTTTAAAGAGAAATATAGCAGTTTGTAAAGTGCGTTGGATCTTTCAGCCTGACCTCAAATTGAGGTTTGAGCCAAAAGCCACACTTAAAATTTCAAAAGGATCACATTTTATAGTCTCTATCTCGAGCCCCCCCCATGCCCCTCCTATCGGATACAGTCATCGATTTCACAGCTACTCCGTAACGCCTCAGACAACAGCATCTCTTGACATATTCATCAACACCTTCCCATTATTGCTCATAAAATATTTTGCAAGCACAGCATTTTCTTATCTCTCTTGCCTTGGCATTGAGGAATGTCCCTTTTAGTTGGGCCCCTTTCTGACTAACAAAAGAATATCTGTTCATATATTTTTTCCAACTATCTTAAAGCAACTAATGTTTAACAAGTTCAAGTTGGAAGGGACCCTGCAGGTTATCCAGACCAACCCCCCTGCCAAGCAGAATTAAATCTACATTTATATAAATTTCTATATACTATTTTATTTTGAACTGTCTTGTCTCCTTCATTAGTAAGTATATATTAATTATGTGTGTGTGTACACACACACCAGGGGTGAAATGCTCCTGGTTTGGGCGGGCCAGTCGGTCGTTGCAGAGCTGACGGAGCCGGTGGCGGTCGCGGCGCGGGGCTTCCCCCATCCGCCTGGACGCCACCATTTGAGTTCTTTTGCCCTCTGCACATGCGCAAAGCATTCTGCACATGCGCAGAGGGCAAAAACTGAAATGGCAGCATCCAGGCAGGTGGGGGAAGTGGGCAGGGGAAGCCCCGTGCCGCCACCGGCTTCGTCGGCTCTGCGACAACCGACTGGCCCTCCCAAACCGGGAGCATTTCACCCCTGACACACACATACATTATTTATATATATAAATAATGCCATATTTTGTAATTCTTGGCATTATGTGGTTATTTTATTTATATGGAGTTTTTAACTCTTGTTACGTTGTATGCTGCCCATAGTCATGTTTTTGTGAGATAGACAGCTATATATGTGTGCTGAATAAATAAATTTATTGTTTCTTTTCAAATATTTGTAGCAGATGTGCAGGTTGTGAAAATGGCAGTGCCGTTCGTGGAAGACTGGGACTTAGTGCAGACTCTTGGTGAAGGGGCTTATGGAGAGTAAGTCACTTACGTGAATGCATAAAATATTGAGTTCAAATAAAGCCTGTAGAAAAAGGATGAGCAGCAAATTGCAATCTATGGTATTGAAGAATTACGGGACAGGAAAGTCACGCTGTTTTAAGTTAAGGGGGGGGGTTTGTTTCCCATTTTCTGTAGAAGAAAAGTGGGGGTGGGTAAACCCATATTGATCTTAATTTCCAGGATAGAAAACGTATTTGAGTGAGCCTCGGTGGCGTAGTGGTTAGAGTGCAGTACTGCAGGCTACTTCTGTTGACTGCCTGCACTTTGGCAGTTCAAATCTCACCAGCTCAAAGTTGACTCAGCCTTCCATCCTTCCAAGGTGGGTAAAATGAGGACCCAGATTGTTGGGGGCAAGATCCTGACTCTGTAAACCGCTTAGAGAGGGCTGTAAAAGCACTGTAAAGTGTATAAGTCTAAGTGCTATTGCTATTTGCAACCCTGTTTTTGATCTCTTCAGAGTTCAACTAGCTGTGAATAGACGCACCGAGGAAGCGGTTGCTGTGAAAATGGTGGACATAAAATGTGCCGCTGACTGTCCGGATCAGATCAGGAAGGAGATCTGTATCAACAAAATGTTGAATCATGAGAACATTGTCAAATTCTTTGGGCATCGTCGAGAAGGCACTATTCAGTACCTCTTCCTTGAATACTGCAGTGGGGGCGAGCTTTTTGACCGAATAGGTATGGGAGAATTTGTAGGGTGCCACACATTGACTTTGGTACAATCTAGGGGCGATAGTGTTATTTTACTATGAAGGAACCTTGTGTGAATTCCTGTGTAGCTATAAGAAAAGCAACTCAAACTAGTTGGACTATTTTAGTTCAGTCAGAATCTATTTCCCATTTTGCACAGTGGGACAATTTATTGTTTTAACCATTCCGACTCTTGGAGACTTTATAGGCAAGTGCTCACCATGCTAAATTGTCTAATTGTCTCCATGGGACAACTTATAAGACCCAGTTTATATGCTTCATCGTGGTTTGTTCGCTGTATAAACCATGGTTGGTTGAATTCAATAACAAACTAAACCAAGCAATTTTCATTGCAGCTGAGCACAGTGTATGAATCTTGTTTAAAAAAATTACCAGCTACTACAAGCCAACATTCTGAAATCAAGCCATTTCTGCCCGCAGGCTGGTTAAAGAAAAGGCATCACCACTGGCAGAGGAGTTAGTTGGATGGTCGCTTTTTTAATATGTTGCTTATTTTATGCAATTTATGCTTGGGTTCAATTTAAAATGGAAATATAGAAGAATTTAAAAGACTTGCAATATAAAACTGCCTCTCCAATTAGGACATGGTTTAAATGCAACTCTGGTTGGTTGTCTTATTCTTTCAGGGCTATTTAAATGCATCTATAACAAGCCAGACTTAAAATAAACTAATATCAGTTAAGAAGATTCCAAATTAGATGGTTAATTAAGAGCTAATCCTCCCTTCTTCCCCATCTTCTGATCATGATTTTACATTGATGGTATTGTCATTTTATTGGGTTTGGCATATTTGTTGTTAATGTTAATGTCTTTATGCTGTAAGCCGCCCAGTTGCTTCGAAATGATATGAGTGGCAAATTAATAAATAAAAATTAGTCAAGTTGCAGAATGAAATATCCCTTTCTAAAACTTAATCCCTTTATTGGTATTAGCGTCTCCAAGCATACTGTCTTAAAATGCAGGATTCTAGTGGAGAAAAGAAGTTATTGATTATGTAGATTATTTTAGCATCTGCATAACAATAATATGGTCTGTTTTTTCCAGAGCCTGATATCGGCATGCCAGAATCAGAAGCACAGAGATTTTTCCACCAGCTAATTGCTGGCGTGGTGAGTCTCTTTATGCTGACTTTTCACTGATTGCTCCCACATTCTATTTTGAAGTTGATGAATTAATAGAATTACATTTTTTTTAATAAGGTCTACCTCCATGGCATAGGAGTGACACATCGGGATATTAAGCCAGAGAATCTGCTACTTGATGCAAGAGGTACGTAATTTTTCTTTTGTACCCTAAAACCTTAGGTTTATAGGGGATCAGAGGAAAAAAAGCTTGTCTCCAGAAAACAGGATTTGTTTCAGTCTTCAGATAGACTACTCCAGATTTCTGTTTTTCAGCTACTACTCACCCAATAGTCTTGGGAATTCCATGATTATTAAGAGAGACACTCTCTGTATTGTGTCAATTACACTACACTAAAAAAAAACCTGTAATCTTTCAACCAATTTACGTCTGAATCAGAGAAAAAGTTGATTGTATGGAGAAACAGAGGGATCGGCTAAGTTTCTGCAGAACTCCTTTTGCAATGAGGATAGGGGCAGTTAGCAGGTTGCCAACTCATTATCACAGATGGATGTGGATTGCAGAGGCTGCCTGCTGCAGAGTGTCTTACTCTAGGGCCGTGATGGCGAACCTATGGCACGAGTGCCACAGGTGGCACGCAGAGCCTTCTCTGCGGGCACGCCAGCCGTCGCCCCAGCCAAGCTCCTCCGCGCATGCGCACGCGTCTCCCGCCAGCCAGCTGGTCTTCGGGTCTCTGCCACGCATGTGGGGGGGGGCACATGCATGGGGGTGCTTGCATTGCATTTTGGGGGTTTGTGCGCATGCGCCCCCCCACACCCCGTTTTGGGCCTGGAAGGCCTCCTGCACCAACCTGGAAGCAAAAACGGGGCGTGGGGGGACACGGGGTGCATGCGCGGGGATGTGTGTGCATGCATGGGAGCGGGGCACATGCACGGGGTGGCACTCGCATTGAATTTTGGGGGTGCACGCGCACACTTTGGGCACTCAGCACAAAAAAGGTTTGCCATCACTGCTCTAGGGGGTCACCGAAAATGGGAAGGGTGTACAGATAGTCCTCGACTTACGACCACAATTGAGCCCAAAATTTCTGTTGCTAAGTGAGACATTTGTTAAGTGAGTTTTGCCCCATTTTGTGTCTTTGCTTGCCACGGGTGTTAGGCGAATCACTGCAGCTAAGTCAGTAACCCGGTTGTTAAGTGAATCTGGTTTCCCCATTGACTTTACTTGTCAGAAGGTTGCAAAAGGGGATCACGTGACCCCCGGATATTGCAACTCATAAGTATGAACCAGTTGCCAAACATTTGAATTTTGATCACGTGACCAGGGGGATGCCGCAATGGCCGTAACTGTAAAAAATGGCATTAGTTTTTTCAATGCCGTTCTAACTTTGGGCGGTCACTAAATGAACTGTTGTAAGTCGAGGACTACCTGTAATTTCTATACACTCCTTCCCTCCCTTCCCAATCTATTCATTAAGGCAGAGGTCTTCAAACTTGGCAACTTTTGAGACTTGTGGACTTCAACTCCCAGAATTTCCATCCAGACCCTATCTATACTGATATTTGAGATGGGAATTGCACAAACTTAGGGGTAAATGCTTGGAGAGGCCTTAGCTCTATCACATTCTAACTTGAATAGAATAGTCTAGTAATTTTACCTCAGCAGGAAGATTTATTGCAGGGGTCTTCAAACTTGTCAACTTTAAGACTTGTGGACTTCAACTCCAAGAATTCTCCAGCCAGCTATGCTGGCTGGAGAATTCTGGGAGTTAGTCCACAAGTCTTAAAGTTGACAAGTTTGAAAACCACTGCATTAAGGTCATGAGTGAAATTCTGGAAATGGGACCTCTGTTCTTTACCCGGAGATTCCTTTGCCTCTTCTTCAGCCTCCTGGGTATTTTTCTGGGTTAAAAATCTATAGAGATTCTCAGTCATCCAGGTCATAGTTGTCCCAAAGGTGCTTTTTGAAGGATAACTGGACTTTGTTTTTCCTGGAGGACGTTTCGCTTTTCATCCAAGAAGCTTCTTCAACTCTGACTGGACGGTGGGGAATGGAAGGATTTATACTCCTTGCAGACAGCTGGTCATTTGCATTCTTTTAGAGAATCGTTGAGACCACTTGGAGGTTTATCTGTGTCCTCAGGGTCACCTGAGTAGTGCTCCTGGTGTCAGGCCTGGAAGCCATTTTTGGGCATTGGATCTTCAGGCCTGCCACATTTAATTCTGTGGGAAACTGGGAGGTGGGGGTTGTATAGAGCTGGGGAGATATAGAGTCAAAACAACATTCATTTCTCCGAGAGTCAAGGCCACTCTGCCCTGCACCTGGAGGGGTGTGACTGGGAGGCATCTCCAGTTGGGACGGTGCATTGATTAGATCATGTGATGGACATGTAGGTGCTTGGACTTTCTTTTGGGTGTGGAAAACCTGGAAGTCTTCAGATTTGGGTTTTCCCAGATGTGCCAATATGACATCTCTAATAAAATGGAACTTTGAGGAAATGCAAGCCTCTGAGTCTCTTTTCGTTGGGGTTGTTACTTGGAACCCTGACACCTGGTTACTGTAGTCTGCAGTTTTTTACTCTGGAAATCCATTCCTACTCCCACACCATTCAAAGGGTGTTCATCCCAAATTGTATAGCTAAACGTCTGTAGAGATTCTCAGTCATCCAGGTCATGGTTATCCCAAAGGTGCTTTTTCAGGAGGCAACTGGACTTTCTTGGTGGTTTTTTTTTTTGAAGACGTTTCACTTCTCATCCCAGAAGCTTCTTCAGCTCTGACTGGATGGTGGGGAATGGAAGGATTTATACTTGCAGACAGCTGGTCATTTGCATTCTTTTAGCGAGTCATTAAGGCCAACTGGAGGGTTATCTGTGTCCTCAGGCTTTCTGGGTTAACTTGAGTTCTTTTCATTTGAATTAATCCAATGTGAAGGATGATGCAGTGTCCTTTGTGCTTTGCTCAGACAACCTCAAGATCTCAGACTTTGGGCTCGCTACTGTATTTAAATATAACGGCTCTGAGCGACTGCTGAACAGGATATGTGGCACGCTTCCATACCTGGCCCCCGAAGTCCTGAAAAAGAAAGAATTTCACGCTGAGCCTGTTGATGTTTGGTCATGCGGGATAGTGCTGACTGCGATGTTAGCAGGAGGTAAGAGCGACCTACAATCGAATTCCTTTTTCCTAATAGGAATTCTTATAAAATGAAGGGCAGACGCCTATTTATTGGGAATGTGGATTAATTAGCAATCTTCAGCGTAACCTTTCGTGTTTTTGTTAAATTTGGCTCTAAAACGTGGTTTCCTTTCCTGCAGAATTGCCGTGGGACCAGCCTGCCGATACTTGTCAAGAATATTGTGATTGGAAAGAAAGAAAGACATATCTCTCCCCATGGAAGAAGATTGATTCATTGCCCCTCGGTACTTCAGCAGATTGAATAATCTTGTCTCTAAACCGGGAGATTATCTATGACTTCTCCCTCTCTTGATCTGTAATGTTCTTTGGATGAAACCCAGGAGGAATAGGGGTTTATTTTTTACAGACTCAGATTCATTAACCAAAGTACATTGCAAATCAAATGTTAATTTTTTTTTGTTTGAAGATGTTTTGCAATAGAATATTTTAATCGAAGCTGCTTTTGTATTATTTAATTCTTTTTCTATATTCTATATATATTTTTTTACAGCCTTGCTTCTCAAACTCTTAAATGAAAACCCCTCATCCAGGCTTAGTATTGCAGACATTAAAAAAGACAGATGGTATTCAAAACCTTTAAGGAAAGGTGAGTGTATTTTTGTCTATGGAGATTCTCAGTTATCCAGGTCATGGTTGTCCCAAAGGTGCATTTTCAAAAGGCACCACTGGACTTTGTTTTTCCTTGAAGACTGTTTTTCCTTCAGTTCTGAACTGAAGAAGCTTCTTGAATGAGAAGCGAAACATCTGCAAGGGAAAAAGAAGTCCAGTTGCTTTTTGAAAAAGCACTTTTGTGAGGGTATTTTACATGCTTCTTAGAGCAGTGTTTCCCAACCTTGGCAACTTGAAGATGTCTGGACTTCAACTCCCAGAATTCCCCAGCCAGCGAATGCTGGCTGGGGAATTCTGGGAGTTGAAGTCCAGATATCTTCAAGTTGCCAAGGTTGGGAAACACTGTCTTAGAGTGACATCCATTTTTAAACCTTAAGACTTGAGTAGTTTTCGGGCTTTAATATTGTTATGGATCCCACAGAAGGAGGAAGTCATGCTTCAAAAAGTTTTGTTTCTGATCTTCAATCAACCACCAATGAATAGTAATTAGGAGTAATAGTTATCGATGAGATTTCTCTTTCACTGTTTTCACTGTCACTTTTTTTTCCTCAGGATGGTAACTGAGACTCGGCTTAGATTCTTAGTATGCACCAGCGGTGAAATCTACTTACCTCCCCTACCGGTTCGGAACTGCGCTTTTTCACCCTCTGCGCATGCGCAGAAGGCTTTGCGCATGCGCAGAGGGTTAAAAAAAGAAAATGGTGGCGTCCAGGCAGGTGGGCGGAGCCTTGCGCTGCCGCCGCTACCGGTTCTCCAAACCACCGGCAGCCGCCGCTACCAGTATGCCCAAACCAAGCCGAACCGGTAGCATTTCACTCCTGGTATGCACCCATATTTGGCTTGTTTGAAATAGTTACAGGCATAAAGTAGAAATGTGAAATTTTCATCTAAAACTACATTTCCCAGCATCCCTCATCCCTCAGCTAAGGCTGCTGGATGTATATAGTTCAGTACCATCTGGAAGGTCCAACATTTGGTGTCCAACGTTTGGTGAACACTTGTAATTCCACCCCCACCCCCCCGAGTGATTTGTACCATCTGAATGTCCGTAAGATATTGAAAAGTAGGTCTTGATCAGCTTATTTTTTGTCTTTTGAATTAAATTGAATATTTTATTTAGCCAAGGGTGATTAGATACACTTAGTACTTGCAAAGTACTTGTACAGTACATTATACAGAAGCACTTGTACTTGCAAAGCAACAAGAGAGAATAATAATAGTAGTAATACCAATAAAAGGGAGAAGTAAAGAAGATAATAAAAAGGATAAATTATAATGCTGCAGCCACACTGTGTGGGATAATATACATACACATTAGACAGAACTGCAGGAATTAAGTGTTCTCCGAGTGATGGCATGAAGGAAAAACCTGTTCCTGTTTTATTAGCTTTAGCAGCAGAAAGGGAGAATTGGCCAAAGAAAAATGCAGACAATAAGGAAAGTTGTCTCATTTTCATTCAGGGAGTTTTACTTTTAGTAAGTCCACGTTGATTTATTTTTTTCTGATCCTTCAGAGAGGAATATAATATATGCTGGTCTGTGACCATAATAAAGATGAGTTGATTGAATATAAGCTGGTCAACAGCCCTAGGGAGCTGCAGGCCCTAGCCTGGCCTCGAAACACCGTATTTTTCGGAGTATAAGACGCACCTTAGTTTTTGGGGAGGAAAATAGGGGAAAACAATCTGCCTACCAGGTATTCATCTGGCTAGCGTCCTTAGTCTGGTCAGCTTCAGCACATTATTTTATCCCCTGGTTAGGACTTAAAAAAACCTTCTTCTGAGAGAATAACAATGAAAGAGCCTGCAAGCCGGTAAGAGCTGGGAAGATAGTTAGCACCTGGTTAGGGCTAGAAAAAAACTTATTCAGAGCAAGTAGAGCAATGAAAAAAAATTCTGCAAAGACTTAGGGCTGGAAAAACAGTCTTCGGAGAGAGTAACAATGAAAGAGCCTGCAAGGTAAGAGCTGGGAAGATCTGTTAGCACCTAGTTAGGGCTGGAAAAAAAAGCCACATTCGAAGTATAAGACGCACCCAAATTTTCAGCCACTTTTACGGAGGAAAGAGGTGCGTCTTATACTCCAAAAAATACGGTAATTTTGCTTAAATTGTTTTGTTTAGATCCTAATCGTGACATCTCTGTCTTTGTAGGCATAAAACGGTCCCGGGGCTCTTCTGGAGGTTCTTCTGATTCACCAGGAGGTTTTTCTAAACACATTAGATCAGATATGGATTTCTCTCCCGTAAAAGCTGCACACAGGTGAAGACACTCTTACGTATTTGTAGTGCCTAGTAGTCTAACTTCATTAGAAACAGCACTGTTTGTGTAAATGTTTGTGGTGTGAGTTGTTCTCATTAGTTCCCTAAGACACATACAGGCAACAGAACCATGGCTGACGAGATGAAATTTGGGACATTCTTCTAGGCAGGATAAGAGCTCGGAGGTAGCAATAGCAATAGCACTTAGATTTATATACCGCTTCACAGTGCTTTACAGCCCTCTCTAAGTGATTTACAAATCAGCATATTGCCCCCAACAATCTGAGTCCTCATTTTACCGACTATGGAAGGCTGAGTCAACCTTGAGCTGATGAGAATCAAACCGCTGGCAGTCGGCAGTCAGCAGAATTAGCCTGCAATACTGCTTTCTAACCACTGTGCCACCACTGCTCTAGAGTACAGAGTGGAAAATTCAATCTCTAGAATCTTCTAGTTGGGCTTGAAAATTGCTGGCCTAAAATCCTGCGGAGATGCCGCTTATCAAACTTGATGGTCCTAGCCTAGGTACCGCTATGATGTGTATCAATGGAAGGCCACCAGTTTTTCCACGTTCTGATGGACTTGTGTCATCACAACGTTCTACCTATCTTCTCTATCAAACTAAAGATCCAAAGATAATTGAATAATTGGATCTGTGAACAATTGGTTGGTCTGAATTAATCTTCCGTTTAGGATGTCCATCCATGCTGGCTGGATATTTTGACTGGTTAGTAGTGATCTCACTTGAGTAACCTGGAATATGCTGAGATTTGGAATTTCATTGGGGGAAAATGGAAACCTAGGTTGTATGTATGGATTAGCTTTAATAGTCATGTGCCAAATAATAGCGCATACAGTCCAGCGCAGACAACTCTGTGCTTTCTGAAAGTACGATACTAGGAAAACTGATGTATTCTAACATTATTATGACAATTCTCTTTGTTGTGGCAGCGAGGAAAAAAAGATCTGTTCCAATTCCCAGCCCGAACCAAGAACTGGGCTCTCCTTGTGGGACAGCAGCCCAGGCAATATCGAGAAATTGGTGCAAGGGATTAGCTTCTCTCAACCAGCCCGCCCTGAGCACATGCTGCTGAACAGCCAGATGTTAGGCACTCCAAGTTCATCGCAGGTAACTCTGCCCGGTGGAATGCTTGGCTTCTCTTTGTTCTTAAATCCCTACAGGTAGTCCTCAACTTACAACCATTCATTTAGGGACTGTTTGAACTTACAAAGGCACTGCATAACGGTGACTTACGACCAGTCCTTGCACTTAATAACCATCGCAGCATCTCCACCAGAGGTGGGTTCCTGCCGGTACGCTCTTACCTGTTGGTCGCCGTAGAACCGAAGAAGCCGGTGGCGTTCGCGGCGCGGGGCTTTCCCCCCCACCGCCTGGACGCCGCCATTTGCATTCTTTTGCCCTCTGCGCAAGCAGAACACTTTGCGCATGCGCAGAGGGCAAAAGAACGCAAATGGCGGCGTCTAGGCAGGCGGGGGAAGTCCCGCGCCGCGAACGCCACCGGCTTCTTCGGTTCTGCGGCGACCAACAGGTAAGAGCATACTGGCAGGAACCCACCTCTGATCTCCACGGTCACAATTCAGGCCCTTGGCAACTGGCATGTATTTTCAGTGGCATCCTAGGGACGTGTGATTGCCAATTTCACCCTTCCCAGCCAGCTTTCCGACAAGCGAAGTCAGTATGGGAAGAAGCCCAATTTGCTTAATGGCTGCATGATTCACTTAACATTTGTAATTTCCCAACTATGGGGAGAAAAATCAGACATGACTTCCTTAACTGCCTTGCTTAGCAACGGAAATTCTGACCCCGATTGTGGTCGTAAGCCGAAGACTACCTCTACATTGGGTTTTCCTTTCCTCTTTAAACCCCATCCTTTGCTTTGGAATTTAATAATAATAATTGGAATTAATAATGGGTTTTTTTTCATACCAAAACTAAAGGATAAATTCATGGGTTCGATGAAAACCTTAACATCTAACTTTGGGAAATCACATTGGTTCCGGAGAAATCAGCTGAATTGCTCAGTTTACAGTTTCCGGCCTTTTCTGTCTTGTCTCTCTTAGAACCCCTGGCAACGTCTAGTAAAGAGGATGACTCGTTTCTTTTTGAAATTGGATGCTGACCAGTCTTACCAAATCTTGAAGGAGGTTTGTGAAAAGATGGGCTACATCTGGAAGAAAGGTTGCACAAACCAGGTATAAAATTAACACCTTGGCGTATATATGTTGGTTGGATAAGCGAAGGAATAAGTAATAGAGCTAGAACTGCACGTGGATAGTATTTGTTGCAATTCTTAGCTATTGCTAAAATTATTATATTATTACATATTATAATTACAAACTGGAGAGCCAGTTTGCTGTAGTACTTAAGGTGCTGGCATAGAAAATAGAGGAGACTGAGAGTTCTAGTCCTGCCATAGGCATAAAAGCCAGCTGGATGACTTTGTGTCTGTCTATTTTTTTATTTCTCTTGGGATGTTTATTTATGATTACTTGGTAGCCAGGGAAGTTCCTTATTTACTAAAAAATATTGTTTGGGAAAAATCCATTTATAAGCCTTGGGGTGTGCTTCAGTAAAGAGCACCCATGACTATAATCATTATTATACATTGTGAGACTTTCTGTCAGCCCCCACCACAGCAAGAAAGCAATTCCACCAGAAGACTAACTTTACTTCTTCCATTCTGATCAGTAATTCTTTATCTTGAAAGGTCACCATATCCACCATGGACAGAAGAAACAACAAACTGATTTTTAAAGCAAACCTGGTGGAAATGGATGAGAAAATTCTTGTGGATTTCCGATTGTCAAAGGTAAGTCTATTTTAGCAATATGTCTAAGCCAGGGGTAGGCAAAGTTGGCTCTTCTGTGACTCATGGACTTCAACTCCCAGAATTCCTGAGCTAGCATGATTGGCTCAGAAAGTCTGGGAGTTGAAGTCCACGAGTCATAGAAGAGCCAACTTTGCCTATCCCTGGTCTAAGCCTAGGCAGAAGAAAGGAATGCTTGCACTCGTAATAGATTTGTTTACAAAAACAAGGAATAATAATCATAGCAGTGCTTCTACAGGTAGTCCTCGAGTTAATAACCATTCGTTTAGTGGTCATTCAAAGTTACAAGGGTACTGGACTTACATCCAGTCCTCACACATCAACGCAGCGTTCCCACGATGGTGGGATCAAAATTTGGGTTCTTGGCCAATCAGCATGTATTTACGATGGTTGCAACTTCCTGGGATTACACAATTGCAAATCGCGACCTTACCAGCTGGCTTCTGACAAGCAAAGGTAATGAGGGAAAGCTGAATTCACTTAATGACTGCATGATTCACTTAATGAGAGGAGGGATTCAGCAGGTTCTGACCAGTTCTGGAGAACCGGTAGTGGAAATTTTGAGTAGTTCAGAGAACCGGCAAATAGCACCTCTGACTGGCCCCGCCCCCATCTATTTTCTGCCTCCCGAGTCCCAGCTGATTGGGAGGAAATGGGGATTTTGCAGTAACCTTCCCCTGGAGTGGGGAGGAAATGGAGATTTTACAGAATCCTTCCCCTGCCATGCCTACCAAGCCACGCCCACAGAACTGGTAGTAAAAAAAATTTGAATCCCACCACTGCACTTAACTGTATTGATTTGCTTAACAACTATGGCAAGAAAGGTCGTAAAACTGGGCAGAACTCACTTAACCATCTCACTTAACAACAGAGAAATTCTGGCCTCAATTGTGGTCATAATTTGAGGACTACCTGTATTCTACTTTGGTTACAGGACTCTGAGCAGCTTATAGTATTACATATCAAACATGACTTACAAATCCACGATTATTAAAATGGTTAAAGCTGCACATTTATACCACCCTGCATAGTAAGAATTTGAGGTGATCATCTTTTCAGTTCTAATCTCTAAAAAAGTTATTTTTAGGTAATATTTTTCTTATTTGTTCATAGGATGCTAAATATGTCAGAATCCAGTATTTTGTACTGTAAACAATGCTTTGAAACTAAGCCTTTTCTTCTCATTTTTTCATACAGGGTGATGGTTTGGAATTCAAAAGGCATTTCCTGAAGATCAAAGAGAAACTGAATGATGTTGTCAGCCCACAGAAGTTATGGCTTCCAGTGACATGATCACCTTCTGGTTGAAAAACAAGTGAATTTGGCTGCAGTATTTTCAGCCATAGGACAGTTTTATGCTAAGGCAAAGGTCTTCAAACTTGGCAACTTTAAGACTTGTGGACTTCAACTCCCAGAATTCTCCAGCCAACAAAGCTATGCTGGCTGGAGAATTCTGGGAGTTGAAGTCCACAAGTCTTAAAGTTGCCAAGTTTGGGGACCCCTGTGCTAAGGCATGCCCTGGTGCCTATTCCTATTGGCTCTGACGTGATCAGTAACCAGTTGAGAAGTTAATATTGTGATGGGACATAATTATGTATTTTTCGTAGGGTAACTGTCATGAAAATTTCCAGTGTCTTAGATTCCGTGGGCTTTTAGCTTACATTCTACTTTATACAGATAATTCAAATGTTTTGGCACACCACCTTTTCTAAATGGAAATGTTTTCTTCTTTTTTGCAAAGTGAATACAAACTGAAGTTTTGCAAAGAGCAGAAGGAAATTAAATGAAAACCAGCACCAAGCAACAACTTGCTTTGTGTACTTGGGAGCTGGGCTGTTGAATTTTCAAAATGCAGCACAAACTCCATATCAGAATACCTGGCTTACCTTGAAATTATTTTTTGGTCAAGTGTTGCTGGGGGAAAAAAAAGTGACGCATTACTGTTCTTCATTTTTGAATTTTTCACTTAAAGAAAGAAAAGAAAACATTGCAAATGTGATTAATGTGATTTGTTAAAATATTTTTATACATCCAAATGTCTCTTCCTTCCGATAAAAACATCTGTGGTGTTGAGCACTAAAAATGTGGAAATTGGAGGAATGGGATAAGATTAGCAGTTTTTCCTGCATCCTATTACTCTTAGTTTGTTAGGTGTTCCAGGCGTTTCAGGCTCTTGTTATTGCATGTCTGAATTCTGCTTCATTGCACCATTGTGGACACAGAGAAGAATGGAGACAAATTCCACAAACCTTTGTTCTCACCATAGTGCTGAGCAGTTTTACTTACCCCATGTTCCAGCAATGTGATTTTTTTAAAAAAAGAAAATAAAGCATAGAATGAAAATACTTGTCAATTTTATTGCCACAAAAGATAGTGGGCCTCAAAAATGACTTGTGCTTCCCTTTTGTGATCTTGTCAAATATTTTTCAGTAGTACTGAAGATTTTCTGAAGAACTATGTGTGGTGCATTGAGAAGATAGCGTGGCTCTACAAATTTGGTAGAAATAAATGCACAAACACAGTTCATGGCTGCACACATGTTTTGTAGCTCATACAGCTTGTGTATATTTTTGGAAACTGGGTCACTAGATTTATGTCACATCTTTGGAAACTCAAGATAGTTAGCACTCCCGATTTTTCTCCAAAAAGAATCACCTTGTGAGATTAGCCAGGCGGGGAGAGAGTTACTGGGCAACATAACCCAATAAGTTTCTAGTGGTTGAAAATAATTTTGAATTTGTGCTTCCCTGCCCCTTGTATACCTCCTTCATCACTAGATTGGTCTTGGCTTTCTAGATACATCTGTGTACTCCAATTACACAATGGTTGGAAATGTATAAATAGGTCCAATTTCAATATGTTTTGTGGCCTAGTGCAGGGGCGGGTTCCTAATTTTTTTACTACCACTCTGTGGGCGTGGCTTATTTTGTGGGTGTGGCTTTCCAGACATGTGACCGGGTGGGCGTGGGCCTCAGGAGCTTGGCAGCGGCTGGAGAAGCGGGAACATTGCCCACCTGCAACGCAGCCCCCCGCAGCGGGAGCAGCAAGACCGTGGCAGCGGTTCTTCTAGGAGGCTCTGTCCGGCCTGAATGCTTCTCCCCATTCAATGATCCTAGGCTCCTGCTGCCCGTTCTTTCAGCGTATCACGTGCTCCCTCAGCCATCCTCCCCTGCTTGGACTCACTGTGGAGTAGGAAGGCAGCGCATGCGCAGTGCCGGAAGCTCGGCTTCTGGGCATGCACAGAAGAATTTTTTTTAAAAAAAGTAAAAAAAAATTTTTTTAAAAAATGGCGGAGCCCAGGCACCGGCAACCGACCGCATTGGTACTGTGATGTAACCAGCGGGCCGCTACCAGTGCTATAGAGTGGACTGCACTGGTAGGAACCCACCACTGGCCTAGTGGTGAAGAAACCTGCCATTCGGAAGGTTGAGAGTTCAGTGCTACCGTAAGTAGTGGCTGATATTTTTCCCCTAGGATGCAAAGAAAAATACCTGCTCCAAATTCCACATGGTGTCAGGAAGGGCATCCAGCCAGTAAATGTTCAGTTCCATCCAGTCACCCCTACTCGGCCCCAAATTAAGCGATTACAGGGTCATAGCAACAGAGGTAGTGATGTATATTACTATTTTTGAATATCAAAGAAAGGAAAAGAATCAGAGGTGTCATCTTGAGCTACCATAAACAAAATAATTCAATTTGGTCGTACAGTAGCTTTATAAAAATCTATCCCATACAGAATATCTTCCAATTTGAACTGCCAACTTTCAGAAAATTGATCTTGGGAATTCAGAATGATCTGATGTAGACGTCTGAATGTCTTTTTTCACATTTGCACAGGCTCTATTCCAATTATTACACAAGGCATTGAAATGGTCATGTCTAAATATAGACTTCAGATAGGAGTCAACTATTTTAGAGATCAACATCCAACACTTAATTTTTGGACTGCCTTGACCGATGATGAAGCTGAAATGCAAGTTAGTATTGGCATTAATTGCTTGTTTGTTGCTAGCAGCTTTAGGTGCAGTTAAATCAGCTTTCAACATCTCTGGAGTTAAGGTGAATATAGTTAGTTGCATTGCAATTGATTACACAGTGCTCCATGGTTCCAAGAAAATACCTACCTTGTCCACGCAGTGACCTCCTTCCAAATTTGAGTTAATTATTGCTCATTGAACTAACTTAAGCAACATTTTAGTGTGTTTGTTTCAGAACATTTCTTCCTGGTCTTCATGAAACTCCAAAGGTAACAGGTGTATGATATGATCTGGCACATGATGTGAGACACTCCTCAAGTGCCTATATTGCTGAAAGAAGTGATACGTAATTCCTATTATTTGCATTCTGGCTGTGAATAGTACCTGAAATATTCTGCAATTCATTGAAGGATCAGCTAAGCTACAAGAACGAAGTCGTTTATACTTTCTGAAAATCGATGGTTTATTCTTGGGCTATACTTCTATAATTTGGGGAAGAAGTTTGTTGCTCCTCACAAACCATCCCAATCTATTCTGTCCCTTCTGGTTTTCTTTTCTGGATACAAATTCACATGCGTAAGATGTTGATGGTTACTGCTTTATTTGTATTCTCCTTTGTAGTAGGTAAGTTGTGAATCAAGAAAAAGACCTGATAATTCTAAAGTCAAATAGCCTTTTTAGAAGAATAGCAATAGCATAGCAATAGCATTTAAGCTAATACACTGTCCCATAGTGCAGTATATACTTATTGGTACCATATTATATTAGTACTCTGTTGCTTTGTATGTACATTGAGAGCATCTGCACTGGAGACAAATTCCTTGTGTGTCTAATCACACTTGGCCAAATAAAACTGCTGTTCTGTTCTGCTCTGCTCTGCTCTGTTCTGTTCTCTATTCACTAATTGGTCTAAGTCTTAGTCTAGTCTATTTTGGTTTGTAGTACTCTGGTCAGTTTATAATGTAAGCATTATTTGCAATTGCCCCAAACAATCTAGGTCCTCATTTTACCAACCTCAGAACGATGAAAGGCTGAGTCAACCTTGAACCCTATCGATATATATTATCTTGAGTAGCTGCATGAAAAAAAGCAACCAACCAACAAAATGCGCATAAGTTTTTGAACATTTTTCACATGTTTAATAAATGTGTGAATGACTTTTTCAGAATGAAACTTCCGTTGACTCAGATTTTGATTCTTGTCTTCTTGGTATTGCTGTCCTTTCCAACAGGTATGCTTATAAAGAATAAATAGAAATAGATAGATGATGGATGGATGGATGGATGGATGGATGGATGGATGGATGGATGGATGGATGATAGATAGATAGATAGATAGATAGATAGATAGATAGATAGATAGATAGATAGATAGATAGATGACTGCAAAAAATTATAGTTCCCTTATACACGTGTATAGTTCCCTTATACACGTGTATAGTTCCCTTATACACGTGTATAGTTCCCTTATACACGTGTATTCATAGTAGATGGCAGTATACTGCTGGTCTTGAAATAGTTAAGCAGAGTTGATGTTTATTAATACTTTGATAGAAACCATAAGAAAACTGTAGATTAGACTAGGAAGTTGAAAAATGATCTTGGTTGTAATAAAAAAAACTTCTACATTGGTGCAAAACAATAACAGCATCATGAATGTTTCCATTAAATCATCAAGAGTTGCCCTCAACCCGAAGAGACCTTATTTTACTTAGACTGTGTATGTAGAATTGAATTTTTTTTTACCTTATTCCTTCTTTTGTTTACATTATATAGCTGAAGGGCTGATATGTCATCAGTGTTACTCAGTTAGAAAGGACAATAAATGTTACAAACCAACCACCTGCAACGTGTCTACAAAACAATTTTGCTTCATTCAAAGAAACTCCAAAGGTGAGAAACAAGTTAAATTAATTGACACTGGACAGAACCATTCTTCTAAACAAATAAATTTTAACAATAGAAAAGGATATTTGTAGCTCAGGGTTGAATTGTGGGGTCCTTAGTGCTCTCTAACCTGATGGTTTTCTTGCAGATGTTTCATCACTAAACTAGGTAACATCATCCGAGCATTGATGATGTTACTTAGTTTGGTAATGAAACATCTGCAAGAAAACTAAAAAAAGCTCAGAGAGCACAAGGATCCCACAAATGCTGCTTTCCTTAATATGTTCCCTTTTCCATTCTGTTTGGATGAGATGCCTAGAATAGGATTCTCTAAAATGTAACTCTGTGGTTGGAACACTGACTTTGAATTTCATGAAGAAAGAATGGAAGGAATTGCTCCTTAGGAAATGCCAAGTAAACAACCTATCTTATTCTAGGAATAAAATGTGAGTCTATGTAATGAAGATAGATAGATAGATAGATAGATAGATAGATAGATAGATAGATAGATAGATAGATAGATAGATAGATAGATAGATAGATAGATAGATAGATATAGTTATAGTTATAGTTATAGTTATAGTTATAGTTATAGTTATAGTTATAGTTATAGTTATAGATATATATATAGAGAGATTATAGATATGATAGATATATAGATGATATATAGATATAGACAATCCTAACCCTTCACCTGTCTTTTCATTTACAGGGGGACACATTAAGAGAATAAGTCAAGGTTGCACCTCTTACTGTTTAGATACTATTCAGTTCAGCAATGCCTATATAAGGTATACCTTTTGCTGCAAGACAGATTACTGTAACAAATACAATGTTTGGCAGTTTCTTTAACTTCAGCCTTGGCAGAAATTCTGCTGCTTACAACTGATATGTATCTTCCAAACACTTACACAAACACATATACTAATATGGGATAATGTGACTTGGTGGTAGGTGATAACTTCCTATTACTTTATATGAGCTAAAGAACCCATTGGGGTGCAGCTTTACAGTATATCTCTCCAGTAAGCTTTTGTGCTTTAGGGTTTTGTACAATGGTCTACAGATAGTCCTTGTTTAATGACCACAATTGGGATGAGCTAATTGGTGGTTAAATAAAGCGGTTGCTAAATGAAACCGTAACTGTGCTTACAATTTGACTTCAGTTTTCCTCTGCTTTACAGACTTGCAAAGGTCATAAATAAGAGGATTTTTTTTTTCAATTTCTATAGCCACCCATCTCAATCCATGACTCTGGAAGGCTTATAATTCGAAAAATATATTACAATAAAAATACTAAAAACATTTTAAAATAAAAATCAATGAAATTGTCCAAAAGAAATATACATAGCAGCAGATATACTTGGCTGGTTAGCAATAAAGCCAGGAAATGGGGTTCTTGACACATTACGGCCTTCCGTAAAGCAATAAAAACTTGGCTCTTCCGGCAGGCGGGGTGAAAGTGAGACCGAATAGATTATTCCGGGGTCAGCCCCCTTTTAGTTATGAATGTTGGAGATTTTCTTTTAATTCTTATATTTTTTAACTGTTATATATTTTATTGTAATGGATTTGTCATGTTGTGAGCCGCCCAGAGTCCCTCGGGAGTTGGGCGGCATACAAATCAATTAAATTAAATTAAATTAAATTAATTAAATTAAATTAAATTCAGCACTCCAGGCTCGGCGTGGATTAGCTGCCAAATTATTTTTTCATCACTAATGATAAAATAGTTGTGAATAGTTATTAAATGAGTCAGTCACTAAATGACAACTACCTGTATTTACCGGACCTAGAATTAAGGGTGTGTGTGTGTATGTGTGTGTGTTGTGTGTGTATAATTTTCAGACAAAAATCGCCCTTGCACAATAACATTGGCAAAACTTTGCTGCTTTTGTTAATATTGCTCCTTTGGGGAGATATATGAGCAATTTTGAAAGGCAAAGTGTCCTATTGCACAACAGCAACACAGAGCCATCACCAAATCACTTCACGTTACACCGGGATTGATGTTTTCCTCCCTGAGGTAAAAACTCTGAGGTAAAAAGTCAAAGCTGGTTTGGACCAGCAATGGCGGATTCTCCTCTATAGCATCTGAGGACAAGAAAAACACATTTGCAGGACAGGCTGTATAGGGCTCATAGTTCTCTTGAGGGTCACCAAAAACAATACAGATGTTTGTGGCACCTTAAAGATCAATTGTTTCTGGAAGGTATACACTTTGTTGGATCACACATGAGTTCATCAGATGGGTGGGATGTTTCTCTGATGTGGATATTGGATTTTTACAGCCATGATGGGATGATATTTGTGGGGGCAGAGAATAGAAAATGAATCTAATCCATTGTTTCCCAACCTTGGCAACTTGAAGATGTCTGGACTTCAACTCCCAGAATTCCCCAGCCAGCTTTGCTGGCTGGGGAATTCTGGGAGTTGAAGTCCAGACATCTTCAAGTTGCCAAGGTTGGGAAACACTGTAGCAATCACCAATTCATTTACAAAACAGTTGTTGGTTGTGACAAAGGCATTCTTATGCTGGTGAGCTGATTAACAAACTCTGTGATAAAGAAATGTTATTCTCTAATCCTTGAGAAACAATGTAATACATCCTAATAAACTTGAGCTTGTATTCTCTCCTTCCCACATGCATGGTTTGGTTTTTGAAGGAAATGAATATGAATAAAATACAAAATGAATAATAAAATATATCTTGCTTTGTCTTCTAATTAGGAAATTCAGACTGGTTTTATTGTTTCTCTCATCTTTCCCAAAAATGACCATCTTATTTCCTTGCCATTTTTTCCTTGCCAAATAAGGAAATGGTTGGAAGATTTTCTAAAACACAATGGGTGCCTTCCATGTCCCCAAAAGAGAGAGAGGGGTGGGAGGGGGAGAGAGAGAAAATGAGAATGAGAGTGGTAGAGGGTCAAGGGGATTTTGATCCATTGTCTATGAAAGGTTCTGTGTTCTACAAAAGGATACTGATGGGTTACACATTTTGCACACTCATTTAATGCTTTGCCCTACTGAAAATAGTTGTATACCTGATTCTGGATGGCTGATAGTGTCATGGAATGGGAACTAAAGATGGTTCCCTTAGCCCAGGGTAGGACAATTAATTTCATAAAGAGCCACATGAGAAACTGGGACAGTTGCGGAGGGTAAAACCAATAGGCTGAACTTTATACTGCTTAATATTTTTTATTTTTGCTTTATAAAAAAGCAGTAAATTATATGGTTTAGATTAGCTGCTACTACCGTAGTAAGAATACATGTTATGTCTTATTTACACGTGATTTCTAATTACATAATTACATGTGACTTCTAAGAGCCATGGAGGCACAGGGGTTAGAATGCAGTATTGCAGGCTAACTCTGCTGACTGCCAAGAGTTCGATCCTGACTGGCTTATGGTTGACTCAGCCTCCCATCCTTCCGAGGTCGGTAAAATGAGGACCCAGATTGTTGGAGGCAATATGCTGACTCTGTAAACTGCTTAGAGATGGCTATAAAGCACTATGAAGCAGTATATAAATCAAGTGCTATTTCCAATTGGCCAGCCAAAGGGCCAGATGTGGCCCAGGGGCCATAAAATAACCAGATCTGCCTTAGCCCTTAGGGGACATTTATTGCAGCTTTCAATTGTTAATTTGAATGAAACAGATTTAAGAAGCTCCCCCCCCAATTCCCAAGTAGCTCATCCAAAACAAGCAAACTCTAGAAAATGTTGTACCCCTCTTTTTGGGGGTAAAAAGGTGCGTCTTATACTCCGAAAAATACGGTATTTTTCTATTATTTCTATTTCTATTATTTCTATTTCTATTGTAACCATACATTCCATTAATTCCATGGATCTTCAACCCAGCTGTTCTAGACAGTTCTTGACTTTGTCCAGTTGCCTCTTGAAAAGGTATCTTTGGGACAACCATGACCTGGATGACTGAGAATCTCCATAGACATATGGAAAATGCTGGCATCATCTTCTGCAGACTTCACCCTCCCAAATCGCATTATGTCCACCTACGTTAATTACTGTTGAGTTTTGTTTATTATTAAATTCTGTTTGCCTCCCATTTTGCGGCAAGGTGACTCTTGCTGTTCCCCAATAAAAGTGATTCTGATTAATCAAAATGTCAAACCTTTTGTATCTGGGTGTTGATGTTATCATACCTCTCTAGACCTACGTATTTAGAGTCAGCACTCCCTATTTAGAGATACCACACTGTGTACCTATCACAATGTACTCAAAGTGGGAGAATCAAAGAAGAAAATATGCAACCTTTGGCTCATCTAGTTCTAATCAAATTATTATGACCTTTCTGAGATCTTAGTTGCTGTATTAGGACTTTACTGGAGATTCAATCCCGAAGTTGCTAAGTGGGAAAATTAGATGAGGTGGCAATGCATTTTCCCTTGCAGAATGTATGATGACTTGCCATTACCTGCACCAACTACAAATCAGTCGTCAGGTAAATTGAAGATTCCCCCAAATCACTGTAGCTTCTCCAAAATCATGGTAGCTTCTTTTGCCATCCCATTACATTGTGGTCTGACGTTATTACTATTATTATTTTCAATTCATTAAAGTCACAGCTGTGATTCCTCTTGAACGCAAGCAACACCAAGGGATGATGAACAGGCTACTGAATTATGTGCTGTGCATACTTTTCATCATATCCACTGGTAAGTCTTTAAACTTCCGCCCCTCTAGAAAAGGTGGAGAAAATATTTCTGTTTCCAGCATTATCACGGTGTTTTCTAACTCTATTTGCTTGTATCAGTTTATAATTTATATCATCCACTTTTTTCTCTACTTGTTCTATTTTTTCTTCCACTTTCAGAATTCTTTGCTCATTTTTTATAATCATTTGTTGAAAATTCTCAAGTTTTTCATCCATATTTTGAATCTTCCCTTTCATCTCTCCCGTATCGCTTCTCACTTCCCCTATGTCTTTCCTTATCTCATTGTGACTTTGGGGTATGGATTTCTGTAATGCCTGGAGCAACGTTAGTACCTCCTTTTGGGATGTATTTGATTTTTCCAGCTGTAACATACTCTCAATCGATCTCTGATTGGAAGGACTTGAGGATATTGATGACTGTGTGGAAGATGCCTTCTTTCCTATTCTGGTTATATTTGAGGTTGACATCTCAGTGGCTAGTGCTGATTTCTTCTTTCCTCCTTCCCTCTATTTATAGCTAACAATATTTCCATCAATCCTACTATCAACCAAAAAGATAAACCAACCAACCAGTTGATAAATTAATAACCTGGTTGTTAAGTGAATCTGGCTTCCCCATTGACTTTACTTTTCAGAAGGTCACAACATGACCCCGGGATGCTGCAACCGTCATCAATATAAACCAGTTGCCAAGCATCTGAATTCTGACCACAGGATCATAGGGATGTTGCAGCAGTCATAAGTATGAAAAATGGTCACATTTTTTCAGCATCAATGTAACTTTGAACAGTCACTAAATGGACTATTATAAGTCAAGGTTACTCAAAGATGTTGAGATTCGGAAAAATGTTCAGAGAAGAGCAACTAAGATGATTAAAGGCCTGGAGACTAAACCATATGAAGAACAGCTGCAGGTTTTGGGTCTGACTAGTCTAAAGAAAAGAAAATTTAGGGGTGACATGATAGCAGTATTCCAGTATTTGAAGGACTGCCACAAAGAAGAGGGGGTTAAATTATTCTCCAAAGCACCGGAGGGCAGGACAAGAAACAACAGATAGAAACTAATCAAAGAGAGAAGCAACCTGGAACCAAGGAGAAACTTCCTGACAGTGAGAACAATTAACTAGTGGAACAGCTTGCCTTCAGAAATTGTGATATATCACGATTATATCACGATTATATTATATAAATACGAGGGTGAGTCAAAAAGTAATTCCATTTTCTTTAGGACAGGTATAATTACCAGCACAGGAACATGTAGCATACATCAAAATGAAGCTGGTCCTCTGTGGATCACATCTCTACTTCTCAACATAGTCACCGTTTCAATAGTAATGTTCCACCTTCGAATGAGAGCATGTATCCCTGCCTCGTAAAATTTTGTTGACTGTTCTTTGAGCCACTTCTTCACTGCAGTTTTCACTTCCTCGTCACTGGAATAATGTTTGCCTCTCAAACCCTCTTTCATGGGGCCGAAGAGATGATAGTCTGAAGCCCCATGAAAGAGGGTTTGAGAGGCAAACATTACTCCAGTGACGAGGAAGTAAAAACTGCAGTGAAGAAGTGGCTTAAAGAACAGTCAACAAAATTTTACGAGGCAGGGATACATGCTCTCATTGCTATTGAGAGAAACGGTGACTATGTTGAGAAGTAGGGATGTGATCCACAGAGAACCAGCTTCATTTTGATGTATGCTACATGTTCCTGTGCTGGTAATTATACCTGTCCTAAAGAAAATGGAATTACTTTTTGACTCACCCTTGTATCATCACTGGATATTTTAAAGAAGAGACTGGATTGTCACTTGTCTGAGATGGTATAGGTTCTCCTGCTTGAGCAGGGGGCTGGACTAGAAGACCTTCAAGGTCCCTTCCAGCTCTATTCCATTCCATTCTATTCTAATCCCTGTACAGTAGTGTTCAAGAAAAGAATCGGCCAGGAAACAACTTGCTGATGGCCTTCTTAGTCATGATTTCATATATACATAAAAAGTATGACTTCATGCAAAGTAGATGCAAATGAGCATTCTGGACAGTTTTAACCTCGTTTTAGATGTATTAATACAGGTAGTCCTTGACGTACGACCACAATAGAGCCCCAAATTTATGTTGCTAAGTGAGAAATTTGTTAAGTCAGTTATGTCCCATTTTACGACTTTTCTTGCCACCTTTGTTAAGTGAATCACTACAATTGTTAAATTAATAACTCGGTTGTTAGGGGAATCTGACTTCCCCATTGACTTTGCTTGTCAGAAGGTTGCAAAAGATGATCACATGATCCCGGGACATTGCAACCGTCATAAATGTGAGTCAGGTACCAAGCCTCTGCATTTTGATCATGTGATCATAACTGTGAAAACTGGTCATAAGTCACTTTTTACAGCTGTAACTTTGAACGGTCACTAAATGAACTGTTGTAAGTCGAGGACTATCTGTAGTTAACAATCCTTTACACGTGCTTTGATTTCATGGCTTTTAATGTTCTTACACACCCAGTTCCTATGGTTTCCCCCCCTGCCCCCCCTAAACTCTTTTTGCAGCAAATGCCATCTGGTGTTTCCAGTGCTTCATGCCAACGCATACTGGGAAATGTGTTAAGCCATATGACTTCTGTTGGGCTGGTCAAAAAGCATCGTGTTTTATCGTAAGCGTCTATTATGGTAAGAATAGAATTTTGTGTTAATTGCAGAACACCCTTCAGGTTGGCCCCATCTTCATCTTTTCAATAGATATACATATTTTTAATCAATAGGTACCTCTACTGATTCTGAAGGATTCTGAAGTTCTTCATGCCATACAACAAGATTACAAGAATAGAATAGAATAGAATAGAATAGAATAGAATAGAATAGAATAGAATAGAATAGAATAGAATAGAATAGAATAGATTTTTTTATTGGCCAAGTGTGATTGGACACACAAGGAATTTGTCTTGATGCTTATGCTCTCAGTGTACATAAAAGAAAAGATACTTTCATCAAGAATCATAAGGTACAACACTTAATGATAGTCCGGGTACAAATAAACAATCAAATCATATTAGGAACCAGTCAATATAAATTATAAGGATACAAGCAACAAAGTTATAGTCATACAATCATTTGTGGGAGGAGATGGGTGATGGGAATGATGAGAAGATTAATAGTAGTGCAGACTTAGTAAATAAGTGGAAGCTTGTGATCATATTTTTGTGTGGTTTCTAGTGCTTATTTTATGTTGCTGGGCATTGAGGGGGCACTTCCCACTTTTCTTAGGTCTTTCCAGGAGTCTGGAGTAGGAGTCAAGCTAGTATTTCTATTCAAGAGAAAACTCCATTTGTTTTCTTGTGGGTCCATGTTACTCTCAGGAATCTTCTCCAAAGCAAACTTCAAAAGTGTCAATACTCTTTCTATTCTGCTTCTTCAAATTCTAGTGAGGAGAATACCAAGTAAGAAATCAATGGTCAATTAACTTAATATAAGAGCTGAAATCTGTGGGGAGTTGATAGTTGATTGAACTATCTAAGAAGTAGCAATCATTACATCATCATTGGGTCAAACAAACAACCAATTCCCCAGAAATTTCTGCTGTTACACTAAAGTCAGAAGAAGACCAAGTTTATTGATTTCTTAGGCAATAAAATGAAATGGAGTGGGCCAGAACATTACATTGATGTATACAATTATAATGTTATTATATGCAACTATAATGTTATTCAAAGCAGGGGAGAACTTTTGAGGCATGGAATCCAATACTAACTAAACAGAGATCAACAGTTTCTTGATGTTCTTTTTTTCTTTTTTTCCAGGAAAAAGCTTTCTCCAGTCCGAAGCTGGTTGCATCCAACACTGCAGGAATGAAAATAACCCGTCACTTCTTGTTTGGCATAAAATGTCTTGCTGTCATTTCGATTATTGCAACCATTAGGTTTATGGCTGGAATCCTGAGAGAAGAAAGGGCTGCGCAGCCTTAGACGACAGAAGCTGTAGTTTTAAGCTATGCAGAACAGCAAAATCTGTCAGTGGTACTTTGAATAATAAACAAATTCTTCTTCTTTCATATGTGTTTTGCTAATAGTAATTAAGTATTCTATGTCTAGTCCAACAAAGAGAACGACTAGGGGTAACATGACATCTGTCACAGAGAAGAGGGAGCCAACTTATTTTCTAAAGGACAAGACATAATGGTGGGAAGCTTAAGAAAAAAGAGGTCCAAGTAGCTCATTTCCTGACAGTGAGAACAATAAACCGGTGGAACACTTTGCCTTCAGAAGTTGTGGGTGCTCCATCACTTAAGGTTTTTAAGAAAAGATTGCACAGCTATTTTTCCGGAATGGTATCAGAATATCGTATATATATATATGATATTCTGATACTTAAGGGCAGGGGTGAAATGTTACCGGTTCGGCCCAGTTCAGGCGTACAGGTAGCAATGGCCGCCAGTGGTTTGGAGAACTGGTAGCGGCGGCGGTGCGAGGCTCCGCCCACCTGCCCGTATGCCACCATTTTCTTTTTTTAATCCTCTGTGCATGCGCAAAGTCTTCTGTTCATTTGCAGAGGGTGAAAAAGCATGCACAATGGTGGCACGCACACGCAAATCGTGCGCTTCCAAACAGGTAGGGAAGGTAAGTAGATTTCACCGCTGCTCAAGTGGTATATCTGTGTATATATCTGTGTGTGTATACATGTATGGGCAACCTTGAGCTGATTTTATTTATACATGCACACAGACAAAAACAAAAACAAAAACACAGATAGATAGATAGATAGATAGATAGATAGATAGATAGATAGATAGATAGATAGATAGAGATATATACATATATACATATATGTAACATGTTTTGCTGATAAATGAAAATAAAGGGAGATTATTATAGATCTATTTCGAGCTACTTAGCTCTTGTCAGATAGCCATACCCTTACTGGGATTTGAACCTGGGCTGCCTGCTTTTATATTATATATATAATTAGTATATAATTAATATAATTATATGATATGATATGATATGATATGATATGATATGATATGATATGATATGATATGATATATCATATCATATATATATATATATATATATATTTCAGTTGAAAGTTGCAGAAATACTTAATACCTTGTTGTCAGGTGAAAAGAATACTCGCTGAGTTCAAAGCACTGAAGAGGTTTTTTTTATTATTACCTGGATACAAGAATCTGGTCAACTAACAGTCAAAGCTACATTGGCTACATATTGGTCAATGGAAGTCATAACGGCTGGACTTAGGTCTCCTGTAGCTATGCAATGATTCCAAAACTGATGACATGTTTAACTCTACCTTTCAGCTCTGCTCGCTCATCTCCTACACTTGCCTACAACAATAATTTTCCCTACAACAATAATTTGTGTGGTAGCTAGGTAAATAGATCTAAAATTCACCATCTCCTGGTTTCTAGGTGAGAAACTTAACCAATACATCAAACCAATTTTCCTATGGTGTTTTCAAGATCTAGAATCCACTACGTTTCTTTTGTGGAACAACTGGAGGAGAAAAAAGAGTTGCAGAGGAATAAGATGAGATAAATAAATAATCCTAACTGAGAAGCAAATTCAAACAAATACTTTCCACCCTCTTCTTCTGTCTTTTGAACCACAATTGATTGAATAACTCCTTCACTTGCTGGTTGTTATAAAATCATGGAAAATGTTGGAGGATAGGTCCTCTTTGACTATGTGCATGCAGACCGTTTCAAACTGGTTTTTCTGCCAATGAACAACTTAGTCATGTTTTATCTGGACTGCCAAAATTTCTGCTACTATACTTAAAAAAAGTTGGCAGCCTCCAGCATACATATTTCCCATCATATATGTAAAAATTCAGGAGAGTTCTCATTCTCCTCCTAATTCTCATGTTTGTCCTCAAACATCTTGATTTAATGAAGTACAGCAAATGGTCATACTTAATGTGGGTTTTTATACCACAGCATCTGTGTTGTGGCATATTGGCTGCTGGCCCCTCTAGCAGCCGAATCAGATGAGGAGGAGGCGTGGGAGTCAGGGTCAGCATCAAGGCAACCAAAGGGGAAGAGGGAATAAAGCTGGCAGAAAGACAGAGGCAGAGCCTGGGGCGTCCATCAGCCCTCAGATGGAGAATAAACAGCCCTCAGGTCTGGAGGTGGCTGATGAGGAAGAGGAGGAACAGCTGGGTGCAGTGCCTGATGCGCGGATGTGTAGAAGGCAGAGGGGAGGAGAGCAATGGAAATCTATGGACTGGTCCTTGGGACGGAAGAGCGACTGCTGCTAGCGAAGCCCCACCCTAGCTCTGGGGATAAAAGGCAAGGGGCGGAGATGAATGAATGTGGCAGACAACTATTCATCTCCCTGCCGGACAGACTTGTTAGCCTGCATTGAGAGAGAAACTTTTTGCCGGGGCTGCTGGTGCTCCTAATAAAGGAATTTTTTAGTTAACTTCAGAAGATTTGTCGTGTTTGGGGAGCTGGGTCAGAACAATTTGCTTGCTATTGTCAGTACTACAAATTGTGCCATTATGGTCTATAAATCATGCTTCATGAGAGAGTCATGCATGAAACCAACTACTATGGCTTATTCAACACATTATGATTAAATGTCCTATGCGAATTTGGGTTCCTTTTGTGAGTAGGAAGTACATCTTTAACACGGTAGATACAGCACAGACATTACTACATGTTGAAGCAGTATAGCAATAGCAATAGCACTTAGACTTATATACAACTTCATAGAGCTTTACAGCCCTCTCTAAGCCATTTACAGAGTCAGCCTATTGCCCCCAACAATCTGTGCACTCATTTTACCAACTTCGGAAGGATGGAAGGCTGAGTCAACCTTGAGATGGGCAGAATCGAACTCCTGGCAGTCAGCAGTGTTAGCCTGCAACACTGCATTCTAAACACTGTGGCACCCCGAGTCTTGTATTTTAATATAGAGGGTTCAAATTGTAGAGAATTTAGTAGATGGTGGTAACCCTATTACAGTGGTTCCCAACCTTTCTAATGCCGCGACCCCTTAATATAGATCCTCATGTTGTGGTGACCCCCAACCATAAAATTATTTTCGTTGCTACTTCATAACTGTAATTTTGCTACTGTTATGAATTGTGATGTAAATATCTAATATGCAGGATGTATTTTCATTGTTACAAATTGAACATAATTAAAGCATAGTGATTAATTACAAAAACAATATGTAATTATGCCAGATCAGAAATTCTCGGGCCAGTCTTTGCAAGAGCACAAGGAATATCATCTTCCACAACAAGTCTACTTCTGTATTTAGACTTGATAACCAACAAGTGTATAGCAATATTTCTCAATCTCAGCAACTTTTAACTTCAACTCCCAGAATTCAAAGCAAAGCTGGCCCCTTAGCTGATGCCGTCAAAGCTCGGCCGCCAGGCATCACAAACGCCTCTCACCGAATGGCACCTTTCCCGACCAATCGGAGGGCTCGGGCGAGTTGATTCGATATGGCCAGGCTTGTGGCAGTGGCGGGGGGGAGCTGAGGATGTCGGGGCAACCCCTGGGAAATGGTCGTTCGACCCCCAAAGGGGTCCCGACCCCCTGGTTGGGAACCACTGCCCTATTGTGTTTCAGAACTACTTAATAAGGTAAAGGTAAAGGAGTCCCTGGGGATTTTATTCTGGTAGTCATTGTTGACTACAGGGGGTTGCACTCATGTCTATTTCAAGGCCATTGAGCCAGATATTTCCCTGGTAATGTGACCAGATGAGTTGCAGAGTTCTGATTCTTGCCCACCAAAGTGGTACCTATTTATCTACTTTCATTTGCATGCTTTTGAACTGCAAGGATGTCAGGAACTGGGGCAAGGACGGAAGCTCACCCCGTCATGTGGCTCTCAGGTCTTGAACCTGGCCTGCCTGCTTTCAAGCTGACAGGCCCAGTGTCTGAGCCACCATGCCCACTGATAAAGGCTGCTGGTATAATTTTTCAAAAAGGTTGTTAGATAAATAGTTTCAGTGGGCGAATCACAACCCCTCACATTCTTTCCCTCAACAGCTGATGCTATCAAAAGTCTAATAAATTCTTACGTAGGAGGTTTGCTTGATCTGCTTGGATGAGAGTGCACCATATGCCTATCATTATGTTCCAGGAGTGGGAGAATGTAGTCCCTTGCACTTAATTCTTGTTTCAAATCAGGTCATTAGGAACTTTCTGGAATCTTCTTTTGCAATATTAGAACTTGACTGAAGATTCAGAAGGAAAGGAGCTGAATACTGTAGAAAGGTAAGATGATACAGGAGAAATGTGCAATATGTCGATCTCTTTCCTTTCATGATGTGAATTGTATTGTCAAAGATCAATTCTTCACCAAGTTTTCAATTGATTGTCTCAGGAAGTATTGTCAGAAAGATTAGCTAAACTCTTCTTGTGATCTTGTCTCTTCTCTTATTCACCTCACACAATTACAGAGTTCTTTAAATGATCCATCTAGGATACCTTGAGTTTTGAAAGAGCAACCACAGATGATGAATAAATTTCTAATCTATGGGCCATGGATGGTATTTCATCTATACTCAGGTAGGTCTGTGAGGAAAACCAGGAAAAACTGAAATACAATTTTCAGTCTCAAAACCAACTCTTACCACGTTATATGTCAACCATCCCACTCAAAACTGTCTGAGTTAGCACTCTGATTCATCTAAGATGTTAGGTAGGATTTGACTATCTAATGAAAGTCTAACATTGGAGTACATTTTACTAGTTTGAAATCGAGATTGTTACCTGCCAATTCCTGGATAAAATGGGATGGCATTTAAGCGAAGAAGGAAAGAATTTAAGGAGGATTTAGATCTTAATGCAGGAGGGATGCAAATGCAGGCATATGTTTTTACAGAGACATATGTGTTTCCAATGCTTAACAATTAAATGCTTAAAAAGAAAATACTTTTATGTCTATAAAATAACAAGTTTCCACTTATTTATTACTATCCCCTTCATTATCTACATACTATTTTATTTTTGAATTCTCTTATTCCTTACACTTTCCTTCTCCTAACAAGCGCAGCACCTCCATATACTCCTTTGGATGAAGGCGGGTTATTTACGCCCCCCTCCACTCTTCCACCCCCTCCTCTTCTTCTCCTAACAAGTGCAGCACCTCTCCCAAAGCCCCCGACCAAGCCCCTGCACAGATTGGCTGGCTACGAACTGCCCCAGGCGACCAAATGCCCGACGCGAACTGTATTTCGACCAATGTGCCTGTGGCGAAGGGACTGGGATGGAGGGGCTGTGGCCCATGTGCCAGGGCAAAAGGATGGGGGAGGGCCAGCCGAGGAGAAAAGTTTTTGGATAATAATGCAGAGGCGAAACCCTGGAGGAGGAACCAGGTACGGCCAAGGGTATGAGCCGAAAAGTCACATTCCGCTCCCAGCACCTACCAACCAGACTCACATCACATATCCATAAAGTATCCACTCTCAATCTCCAACTGTGTGAAGCTTCATCTGTAATTGTAATTTCTTGGAATAATTTTCACGATCCTCTCTATCTTCTCTTCTTACCTTTTTGTTTCTTATGCAGCAAATGCTATCTGGTGTTTCCACTGTCTCAGGCCACTTCCAAAGGAGGATTGCTCTCGGGAAAATGAATTCTGCTGGGCAGGAGAAGAAGCAGGTTGCTACACACTGAAACTCTACCTTTGTAAGTGTGCAAGATTAAATCTGTGAGTTAGATTTTTCTTCCTCCTCACTCAAAGTCAAGATTTTCTGCAGCTTTTTGCTGAGAAATTTACTTTGGGGCAAGACAATAAGATCTAGGACGAGACTGGATTATTGTTACGAAGGTCTTATGATGGTGAATTCAGTTTCCTGAATTAGCATAAAATTAGCATGATTTATTATTTATCATTAAAGGTATTTATTAGGAGTAGTGCAGTGGCCTTGAGGTGGAGCTCTCACCTCACAATCAGGAGGCTGTGAGTTCAATCCTAG